>JACEEZ010004976.1:123881-183719 GCA_016584305.1 Chionoecetes opilio
AACTTTTACCGTTACTATATCTCCTTTATTATAACCTAACTGGTTTTCTATATCCCTGGTTGGGTTTATTTCTTCAATAGTTCTTCCTGCCTTTTCTTTCATGAGTATTCCTGCACCTCCTCCCTTTTTTTCTCCTACCTTCCTTCCTCTGCCTATTCCTACCCAACCTCCTTCATCCCACTCAATCAACGAATCAATTCTTCACGATACTGTTCTACACTCACAACTTTTAGGTTGCAATCCTTACTTAAGTTACGCAGTTCTCTCAGAAATTCATCTAATGATTCACCTGGCTTATGTTGCCTTGTTGCAAGTAAGTGTCTAGCAAAAATTCCATTGGGAGTGTAGGACATTGTATTACGGCAACATTGCATTTATGTATGTTTGGCAACGTCGGGTAACCGGCGTTCCCGATTTCCAGCCAGTCTGTACTGACGCGCCGCAGGCGTCTTGCCCCGCTGTACTTACATTCCTCTGTCCTCCTTGGAATAAGAACTTACAGGAGATCTATAGTGTTTCTGTCCTTCCCCCTTTAACCGTAAGGACCCAAGGATACACCTATAGGCTACATGGCGCAGTGAATGGATCCTGGGAGGACTACTAGCTACGAAGGAAGGAAGTAAGCCGGCAAGAACTCGCCGCGGGAGGAGTGCTTTGTGAAGTGTTGACACAGTGTTCTGGTGTTTGTGCGCGTGTATAGGCCCATTAGAGTGGGGGGAAGTGTTGAGTCTCTGCCATTCAGGGAGATTCGCCTCCACTGCGAGCTTTTCAGGCACTTAATTCGAGTATGATGTGAGCAACTGTTGTGGTTGCTTGGCAAGCAGCAGCGCGGTGGACCCCCCCCTCCCCAAGGAGCCCGGCACCCCACCGGTACACACCAGCCAGACACTCACACTCGTCACCGCACTACTTACTACAGACTCGTTCTAGTCTCTCTGACGGGCGTCAGTTCGAGTCGTTGAGACGCTGTTACCCGTCAGTGTAGGCCAGAACACTTCACCATGGGGAAGCGCGGCAAGGGAGGTGCCTCCCCAACATCGTCTCCTACGGCTGCCCCTACTTCAACAGACGACCCCCCCACGTCGCCCCACAGCGGCCCCGCCTCTCCACCACCCTCCAGTGACCATTAGGTACTTAAGCGATGGGTGATGGACAGAGAGGAGTCTGCCCGCACCGAGAGGGAAGTGCAGCGAAGGGAGGATGCTGACCGTTTAGAGACATTGTTGTCAAGGCTGGCGGGCCCACAACCCCCCACGCCCGTGACGAAAGCCACGGCTGGTCCCGGCGCCCCAGGAAGCGCGTCGTTGGGCCCCGCACTTGCTCCTTCGGCGCCCAAAGCTGCTGTTCAAACCCCCCCCCTCCACTCTCCGCGGACGTTACGTATCAGACTTTCCGCGAGTGGAGAAGACGGTGGAAGGATTACGCGACGATGGCTGACCTTGCAAGCCTGCCACAGCCGAAATAGCTGATTCAACTGAGGATGTGCCTCTCGCTGGAGACTCAGAGGATACTGGAGCACACACTACAGGTGCCACCAGACAGTACGGCCTCTGTTGAGGAGGTGCTCGACATCCCGCAGGAGCACATCAAGGGCCTGAGTAGTGAGGCACTTCGACGGTGGGCGTTCTTTAGCTGTAAGCAGGCAGCAGGCGAGACTTTTGCAGATTTCTTCGTTAGGTTGGAAAAATTTCTCGGAAGAAATAGACGTCTGCAAGGCAAAAAACAGCGAGTGCGAGGAAGCGTGGGTGAAACACGGGATCCTCATCGGCGTCCGGGACGAGGAGCTGGTGCAGAAGATCATCTCCATGGACGCGTCCTCTACACTCCAGCAGGTGGTAACGGTGTGCCGTTCTTACGAGGCCACCAGGTCGGCGACCTCTGCCTTAAGGGCCCCACCTGCCTTGCGTGCTGTCTCCCAGTACAAAAAGGGACAAAAGGCGGCCCACAAGGTGAAGGCGGAAGCATACCCAGCTGCCCCCAAGACGCACTCCGCTTGCAGCAACTGTGGAAAGCGGCAGCATGGACCCCAAGGGTGTCCCGCTGCTACTGCATCATGCCGTGGTTGCGGCCGCACAGGCCATTTTTCGCACACGGACAGGTGCCCGGCAAAGAGCGTCCAGTGCGACGCCTGTAATCGCTACGGCCATTTTGAGAAGTGCTGCAGTTCGTCGAAGCCCAAGAACCCAACAGGGGTGAGAAAGAACCGTTCTACCTTCAACGTGGTGCGTTCACAGTCGCGTGACGCGTCAGGCTGCTTAGAAGTGATACCTGACACGGGCGCCGACACCTACGGTCATTGGCCCGCAGCACCTCAAAAGCCTGGGTCTCGCCAAGCGGGATCTTGGATCCCCCCCTAACCTGTCGTACTATAATGCCGACGGCTCCAAGATGCCTGCCGCCGTAGGCTCTTTCCGAGCAAAACTGACCTACGGTGCCTTGTCGTGCACGGGTTGGGTAGACGTCCAAAGTTCCCTGAATATGCCTCTGTTGTCATGGGATCACTGCAGGACGCTAGGCGTCGTGCCAATGAATTTTCCAGAGCAGATAGCAGCTGTGCGGAGCACCGCTAATAGGGTCATGGAGTCGAGGAGCAGCAAGCCGGAAGGAGCTACCCAGTGCCGCACGCAGACCTCTGGCGCACCCACTCCACCCCTAACTGTGTCACCACCACTTCCACTCCACAGCACTACGTCCCCCTCAGCCGCGAGGGAGTACTTGAACAAGTATCCGGACGTGTTGGTGAAGAAGGAAGACCTACGGGACAAGCCACTGAAGGCGATGGAAGGCCCACCCATGCGGATCCACCTTCGGGAGAATGCTCAGCCTTACGTAGTATATACCCCCTCGGTTGATTCCCTTGGCCTTTCGCGATGCAGTGAAGACCGAGCTGGACACCATGGTAGCCCAAGGTGTTATTACTCCGGCTGGCGACGACCCGTCCCCGTGGTGTCACCCACTGGTGGTCGTCGCATAGGCCAACGGAGGAGTCCGTATTACCACTGACCTCTCGAAGCTAAACAGCCAGGTGTCCCGTCCTGCGCACCCCTCGCCTACACCCTTCGCGACGATACGCAGCGTAGACCCGAAAGCTCGGTACTTCTCGACGCTGGACGCCCTCTGCGGCTACTGGCAGATCCCTCTCGCCGAGGATGATCAGCCACTGACCACCTTCATTACTCCCCACGGACGTTTCCGCTACCTTCGAGGCCCAATGGGTTTCGCTGCCACGGGAGACGCCTATTGCTTACGAGGCAACATCGTGTTACAGGGAGTAATGCGGTGTGTGAAGGTAGTGGACGACATTCTACTGTACGAAAAGGACTACCTCACACACCTTCGCCGTATCAACGATGTCCTAGCCAGTTGTAAGGCCCACGGGATTACGCTAAACGCCGAGAATCTTGTTCTCGCAGCATCGGAGGTGACCTTCTGCGGCTACCAGCTCTCCCACGATGGCATCGCAGCAGACCCAGAGAAGGTCCGTGCCATCACAGACTTCGCCAAGCCAGCTAACCTGACAGACCTCAGGTCTTTTCTGGACCTCACCAACCAGTTGGCAGAGTTCACGCCCGAAATTTCCTCTGCTGCTGCACCCCTCCGCCCGCTGATGAGCCCCAAGAGGAGCTTTCTGTGGACTCCTGACCATGACCAAGCCTTCCAGAGGGTCAAGAAAGCCTTGTCTAGTCCACCAGTCCTCGCCACCTTTGACCCGGCCCTATCCACTGTTCTGCAAACAGATGCCTCGCGACTGTATGGTCTCGGGTATGCCCTCTTGCAGGACCACGGTGGAGGACGGTTCCGACTCGTTCAGTGTGGTTCGCGCTTCCTAACGGACACAGAGACCCGCTACGCCACCATCGAGTTGGAGCTGCTGGCCGTAGTGTGGGCCATGACAACGTGCAAGTACTACCTCGCCGGTTTGAAGCACTTTGACCTCGTCACCGATCATCGCCCGCTCGTCCCCATCCTCAACCAATATTCCTTAGACGCCATAAAGAACCCACGTCTTCAGCGCCTGAAGGAGAAGATCCTGTCGTTTGTCTTCACTGCAGTGTGGCGCTCGGGTAAGAAGCCCTGTATACCAGACGCTCTTTCCCGCGCCCCTGTCTGCCATCCGACGCCAGAGGACGACGTCTCGGACGCTGAAACAGGTCTCTACGTCAGGAACATGGTGACCCTGCGGACTATGGAGTCCCTGGGTGGCACAGCAACATCAGAAACCGAAGACCCACCCACCAACGGCGATCTGGCGCTCGAGGAACTCCGCCTCGCGACCCAGGATGATCCCTCCTACACCGAGCTTCTTCAGTGTGTGAGGAAAGGGTTCCCCATTGACCGCTACACCCTTCACAACGCCCTGCGTCCGTATTGGAAAGTACGGGAGGACCTGTACTGTGACCAGGACCTCGTCCTGTACGGGGCTCGGTTGGTTGTCCCTGCTGCCCTTCGCCGACGCGTGTTAGCTCGCCTGCATGACAGTTATTGCGGAGCCGAAGTTACCAAGCGCCGGACGAGACAGGCGGTGTATTGGCCCGGCATTGACGCTGACATAATCAACACCATTCGTGCCTGTGAGCCGTGCCAGGTGATGCAGCCGAGCTTACAGAAGGAGCCCCTGCTGTGTGACGAGAACCCTACCAGGCCCTTCGAGTCGGTGTCTGCGGACTTTTTCCACGCTGCGGGGAAGCCCTTCCTTGTGGTTGTCGACCTTCCTCTGGCTGGCTTGTGGTGGTTTCCTGCGGCTCGGACACGACGTCTGCTCCCACCATCCGTCACTTCCGCCACCTCTTCCGCGACCTGGGCGTACCTGTACGCCTACGCACGGATGGCGGTCCCCAGTTTACTAGCCGGGAGTTTGCCGGATTCCTGGAGCGTTGGGGTGTCCGTCATGCTGTGTCGACGCCCCACTACCCACAGTCCAACGGCCACGCCGAGGTGGCTGTGAAGTCCACCAAGCAACTCATCCTGAAAGTGGCCCCCTCAGGAAACTTGGACTGTGATGCATTCGACAGAGGACTCTTAGAGCTCAGAAACACTCCCAACCACACCGGTCGTTCACCAGCCCAGAATCTGTTTGGACATCCCCTCCGTTCCTGTGTCCCGGCTCACGCCACGTCCTTCGCGGAAAAGTGGCAGGCCAGGGCCGAGAGCTGTGACCGCCGGGCTGCCACGCGTGCCTGTGATGCTACGTCGAGGTATGACGAACATGCTCAACCTCTCCCACCGCTGGCGCTCGACGATACAGTCCGCGTACAGGACCCAATCACGAAGCGTTGGGACAAGGTGGGCACTGTCATGGGCACTGGCAGGTCCCGAGACTACCTTGTCAGGATGCCCAGCGGCCGTGTATGGTGGAGAAATCGCAGCTTCCTCTGGCCAACACCACCCTCATTCTGAGAACCCGCAGTCCACGGATGGAGCTAAGTTGCCTGGTGGACCTTCCCCGGAAGCAGAGTCGCCTCAATCTGCTTTACCTCGTCGTTCTGCCAGGATCAAAACCAGGACGGACGCTCAAGGCCTAGGTCGGCTATGAGCGCGAAGGGGGGAAGGAGATGTAGGACATTGTATTACGGCAACATTGCATTTATGTATGTTTGGCAACGTCGGGTAACCGGCGTTCCCGATTTCCCGCCAGTCTGAACTGACGCGCCGCAGGCATCATACCCCGCTGTACTTACATTCCTCTGTCCTTCTTGGAATAAGAACTTACAGGAGATCTATAGTGTTTCTGTCCTTCCCCCTCTAACCGTAAGGACCCAAGGATACACCTATAGGCTACAGGGAGTCTTAACATACAATTTCTCTAAAGTAGTTATAGCCGTATTAAAGTCTTCACACTCTTCAATGTATTCAAACACATTATGGGTTACACAGTTCACTAGAGTTTTGAATTTGTTTGATGCCTTACTCCCGCACTCCTCAATAAGTTTGTGAATGTTCTGTGCCAGTGTCGCCATTCCTTAGCAGCTGTTGGGGAACTGGGGTCGACATCTAAGCGCGCAGGCTGCAGCACCTTTTCCATAGTTGATGATAAGTTCAGTAAATTGTTGTGATATGAAAACACTTGGTTGCAGCTTCTAAGCTTTACTGTACAGTCCGAACAAAACATAACACGTCTTAGTGACACAGTAGCTACTGTAGTGTTACAGTATTATATGAAAGCTAAGTACCCTGGTAAGTAGTAATAAAGTAATAAAGTATTTACCTCACAAGACCGGCATGGCCGCGTCGTTAGTAGAGTCTCTCCAGTGTAAACAAGACAGGGTACTAGGTATGGAAAAGACATCAGATCAAAGTATGAAAACGCAACATAACAAAACAAGATATTATCACATATACCCAGATTGTTCCACTAGGCTCAAAAGGTTAATGGATCTGCGAAACTGCCTAACCTGCCTTAGTGGTAAACATGCAATACAAGCCTGTCCTATTAGTCTGGGTACTTGTAAGAAGTGTAGAAAATCCATTCATCACATAGCCTTATGTCCTAATGGGGATGTGAGAACAAACCCTACGGTCGTTAAAATGGCAGTAACTAATAGGAGTAATTCATCCGCTGTCCCTACGGCAGAATTGAAGGTGAGCCACAATGGTAATTCAGCCATTGTGAAAACAATGTTTGACAGTGGTGCACATAGATAATTTATTAGTGGAGAGATAGTTGATCTATTACAACTACCTATAATTAGCAAGGTGAACTTAGCCATTTCGGGCTTTCTGGCCAAAAAAGAAGCTCAAAGTTTTGACATTGTTCGACCACTAGTCCAATTAGGAAATTATAAATGTAGGGTAGCTGCTGTAGTTAATAACATCGGTATAAATTTAACTGTAAAAGGACTAAAATCTACAGCTGAAATGTTGAAAGAGAAAGGTGTTAGACTAGTTAGAAATACCTTTGAGGATGTTGATGACCCATACCAATTAATAAAAGGCGCTGATTATTTTGGGCGATACCTAAGTAAGGTCATCAAAAAACATAACATTTCTATGTTCACCAGTGCTGGTGGTGAAGTAATAATGGGACCTATCCCACAAATCACTCACCAGCCTGAACAAGAGGAATGCATTCCTAGTCATGCACAACCCGTCTTGGTTGCTAGAATTGGAACTTCATTAGTACCCACTTAAATTAACGAGTTATTGGAAGAAGGGGATATCCCCGTGCATAAAGTATGGGATCTAGAAACTATCGGTATCATACCTGAACAGTTACCTAAAGAGGAAGAACTAATACAAATTTATAACCTGGCTAATAAAGAGTGCAGGAAGGACAGCCTCCCCTTACAGAGTTGGAATATTAATTCTCCAAGGCTAGAAGGGATAATCAGGAAGGATTTCCTTAATTATACGCCACCAGAGGTCCAATCATTGTTAGGATTATGGTGGAATGTAAAAACTGATGAACTAAGATTAAAGTGTCCAGATTTTTCTGATGTAGTCCTAACAAAGAGAACACTCTTAAGTCAGGTCAGCCAAGTATTTGACCCCTTGGGCATAGTGAGCCCAATAACTATAAGGGGTAAATGTCTAATACAAAAGGCCTGGGGAGAACACCTCGATTGGGATACCCCCCTTGATGGGAAATATACAACAGAATGGGAGACTATAAAATCTGAGTTCAATAAGATAAATGAAGTTCACATAAGTAGGAGAATAAATACTGATGGGCGACAACCCCAGCAACTACACATATTTTGTCATGCTTCAAAAAGTGCATACGGTGCAGTAGCTTATCTTAAAACAGGAGAGGCATGTAACTTAATTATGTCTAAGGCTCGGGTTGCCCCAATTAAGCCTAGAACCTTGCCTCAAATGGAGCTGACTGCATTAGAATTAGGCACTAAATTAGCACAATATCTAAGTAATTTATTACAAATTGGTGAGGTATATATGTGGACCGATAGTGAAATTTGCCTACACTGGTTAGTGAAACATAACACAAAAATCCCTTATGTAAGGAATCGTGTTGGTAAGATAAATGATTTAGGTTCCACATTTCACTATAATCATGATGCTACCAAGGAAAACCCAGCTGATATTTTGTCCAGAGGAACAACTATCCTCAAACTAAATACAGGATTATGGTTTAAAGGTCCTACCTGGCTGAAAAATAATAATGATTGGCCTAATCAAAAGGTTTATAGTAAGTCAGACATATCAGAAGATATAATTATGGAACCTATATTTATCCCAGATCCTGTTACGGATATAAAAAGGTTTTCCTTATTAAGCAAACTATTAAAGACTACTAAATTGGTCTTCAAATTCATAAAGAGGGATAGTTCTGATCCTTTGAAGTTTTGGGTTAGAATAATACAAAAGCAGGAATTTCCTGAGGAATATCAGCTCTTAGCCTCGGCCAGCCCCCGTAGGAACAAACTTATCAAATCATCAGGTCTGTACCTAGATAATGAGGGCATCATTAGGTGTCGAGGAAGAATTTGGAATGCTGATCTTCCCGATAAAACCTGCAATCCCATGCTAATTCCCAAACGTCATCATCTTATTAAATTGCTAGTGGATGAATCTCATGGGAACTCGTTACATGGCGGAATGGCTGACACATTAGCCTATCTCAGAAGGGAATTTTTGATACCACAGGGTAGACAGGCAGTTAAATACTACCTCAAATCTTGTGTCAAATGCAAGAGATATGAGGGAAGACTAATCACCTATCCCGGGCCCCCTGAACTCCCGATGGATTGAGTACAATTATCAAAACCATTTGAGGTAGCTGGTGTCGACTATACTGGGGCAATAATAATTACAGGAGATAATGCTCCCCCCAAGAAAGTATATGTCTGCTTATTCACTTGCACCTCTACAAGGGCTGTTCATTTAGAAATAGCTGATGATTTAAGTGCCGAAACCTTTATTCAAGTGTTCCGGCGGTTTGTGGCTCGGCGGCCGTGTCCTCGGCGATTGATTAGTGATAATGCTACTAACTTCGTAGGAGCCTCCCCCATATTGTTAAAATATTAAATCATCCATCAGTACAAAAATCTCTAGCGTTAAGGAAATGCTCATGGACCTTTACTACCCCTAGAGCTCCTTGGTAAAATGGTTTCACAGAGAGAGTGATTGGCATAGTTAAGTCTTGTCTTAGGAAAACTCTCCACAAGACAAAGATAGGTCTAGAAGACCTGAAAATCATAGTGACTGAGATTGAGACCCGTATCAATAACCGACCCTTAACCTACTTAGATGATGCATCAGTAAATATAGAAGCTCTTACTCCCTCACATTTAAGCTATGGGAGAAGACTGGAACCCTTTCCTTTAATAGAAACAAGGGAAGATATACAAGATCCTACAATGAAATACCCGGCTCAACATCTCCGGGAAGGTTATCACACCTTAAGTAAAATTTTAAGGTCATGGGATAAGCATTGGAGTGCAGATTATTTACTGAGTCTAAGGGAAAAGTTTTATGGGGCTCAACAGCCAGAAAATCACAGTCCAATTAAAGTAGGAGATATAATAATCCTTAGGGGAGATAGGCCTCGTTCGCAATGGCCTCTAGGAAAAAGAGCAAAATTGTATACTGATGGAAAGGGGATTGTGAGGTCAGTGGAGTTACTAGTGAGGGGACAACGATGTGTGCGGACGATAAATAATTTGATTCCCCTAGAGTTAGCTGAAGAGGTAAAGGAGGACTCTTAAGTCTGCGTCTTGGCAGGCCAACTTCCTTACTCCTGACCTTGGAGGCAAGCTGCTTTAAAGTGCAAAACCACTTGGAGAAACCTCATAAAAGGGGGTCAAATTACCTGAAGCAAATCTTCATTCTTCAGGGGCTCCCAGTTGTGGACATTTTCCACTAAAACCGCTCTCTAATCGGGAGAATGGTATGGTGGGATAGGCCTCCCCTGTCAAAAAGGGAGATCAGTAAAAATTCCACCTATGTATATACTATTATAGAATTGGGTATAAATTAAGATGCATTAAATATAGTAATATAATTCTGGTGGTATTCACTAGTACCACAATTAATCAAAGGATTAACATAATATAAGAATTGTGAGGAAAATATTGGAACCTCCACGTGTAGGAGTAAACATTATTGGAACGTACCGCTTGTATTGGAACGTGTACGTTCCAATAATGTTTACTCCTACACGTGGAGATTCCAATATTTTCCTCACAATTCTTATATTATGTTAATCCTTTGATTAATTGTGGTATAGCTCCAGCTGACTTGATAAGGGTTCTCGGTCAAGACAGCATTCACGCATTAGACCTACACGATTAAGGTGTAGTACACTCTTGATTATACACTTAAGGTGTAGTCACGCTCATCATATTACGATGAGTGAGCCAGCATAACCGATCAATCGGTTAAACCAAGGACGAAGTGGTAAAAACACCACAACAGTATACGTGCCGCGCCAGGAACTGTGGAAAGTTACCCTCGGCCTACCAACATCGCCGCCATTACATGCACCTACCACAATTACCAGCGCCCTACCGCGACTACCACCACTCCCTCAAATAATAATCAAGCCTTCAAATCATCAACCCATCTACCACTGCTGAGTATACCTTAGTTAGCGTCTAAATAGGGTATCATTGCAGTCTAGGTAGTTCTTGGGTTAATAGCAAGGTGAGTTCACATCAATTATTACTATAATTTCAACACCATCTATATATGGAAGGTCCTGGAGAAACAGGTGCCAGACCCCACGTCCTCGGCAGTTCAGGCACAATTAAATGAGCGGACTGGACGCAAGTGCAGTAGAAGAACCCTCCCTTCAAAGGCCCCGGGGAGATGCAAGACCTTACTGGCTGCCAGTCTGGCTCATGAAGGGCCCAAAATCTTCAACAGCCTCCACAAAAATGTGAGAAACATCACAGGGTGCTCTGTCAACACCTTTATATATGGACTGGACAAAATACTGTTACAAACCCGCTCCCACAGCCGCCCAACTAACCTGCCTCCCTTACTGGGCTGGCCTCAGACGCGTGGGGAGGAGGGGCTGAGTCCGGTTATGTGTCTAATCGGGACCGAAGACAATGAATACCCTTAGGCCTTGAGCACGGGCTCAACCCCTCCTCCCCATGCGTCTGAGGCCAGCCCAGTAAGAGAGGCAGGTTAGTTGGGCGGCTGTGGGAGCGGGTTTGTAACAGTGATGTCACTTTCCGGATCAGCAGGCCACCCCGAAGGAGAACAATGGTAGTCCATGCTGATAGGCTCTGGAGGTACTATGGTCCGGGCCACTACAGTTGGGAGGATGGCACCGAGAGAGACGTCTTGACGCCAGAACGCGTTTTCTGGCCGGAGGATGAGGACGCGGGCGACATGGGGCTGGTTCCTCTAACCAGCCTCGAACCCAGCGAGCAGGCGGCAGCAGAGGAACCTACCTCGGTACCAGTTGATGTGAGCGATAGTGAGGTCCAAGCAGCAGGATTGGGAGGCGCACGCCCGAAGCGCCCCAGACGTACCCTTAGGTGGATGGAAGACTTCATATTGGAAAGCCCAGAGGGCTAGCTCACTCTAAAGAGGAACCAGGCAGGTCAGACCTTCGCAGCCCCAAATGTTCCTCCGCTTTCACTGTCTGTCACTGTTATCCGTCTAATACAATACCAGTGTTACCACAGTCTCCTGGTCGTCCTCAAAACCCCGCCACAATCTTCCTTATTTCGTCGTCACTCCTCTCCTTTGTCCTTCCGCCCATGGTCTTGATCTTGATCTTGATTTGGGAGTCACCCAGCAGATGCTGTCAGTGAAGCCTTTGGTCCGGCGTTCTCCCACACACGTAATCTGTTGGGAGAGAAGCAAAAGGGGGAAGCAAAACTAGGGATTTCTTTTTCCCCTCCTTCCTCTCTCTGCATCACATTCATACGGGGTCCCCCATCACTGAGCCCCCTGCCTCTCATGCTCTCTCCTACGTGCTCTCCAAGAGTTCTCTAAGAATTCTTTTAAACTCTCAATCACACGACTGTCTCCACTCAGCACACAACCCCAGCAGGTACTCCATCTCCACTCTCCTGTCTCTCATCTCTCGCCATTCTTCCACTCCGACCTCTCCTACCACTACCTTCAACTCCAACAACACCGCATTCCCCGATCTTGAGCCAGAGTCCTCTCGGAGCGCGGTCGTAACAATACTACGGACAGTGCCGGATGAACCTCCAGTACCGGGTTACACTGCCAAGTGTAGGACCTCCAACACCATACCGGACCAGGTGGCCCTGTTAGACAGGGACGCCAGGACTGGCAGCAACGATGGACCACCACGACTGTGAGGCTTTGCCTCTTAAAGTAATCGTCCAGACCCATTTTTTTTTTGCCTAATTATGTTGAATGTACATTCAAAACACCTAATCCACCAAAAATAATTGATTTCCAGGCCTTATTTCCGTAAAAACACGACTTTTGTAAAAAGCGCGCGAAAAAAAAAATCTTCCCTCCAACAGGGCTACGACTGTTATTGATGACGTCAGAACAGGGACGCCCGCAGACACTGTCTGACACCTGTCGGCAAATGTTATGATGAGCGATTGTACTTCGGTGTCAGACAGTGAATCTGTCGCTGTGACAGATTTAGAGTACGATGCTCAATCTGACACTGAAAGAAATGACGCTGGTCGCGTATACTATGAGGAAAACGAACCTCAGATTGTCATGGGATCCTATATGTTTGAGCCCGAGTACGAGGTGGATGAGCAGGTGTTAGCAGAGCCTGAGGTTCAGCAGGAGGACCTGGCACTTCTCCAAAACATGGATTGGTAAATAAGGTTAAACCATGTGTGTGTGGGAATCACAATGAAGGTACTTTCGAGAAAATCCTATGGTTAGTTTTGGAGCTACAGTCAAACGTCATTACTCGGAAACCACATACTAGCATTAACTACAGCATAGAGTTGGAAAATATGCGGGCGGGAAGGCAGAAAGTGTGACAGCCACACCACCACAGGGTCTCTCACCACAGGGCACGCCCACTCCACAACTGGTTTACTTGGTCTTGTTAATAGGCAAAGCCTCACAGTCGTGGTGGTCCACCGCTGCTGCCAGTCCTGGCGTCCCTGTCTAACAGGGCCACCTTGTCTGGTATGGTGTTGGACTGAGTCACTGTCTTACGGGGGGGTGGGGCGCCGCCCTTGTCCAGCACACCCGTGTACACAGGCTCACCTCACACTCGTCGTCCCAACCCCACACACTGGGTAGGCGACTAGTCGCGCTGCACACTCTCACCCAGTCTTTCACCCGATGTGTACCCTCACTACACACCGTTTCTCAACACAACTGCTCGCCCCAACACACTATAGGCGTGTATCACCCTACACACGCCACTCCTTTCCGTGTGCAAACTTTTCTCGCAAGGCACAGCTGTCTTACTGCACCCATAAAGGATGCATGCATGTGGCATATAGCGAAAAAAATCTATCAGAAACACCCAAATATCTTCAAGTACTATATTTATCTCTGTGTTTACGTGCCTCTGATCAAGCGCGGGAAGATGAGACTCCCTGATGCTACGTCACCGAGCCTGAGCATGAGCGTCTGCAAACCTTGAGAGCGTTTTGAAAACTGGGGGAATTTGCAGATTTTGATTGCGGATTATTTAAAAACGGCTGACTGGATACAAAAAGGGACGACGTATTGTTGATATACTCGTTAATGGCTATGATTTGATTGCATTAAATCAGGAATGATGAAATGGTCTGGACGATTACTTTAAGTAAACAGATAAGATTATTGATGAGTAAGTAAGTATAGGAAGTAAGACTACAAATTAACCAATTATTAGATCATAATGTTTTATTACAATTTTTTATATGGAAAAAGCTGCATGTATTTCTATCCACACACAAGAATCTGTCATACTCACCCTGTGGCTGACCATCATTGATTGACTACGATTTTTCTCACCAAGAGGAGAGTGATGGATTCTAAGCTCATAAATGGAGGATAGAAAAAGAAAATAATAAGATGTATAAATATCATACAGTTGTCCCTTGACATTCGCAGGGGACGGGTAACGGATATGGCCGGTAAAGTTTATAAAATCCCAGGAAATTGCTAACCCCCGTAAAACAAGCCCTGGACCCCTCATGTCCTTATATAACTAGACACATCCTATCTGCATCTTTAAAAACAGTATAAATGACAACAAAAATAAAACAGTTGAAATTAATATAGTACAGTGTAATATCAATAAAGTATTCTAAAACTAGTACATACAGCACTGTACCGCACAATTAACCCTGTAAATTATCACATTTATTATCTTAAGGCACTCGTGCCCTCCCAGCGAATTATCAAAATCGCGAGTTAAAAATGCGAATGTTAAAGTAATCGTCCAGACCCATTTTTTCTTTGCATAATTATGTTGAATGATCATTCAAAATACCTAATCCACAAAAAATTATTCATTTTCACGCCTTATTTCCCTAAAAACATGACTTTTGTAAAAAGCGCGGGAAAAACAACAGCCACATTCCAGCCGTGGCGCGAAACTTGCTAGCGACGACACAAGAGGTAAGCCTCCCAGCCCCGCCCGACACAGACACACGGAGACTCTGAGAAAAATGTAGTACTTGGGGAATTTTGGGTGCTTCTGGTATATTTGTTGTGCGCCACGGCACATACTTGCATCCTGCATGGGCACGGCAAGAAAGCCGTGCCATTCCCGAGAGCTTAGCACCCATTCACAACCCACACGGCGACGATATATGTGTGCAGACCTTTGGAGCGACGGGGAGCGGCTGGTAGTAGCCAGGGTATTGCAGCCCTCTCATCTCGGTGGCCTTGCTACTACCCGCCGCTCCCCGCCGCTTGCCGCCGCTGCACACATCTGCACACATATATCGTCGCCCCACAGTTTGCAAATGGGTGCTAAGCTCTCGGTAAAGGCACAGCCCCCACGCTGCACCCACACAGGATGCAAGTACATGCCACATCGCACAAAAAATATATCAGAAACACCCAAAATTCCCCAAGTACTACATTTTTCTCAGAGTCTCCGCGCATATGTATCAGGCGATGCTAGGAGGCTCCCTGTTGTGACGTCGCCGACCCATGGTGCGTCGTCTGCTGATAAACAGTTGTGTTTTGAGAGCACGGGGAATTTACAGATTTTGAATGCGGATCATTTAAAAACGGGTGACTGGATGCAAAATGTGACAACATATTGTTGATATACTCGATCATGGCTATATTTTGACTGCATTAAATCAGGAATGATGAAATGGTCTGGAAGATTACTTTAACAAGACCAAGTAAACCAAGTAAGTAAGTAAGTTCCTTAGTCGTGCTGATCGTTATTTACCCTATACATAACAGATTCTTGCAATGGTTATAATGGTTGATAATTGTGAAATATAAACAGTTTTACGCATATAACCTGTAAATAAAAATACATTAGACATACATTAACTCCTATTTGTTTCTCAGATAGTGAATAGTTCCTGCATACATGAGTTAAGAGACGAAACATAACCTTCTGTGCCCAATTTTTTCATTTGCGCCTGTAGTCTCTATCGATGGGAACCGTAATCTCTCTGACGAAAATCTTGATTTGTTGTTTTCATACCTTTGCTGTTGACCACTGGGAGTATTAAAATAAAACTATAGATCAAGAAATATACATACACATGTGTAAAACCGATATATATTCATCCCTTGACGTATATAACCACATCAACAAAACTTCACAAAATATGTTGTTACCTCATTATAAGGCACGAAACCAACTTTAAATGAATTATAAGAATATTTATAAAAGAATTTTATGAACAACCACTCGTATATGAACAATCTTCGAGGTCCACAAAAGAAATTAGGAGTTTAAAATTCTGGCGGTATGTAGTATCTATTTCCTTAACCAAAACGCCTCTATTGCACCACAAGACGGCGCGTTACCGACCTGAAAGGGTAGGCTACCCAAAGGGTAGGTATACCCATTGGTTTTACGGTTTCCCGTGTATTTTTATATTCATTAGATGCAGACCACCCATGGTATCAATTCTATCAAAATAGATCGTGTGCAATGTTACAAATATCTAGATGCACAACGCAGCTTTAAAAAGACCTCTAATTGTATCTCCTATGTTCATAATCAATGTTTATTACGGTTGGCCCCACTCCTTGTATTGGCGAACAGGGGCCATCGTGTTGGCATTCCAGTGCTTCTTATGTTTTACGTCAGTGTAATTAGATCTTTGATTGACTATGCTGCTCCAGTTTTGATACAGTACAGCCCAACACAGTTGAAGCCATTGGAATGCATGCAGAATGAGGAAATGAGGACCATCCTCGGTTGTCCTAGAACAACAAAGATTGAAGTCCTCCGAGCTGAATTAGGCCTACCCAGGATTGTTTGTCGAATTCAAGAAATAACTTGTCGTGCACT
This sequence comes from Chionoecetes opilio, assembly GCA_016584305.1. NCBI lineage: Eukaryota > Metazoa > Arthropoda > Malacostraca > Decapoda > Majidae > Chionoecetes > Chionoecetes opilio. Next base: position 140,233 of record JACEEZ010004976.1, read on the forward strand.
TTGTCGCATGACAAGTAATGGTGCTGGTCGTCTCCTCCATACCCTTGCTGCCCTTCGTGCCAACCCCAGGGCCCCTGCTAACACCTATCTTAGACAGCTGGTCAAAGTCCTGACAAAGTTTGATGTACTAGATTCTTACCTGACCATTATTACCACTCCCTCTCACTCCTTCTGGAGACCTCACAGAGTTAGCGTGGATGTAGAACAGCTTGCTCAACCTAAACGCACTTGGTTCCCTCATTAACTACATGCTCATTTCATGCATAAACTAACGAGCTACCCACAGGTTCAGGCAGTACATGTTTACTGTGATGGTTCAATTGATGGCAGCAAATCTGGTTCTGGCCTGTTCATCCGCAACTACTCTTCCCTCATTAATAACACTAATACCAGACACTAAAACAACACTAAAGTCCTGGAGGAGGACATGTTGTCTGGAAGCTTCCTGAAAACCTCAGTATTAGTGTTCTTAATGAGGGAAGAGTAGTTGCGGATGAACAGGCCAGCAGAACCAGATTTGCTATATGCTATACTTGAGGGTCTTCATATAATTCTACCCTTCGGTAAAGATGTATATTATTTTGTTGATAGTCAAGCTGCCTTATATGCCTTGTTATCATCCTCCCCAACTGACTGTGATATATAGTTAACAAGTGCCTTTATACCATTGATCTCATAGAGAGGGATAATTTTAAGGTTCATTTCACTTGGGTACCTTCCATATTGAGATATTATTTAATACAAAAGCTGACGCCCTTGCTCGTCATATGCCACAACTGCAGTCCTAGACAAGCCTCATGTTGAATGTAAATTTAATTTTGTTAAAAGTAGGATTAAGTTTTATGCCACCAGTAGCTACACATAGAGGTCTACACAGAAAACAAACGGCAGCCATGTACTTCGTATGATATATTTTTGTAGATTCAGCAAATAACAGTAGATTTTTCACTCCGACTTGAAATAAACAGACACATCAATGGATATATGATATGCATTAACTTACCTGTTTATATGCACGATTCGTTGATTTCTGCAGTAGGAGCAAAAAAATTCCAAGACCGTCTACACTGCAGTCGGTTAGCAGTAGAGTTGCATGATATAGGTCTAGAAACGTTCCGGGTAAGTATATATATGTTGTAAGGAAATGACCAAAGACATCCTGCGGTAAAGTTTAAATGGGGTTCGCAGAGAGTAATTTTGCTGTAAAAGTGACGATAACTGTGGACTGTTGATAATAGGCCACTGCACTGAATATTTTGATCCCGTTCCAAATGTCCATAAATCTTGATTAAATAGGCAGCTTGTGGAAAACTGGGTGCTAGCGAACAATATTTGATGTTATTTTAACCAAAATAAGACAATCTTAAATGTTCTTACGTTGAAAATCAGGTTTTCACTAATAAAACCAATGGTTTTGATATACTCATGTCCATACCATGAACACTGGTTTGAAGAATAGTATTGTTACGACCGCGCTCCGAGAGGACTCTGGCTCAAGATCGGGGGATGCGGTGTTGGGCGGAAAGACAAAGGAGAGGAGTGACGACGAGATAAGGAAGACTGTGGCGGGGTTTTGAGGACGACCAGGAGACTGTGGTAACACTGGTATGGTATAAGACGCACAACAGTGACTGCAGTTGCAGTGGAGGAACATTTAGAGCTGCGACGGTTGACAAGTGACTGGGCCTGTGTTCGGTGGGCGTGAGGCTGTCTCTGTAGTGTTACCTAGTACAATTATAGTCTGGAAAGGATGTGATTGTGTTATTCCGCATGTGCCTGACTGTGTGTGTGCCGTGGTGGTGATGTGCCAGTGTGGGGAGCCCGTGCTCAAGGCCTTTAAGGGTATTCATTGTTTTCGGTCCCGACTAAACACATAACCGGACTCAGCCCCTCCTCCCCACGCGTCTGAGGCCAGCCCAGTAAGGGAGGCAGATTAGTTGGGCGCCTGAGGGAGCGGGTTTGTAACAGTGGTGTCAGGAGTGGGATGTTGTTGTGTGCTCTGGTCAGCGCCGTAGAGTGAGGGCCAGTGAGGTACGGGCACGGGCCTAGAGGTACGGCAGGCGCGCCAAGGGATACGGCACACCATGGAGCCCGGAGGTGTGGAACAGCCAACTCTGGCTGACATCTTGGGGGCATTACGAGCACAGGCGGTAATGACACGGGCTCAAGGAGAAGCCATTGCTAGACAAACAGAAGCTGTTGACAGGTTTAACACGCGGATGGGTGGAAGGCTCGACGCCCAGGCAGGCTGATAAATGAAGGTCTGGGACGAGCATTTATAGAGCGTGAGCGGGTAGAAAATGACACTAAAGCTTACACAGATAACCAGTTTGAGCGGGTGAAAAGTGAGGTGAAGGAGGAAATGGGGCAGCTGGCCATTGACTTGAAAACCTACATCAGTGAGGAACTGGTGCGGGGCGTGGGTGGTTATCAGGGCATGTGTGAAGGTGCCGCAGGACTGGTGAAGGAGGAACCGTGTAGTGCCAGCGAGTGGTTTGGTTCAGACAGTGAGGGGGAGCAAGTGTTGGGTGCAAAAAGGTGCGGCGTGCTCCGTCAGGTGCCGCCTGCCCGTGCGACACCGAAAAGTGCTGTTCCCACGCCTCCCTCAACACCATCCCCGCCACGTTCTTCATCCCATAAGGTACAAGGATCCCTACGTCGTCGTCGTTGTGAGGGTGTCCGAAAGGGTCCCAAAAAAATTGACGGTACTATGTCCTGGGAGGCCTACCGGGCACAGTTTGAGCTGTTGGCCGAGGCCTGGGGCTGGAGCCGCTATGAGAGGGCGGTGCAGCTTGTGGGAGCGTTGAAGGGTTCGGCGTTGGAGGTGTTGAACCAGTTGCCGGCCGGAAAGCAGACCTCCTACAGTAGCGTCTTGGCGGTGCTACAGAGGTGGTACGGACACCAGCACCAGTCAGAGGTGTATAGGGCCAGGTTCAGGGCCAGACTAAGGAATCCTGGAGAGTCGTTGCCGCACTTGGCGCAGGACTTGGAGCAGCTAGTACGTCGGGCGTACCCGGGGGCATGCGAGGACATGATCACTCTCCTCCTCCGGGACCAATTTGTAGATGCGGTGAACCATACACAAATAAAGATATACATTCAACAGGCACACGTGGAGGACCTGCAGCAAGCCCTGGCCCGAAGATTGGAAATGGAGTCCTTTTTGAGGACTAGTCGGGAGGTGGAAGGCCCGACACACCGGCCGAGAACCATGTTTAAGGCCAGGAAGGGGCACGTCCAGTCGCTCCCATCTAGCCCTAAGTAGTCTCCAGGAGCTCTTCACGGCAACTGTTTCCGCTATGGACAGCAAGGTCACTGGAAGAGGGAATGCCCTCGGCAGAGGCGCCAAAGCGCCTCACCTAGAGGTAGTAACAGCAGCCGGTACCAGTACAAGCCGTGCTGCTGGGATTGTGGGCAGGCTCACCGCACTAGTGAGTGTCCACAAAACGGGTACTCTGCCATCGGGACGGCCGCGGGAAACTCTGTCTGGCTGGGAGCGGGGGTCCAACACCAGCCAATCTACCAGAGGTCCCACTCCAGGTAAGGTGCCGCTCTACGGGCGCCAGGACCGTGCAGGTACAGGGACAAGTCAACGGGAGGCCCTGTAGCCTGACGGTAGACACGGGTGCCGAGCGCACGTTCGTACAGGCGGACTTGGTGGACATCTCAGAACTTCCAGCCACCAAACAACAGTTGTGCGGGGTCACCGGCCACTGCACGAAGTCAAGGGGACCGGTACAGGCGAGAATTGAGGTCGGCGAGACTAAGGAGGAACTACCCGTTTATGTAGCCGACCTGGACGAAAATTTCCTTGGCCTGGATTTCCTCCAGCAGAGCAAGGCGGTGCTGGACCTTGGCTCTATGACCATGCGGGCCAAAGGAGGGGAAGTTACGCTGCAAGGGCGCGAACAAGGTGTGCGGGCGTGGACTGCGGTCCACCAAAATAGTTGGATTGGGTTACGATGGGAGGAAGGACAAGACCAGGGCGATGGTGCCCGACAGCTATGGGAAACTGCACCCAAGGTTGATCAGGGAGGAGCATGTGACAGTGACAGAGGAGCCATCTGGAAGGTACCTTTGGCACTTTGTACCAGAGGACCCGGTGCCACCTGAGAAGCCTGCGTTCAAGGTGGCTCAAGATCAAGCTGATCGTACTGCAAGGTGACTCAACTAGGGCCAACATGGGGTGGAAGAGTGGTACTCACGCCCATTTGGAGAAGATGCTGGGACGCAAGCTCTTCTGGAGTATATGCGTGTTGCACACAAACGAGTTGCCCCTGCGCCACCTTATCACCAGCATCGACGGGCCTACCTCATCTGACACTGGCTTCACGGGTCCAGTGTGCAGTCTGCTGTCCAGCGTGAATGAGATACAGTACAACGCAGAGTTCAGAGGAGTGCCAGGCGGTGAAGATCTCACGGAGATACCGGAGTATATCCTGGTCAACATGTCAACTGACCAGCAGGTCTCCTACCAGCTGGTCCAGGCTGTGAAGCGGGGCGTTCTCCTATCCGAGCTGCAGGAGATCAAGTGTGGCAAGGTGTCCCACTCCAGATGGCTCACCACAGCCCAGTCGCTCGTGTACATGTGGACCAGAAAGCATGGACTAACTGGCAAAAAACTGAACACCCTGGAAATCCTAGTCAAGTACTCCCTACAGGTGTACTTCAAACTCTACTACGACATCAAGGTTCACCACAGACTAGAGGACGGCCCCAAGCACATCCTCACGCAGCTCAGAGTGATGAGGTCGCAGCCAAAGAAGGTCCAAACAGCTGTGACCTTCTACGTGCGGACAGGAGCATGGTTCGCACACTCAGAATGTGTCCTCCTCTCGCTGATGGCGAGTCAGAGTGAGGACGACCGCAAGTTCGCCGTGACCCAGATTTTGAAGCTGAGGGCTGGCGAGGAGTATGGGGACACCAGTGTAAGACCTCGCATCACACCCAAGCTGAACTTGTCAGCCACCAGCTTGCAGACACTGATCAGCTGGCAGCCTGGCCAGGTGCACGAGCCGGCATTCACCTGTTCACTGTCCGGAGATCAGATCCAGGAGATCCTGGTCAAGCCGTACGAGGTTCCGGAGTTCTCTATCCACACTCAGAGCACCGAAAGAGTCGTGAAGCAGGTGACAGAGGCTGCGGCAGCAGTGGTGGGGCAGCAGGCCAGAGACGGGCTCATCCGGGCTCGGGCCCACCACCGGGAGACCATGCCCTGCTTCAGGTCTAAGAAGGACATGGTGGACACGTTCTAGGCCAAAGTAGAGGCTGTGACACTGTGATGTAGTGCCTGATGAACCAACTGATCAGAAAGAGCTTACCACGCTAGTCATTTGAAACTCATATTGGTGCATGATGCAATACACAGGACCAACCGGACACTGCGTACTCATTTAAGCATTATTCGATAAGGGTGCAATATAAAAGTGCGATTTTGCATAGTAAGAATTGCTCAAATGCAAAAATGGAAAGAGATAAAATCGTCGTAGAATTCCATTTTACATAGGAAATTGGCATACCAAAGTTGAGAAAAATATTTTTTGTTATACGGCGTACCCTATTGTACAGCCACACTTGCTGCCCTTCCTGGAATACCGGCACCTCAGTATGCCGGTCATAGCGGGTCTTCATGGCCTCTCCCGCTATCTGGAGATTACCCCGGACTTGGTGGTGTATTTCCTCCATCCGTTCTTTTAGGGCAGCGGCATAAGGTGTGGTAGCAGTGGGCATCCCCTCGTCCGGCGGCCGTCCGGTGATGAGGTCCAGTGGTAGCCGCAACTCCCGGCCACACATAAGCCTGGCAGGTGAGTAACCGGTGGCCTCATGTTCTGCCGACCAGTATGCCATGGGTAGTAGGGGAAGCTTCAGGTCCCAGTCCCCCTGTCCTTCCTGGCAGCTCTTCGCCAGCTGCTGAGCCAGTGTGCGATTATAACGTTCCACCATGCCGTCTGACTGCGGCCGGAGTGAAGTTGTACGTGTCTTCTGCACATCGAGCAACTGGCAGCACTCCCTGAACACCTCGGACTCGAATTCCCTACCTTGGTCCGAGTGTAACTCTTCAGGCACACCGAATCTTGAGAAAAATTCATCCACCAGAGCTTCGGCAACCGTGGTAGCCACATGGTTGGGGAGAGGGTAGGCTTCTGGCCACTTAGTAAAATAATCCATCGGCACACACACATAGCGATTTCCTCTGGCCGTCTGGGGCAAAGGACCCACTATGTCCACTGCTACCCTCTCCATGGGTGCTCCCACCTGATAAAGCTGTAATGGTGCCCTAGCACGTACATTGGGGCCCATCTTAGCACTGCACACGTCACAGGACCGGTACCACTCCTGCACGTCCTGGCGCATACCCAACCAGTACACACGCTGCCGCAAACGCACAAGAGTTTTCTTAACACCGAAGTGCCCACTTGTGCTGCCACCATGAGCCTCACCCAATAGTTCTGCTCTTTTCTTCTTGGGGATAACCGTAAGCCAGAATTTCACTTTTCTATCACTGGTCACCCACTGTTGTTCCAACACTCCCCCCAATAATCGCAACACATCCCATTGTCACCAGAAGAATTTGGTCACTGGGCTGGTCACTGCCACACGTTCCCAAGGTGGCCTAACACGACTCTCCTCTAACCACGCCACAATTGGCCCAATATCAGCGTCCTGTCGCTGGGCCAGCTCAAGGTCCTGCCTCCACGAGGTGGCACTGACATGGAGAGAAACACGGTTACATATTTGGTTTGGCTCACGTTGGCTACAGTGTTTGCAGTCCACAGGGCAAGGGCGTCGACTCAAACTGTCGGCATTACTGTGCACCCGGCCCGGAGGGTGCTCAATTTGGTAGTCATGCTGCTCTAGCTTGCCCAACTACCTGGCAAGCTGCCCTTCTGGATTCTTAAGGGTTTTCAGCCACTTTAGAGTAGCATGATCGGTCCTGATCGTGCACTCGGCACCGTACAAGTAAGAGTGGAAGTGGTCCATGCTTTTGACCGCCGCCAACAGTTCTTTCCTGGTGACACAGTAGTTCCTTTCCGGAGCAGAAAACTTGCGACTGTAGTATGCCACTACACGTTCCTGCCCGTTCACTAGCTGGGAGAGGACAGGCCCCACTCCTTCAGCACTGGCGTCACAATCCAAGGTATATGGTTTCGTAGGAACAGGGTATGTCAATACAGGGGCGTGGGTGAGTGCCTCCTTCAGCTGCTCGAAGGCCGCCTGGCACTCATCACTCCACAGGAACCGAGCTCCTTTTCGTGTCAGGTGATGAAGTGGTGTGGCTATATGTGCGAAGCCCTGCACGAATCTTCGGTAATACGTGCAGAGGCCCAGGAAGCTTCGCACCTCCGTTACACTACGGGGAACTGGCCACTCCTTGATGGCTTCTACCTTCCCGGGGTCAGCCGACACCCCATCCCGGCTCACGATGTGGCCCAGAAATGACACCTGTTCCTGGAAGAGGCAGCACTTCTTGGGACTGAGCTTCAAGTTCGAAGCCCTAAACCTGTCCAGCACTTCTTCCAGCCTTCCCAGCATCTCCTCGTAGGTGCCTCCGTACACCACCACATCGTCCAGGTAGACCAGAGCCGATCTCCACAGGAGGCCATCCAGTACTCGCTCCATCAGCCTCTCAAAGGTGGCGGGAGCGTTGACCAAGCCAAAGCTCATGACCCTAAACTGCCACAATCCTTGGCCGGATGAGAAGGCAGTCTTTGGCTTGTCCAACTCTGCCATGAGGACCTGGTGGTACCCTGACTTAAGGTCCAGGGTACAGAACCACCGTGCACCAACCAATGCATCCAACGTGTCGTCTTAGGGCCATATTCAAGAAATTTTCTCGACGCGTTGTGTCGGGCCGCGGCATACAAGAATCATTTGAAAACATCCACTCGTCGCGCTCGACTGGTTGCGTTGAGTCAGCTGATTGCACATCCCACCTCCATCCCGCTCTGCCTTATTCCATCTTATTTCTTCCCAGACCATTACAGGTGAGATTTCAACACAACCGAGAGTAACATGCATACCTTGTGAATGCACACGTGTCATATTTAAGGTAAAATCAGGTCCAGGAGGCCTTATATAGATGTGTGAAGTTGTGAGGAAGCCGGGCGGCGGTGGAGGTGGAGGGAAGCCATTGTGTGGTGCAGTACTGGCGGGCCGTTCAAATGTACTCGCAAGCATAACTCGGGCCCATTTTTTCTACACCAACGCCTCAGACAAGTGGCGAACACTAACTAAGCTATTATTTTAATGTCAGAAATGATAAATTACACTAGTAAAATGTATTAGATATGTATAAAACAGTCAAAATACTGATGCCGCCTTGGACTCGCTTGTGTTGGTACGCCTGCTTTTGCAGCCACCGCTTGTGTTGGTACGACTGTCAAATATCCACCGGTCGGGCATTTCTTGTAGATGCCACCGGTGGATATACGACTATGGGGAATCTCCACCTGCCGGGATTTGACGAGCATTCTTGAATATAGCCCTATGTGAGGCAGCGGGTAGGAGTCCTTGGTTGTAACTGCGTTGAGCGCCCTGTAGCCCACACAACAACGCATCGTCCCATCCTTCTTCCGAACCAATACCACTGGGGACGACAATGGACTGCTGGACTTTTTGATGACACCCTGAGCCCGCAGTTCCTCCACAGCTGTCTCGATCTCCTTCCTCCTCGCTGGTGCTATCCGCCGAGGGGGCTGCTTAATAGGCCTGCTGTCGCCCGTGTGGATGAGGTGCTGGGCGAGCCCGGTCCTGCCCAAGTCGTGGTCACCCTTCGAGAACACGTCCGCATACTGCTCCAGCAAATGCCTCACTTTGGCAGCCTGCCCTGGGGTTAAACAGCTACCACTCCTCTGCCAGAGGTCCTGCAGATGTGGCGGCATCCCTGTGTTTCTTTCTTGCCAACCACTCGACTTAACCTGTGCAGTAGGGTACGCCGTAGGTCTAATGAAAAGTGAAATATAGATTATTTCGAATTGAACAGGGTGTTTTCTTATGTAAAATTGAATTTTAAGGGTGGTTTGTCCTCTTCAACTTTTTGGATTGAGCACTTCTTGCTATACAAAAATTGACTTTTATATTTATATGCAAAACATAGCTCAACGTGCGATTTTGCATTGTAAGAATTGCTCAAATGCAAAAATGTAAGGAGATAAAATAGTCTTAGAATTCCATTTCACATAGGAAATTGGTATGCCAAAGTTGAGAAAAAGAATTTTTGTTATACGGCGTACCCTACTGTACAACCCAAGGAGGAAGAAGGGGCAGTCTCCTAAGCTGCAGAGTCCATAGGAGGGGCCATACACAGTGGTGGAGGTGATTTCTGATGTCACCTTCCGGATTCGCAGGCCACCCCGCAAGGAGACCAATGGTAGTCCATGCTGATAGGCTCTGGAGGTACTATGGTCCGGGCTACTACAGTTGGGAGGATGGCACCGAGAGAGACGTCTTGACGCCAGAGCCGTGTGGCAGTAAGGATGACGAGGAACGCGTTTTCTGGCCGGAGGAGGAGGACGCGGGCGACATGGGGCTGGTTCTTCTAACCAGCCTCGAACCCGGCGAACAGGCGGCAGCAGAGGAACCTACCTCGATACAAGTTGATGTGGGCGATAGCGAGGTCCAAGCAGCAGGCTTGGGAGGCGCACGCCCGAAGCGCCCCCGACGTACCCCTAGGTGGATGGAGGACTTCATATTGGAAGGCCCAGAGGGCTAGCTCACTCTAAAGAGGAACCAGGCAGGTCAGACCTTTCGTTTTGTGGGGTTTTTCTATGGATTATCTGGTATGTACACAGTCAATGAGTTGTTTTTCTTTTGGGTTTGTTTTGTTGCCTTACCCTTGTTCTTTTCTAATGTTTTTGGCGAGTGAGGACGCTCGCATTTTTACAGGAGGGGGCAGTGTTACGACCGCGCTCCGAGAAGACTCTGGTTCAAGATCGGGGGATGCGGTGTTGTTGGGCGGAAAGACAAAGGAGAGGATTGACGACAAGATAAGGAAGACTGTGGCGGGGTTTTGAGGACGACCAGGTGGATGTGGTAACACTGGTATGGTATAAGCGTGGCCACCGAGATGACAAGGCCTGATGCATCGCCCGTGACGTCACGCCATGTAGATCCCACCCGCTCCGCTCCCCGTACAAGTTTACCTACCTAATATAATGTTTATCAGTATAAAAGATATACTGTTAACTTCGGAAATGTTTGTTCTATAATATTATTAAATAAAAAATCGTAAAACACACAAAAAAAATGCCATTATGAGACTTTCAAGAAATATGCATTAACTTAAACTCTTCGCCATTTAATATTTTGCTCGAAAACTTTTTACATGGAGAATATCAATAGAAGCGAAATTTAATTAGCTTTCCATTGATATATTTCGTTTAGTCATAAATGAATTAGCAGTATGCATAAATTAGCGTTAACTATATATTAAAAATCATGAAATCGGGTAATTTCGTACCTAATATATGTTCATCAGTATAAAAGATATACTGTTACCTTTGGAAATGTTTGTTCTATAATATTATCAAATAAAAAACCGTAAACCACACAAAAGAAATGCCATTATGAGACTTTCAAGAAATATACTTTAACTTAAACTCTTCGCCATTTAATATTTTGCGTGAATTTGTTTTACATGGAGAACATCAATAGAAGCGAAATTGCATTAGCTTTCCATTGATATATTTCATTTTCTGATAAATGAATCAAAACTATACATAAATTAGCGTTAACTAAATAAATAACCTCATCAATCGGGAAAAATTACCAGATTTCATGATGTTATTTACCTAGTTAACGCTCTTGAAAGTCGCATAATGGCATTTCTTTTGTGTTTTACGGTTTTTTATTGGATAATATTATAGAATAAACATTTCCAAAGATAACAGTATATCTTTTATACTGATAAACATATATTAGGTAGGAAATTACCCGATTTCATGATTTCTAATATTTAGTTAACGCTAATTTGTGCATGCTACTAATTCATTTATGACTAAACGAAATACATCTATGGAAAGCTAATTAAATTTAGCTTCTATTGATATTCTCCATGTAAAAGGTTTTCGAGCAAAATATTAAATGGCGAAGAGTTTAAGTTAATGCATATTTCTAGAAAGTCTCATAATGGCATTTCTTTTGTGTGTTTTACGATTTTTTATTTGATAATATTATAGAACAAACATTTCCGAAGATGACAGTATATCTTTTATACTGATAAACATTATATTAGGTAGGTAAACTTGTACGGGGAGCGGAGCGGGTGGGATCTACATGATGTGACGTCACGGGCGATGCATCAGTCCTTGTCATCTCGGTGGCCACGGTATAAGACGCATAACAGTGACTGCAGTTGCAGTAGAGGAACATTTAGGGTTGTGACGGTCGACAAGTGTCTGGGCCTGTGTTCGGTGGGCGTGAGGCTGTCTCTGTAGTGTTACCTAGTACAATTATAGTCTGGAAAGGATGTGATTGTGTTATTCCACATGTGCCTGACTGTGTGTGTGCCGTGGTGGTGATGTGCCAGTGTGGGGGAGCCCGTGCTCAAGGTCTTTAAGGGTATTCATTTTTTTCGGTCCCGACTAAACACATAACCGGACTCAGCCCCTCCTCCCCACGCGTCTGAGGCCAGCCCAGTAAGGGAGGCAGGATAATTGGGCGGCTGGAAGAGCGGGTTTGTAACAGTATTTGAAAGTATTGCAGTGACTCCAAGGTTGGCCGTCACGCCACCTGGCTAATTACCCTAAAGGTCACGCCACGCAGCTGTGGTGACCTGACTCCGCCGTGACCCAAATTCCTCCGGACCTCCTCGCGCTCCTTGCTTTCGCGACCAGGATCCTTCAGTTACCCCCCGGCCACCACAGAGAGAGCACACACACCTTCTCTCTGTGTTCCTCGTGGCCTCCCTCCGTTGTACTTATACATATACTTCCGCCGTAATAAACTTATGTGCGAACTTAATGTTTGGTGTAACCCGTGTCTAGCTAAGAACTTACTACAGTATGATCTACTCATGTATGGTCCGACAGCCTTAAGGAACTGTTACGTCAAAATGTTTGGGTGAATATATTTCTCCATTGATGCTGAAAGATTATAATCTTTTTAATAACATTTTGACGTAACAGTTCCTTAAAGGCTGTCGGACCATACATGAGTAGATCATATTTTCAAATACTATTTCTTCAAACCAGTGTTCATGGTATGGACATGAGTATATCAAAACCATTGGTTTTATTTGTGAAAACCTGATTTCAACATAAGAACACCTAAGATTTTTTTATTTTTTTTATTTTACATCACAAAGGACTGACCAAGGGCAAAACAAAAATAGGTAACACAAAGCCCGCTTAGTTGCCAGTCCCTATAAAGCAGACAGGAAGAGAATAAAAAAAAAGGGGGGGTGCCAAAGGTTGGCGGCGCGCAACAATATAATACAGAAAATTTTCAGTTTTGGCTACAGCCAGAAACGGTTGTTAGTTTAAATCAGATTATGTTAGGTTAGACGTGGGGTTTGATTTAGTAGATGATATCAAGGAAAAAATGAAACTATCAATACTACTTTATAATAAAGTGCGTGAAATCGTATCTTTCGCGCGCCAAATACACACAAGCAAGCCACTAGCCCTAGCGCGACGTGACCCCTGACCCTGCTGCCTGAGACCCTCACTGCCCCTGGTACAAGAACGTTCCGGAAACCATTGAACACTTGCTGCTGCAGTGTCCACGCTTCCTCGCCCACCCTGTTAATTATAGTGCTACACGCTCAACTCCTTGCCCTGAATGTCACCACCTTTGACCTGCCCACCCACTGCTGGCAGCAGCAGGTGTCCACCAACAACAAACCAGCATTTGTTTCCCGGAACGAATTGCGTGTGTGAACGTAATCTCCGCCCTAGCCCGCTAGAGGCCGACTTCCCGGCGCTACAAAGTGCCGACTTTTGCAGTGTGAACCAGACTTTACAGTGAACCAGTGTTACCACTGGCAAGAAAATGTCTTGATTTCAAGGAAATTTAGGCCTGAGAAGGAAATTTCTAAGGAAATCCTAAGGAAATTCATTTTTTTCGGACATGTTAAAATTTGTGTGTATTTAAAATTTATTTACAAATATATTCAAATACAATTGATGTATTTAGTATTCAGTATTTAACTACATTCGTGAAATGTATTTAGTATTTAGTATTTAAATACATTTCTTCCATGTATTTAGTATTTAGTATTTAAATACATTCAATGTATTTAGTGCCCAGCTCTGGCAGTTAGCAAGTTCAGAAGAGCAGTGAGCATGAAATTACCGGTAGAAGATAGCAAGAGAAGCAACATTCCGGCGGTGATTTAAAGAGATAAGATAAGATAAGATTTTCATCCTATCTAAACACTTTGCAAGTACCAACTACAAGGTTATTGACTATACAAAGCGCCGCCACCTCAGCACGAACTAGTGTGATGCCAGGGTTTTTAAGTTACTGACACCTGTGGGTTGAAAAATATTAATTGAGATAATTCTCCATTGACTAATAAAATCTCCTCGTCACAACTGAATTGGGATGAACTTAGGGTTTAGTAAGGGGAAATGCTGCCACCAGTCCAAGCGAGTAGTCCCATGGTTTACTCCCTGAACACGATTTACTATATGAGAATTATTGGTAGTCGGGGTGGGTACTTATTATGACACCGAGTAAGGCTAAAGCTCTTTTTGAGACGTGGGGAAGTATTTCCATAACAAGGGAATAATCACCTGGGGTTTTTGCAATAAACACAAGAAGCTATACTTTAAACATCATCCGGTTTATTCACCACGAAAAGTTATTTCTCTTGTTTGAGAACTTAGGTAGCCTACATGTATAACTCAAATTAGGCGTAGGAAAGCTCTACAGAGCATAACCTACCTCACTGAATTATATTCTTAGAACTACCATCTATGTCCGTATCAACTGAGCACTATAGGTATACATGGAATATATATATATAGGAGAGGAAATGTAAGAGTAATGGGTTGGTTTGTGATTCACTGTACCATGTGGCCTGGTTTCTTTTCTGGCAGAGACATTCGCCAGAGCCTTGAAAGGAGTGGAGAGACGACTGACCTCCTCGTGGTATACCAAGGCGAGGTTGGGATGAGAAGCGGAAAAAAAAGAAAAGTTCGGATACTTATGAGACTTCCCCTGCAGGGGATATAAGACTTCGAATGACTCTAATTAGCTAACGAAGCAAGTATACATATGAAATGGCTGCCTATAATGCAGTTCTTTTAATTTGATATAGAAGAATTTAATACCTTTATTCTAATATCCGAGGAAGGGTGTTCTCCCTTTTTGGTCAAGCCCACGAACGCGTTTTATAGAGTGACGGGGTAAGAGGAGTCGGAGTAGAAGTTTGGTCGACTTTTAATTTAGCGAATAACTCGACTAACCCACCCATTTATAAACGTCATCTGTCCCTATTATGTCTGTTTTGAAGGACATTAAGAATCTAAGAGTGTTCTTCGATCTGTCAGGAGGGTGAGGGGAGGATGAAAAGTTTTGACTCTACCAGTTATTGACTGTCGCGAAATAAATGTCCCACGCATTTGGACTCGTATTCTGAGTGTATGGGGGGGGGGGGGAGTGGGGGGGGAGATAGAAGTGGGAGAAAGAAAGAAAGATGGTAGAAAGAAAGAAGATAAATATTACGAGAACAGAAAAGATTTGATTGGCATTAGTATAATAAGAATAACCTGTTCCCCCATATACTGGACCTAGGCGACAACTTGCCCCAGACCAAACATATGGTTATTGAGACCTTTTTCCTTCTTACAGATACATAACCCGGGAATCGTATGATAGGAATTTCCATCCTGTCTCTCCGAATTTCCGGGCATTACACTAGGCGGACTCGAACCGCTGACCGAATGCGCAGGGATCTGCACATTGCAAGCTCACGTCTCTACCAACCTTACCACCCTGACGGGCGTGATTTAAAGATTGAAGACAATCAGTCAGAGGAGAGGAGTTGATGAGACGAAAAGCTTTTGACTCAACCCTGTTTAGGAGAGCTGTATGAGTGGATCCTCCCCAAACATGTGAGACATACATGGGCGGATAAGGCCCCTGTACAGAGCAAGCAGCTGGGAGGGAGAAAATAAAGGACGCAGACGCCACAGGACACCTAACTTCTTAGAAGCTGTTTTAGCAAGAGAAGAGATGTGAGATTTCCAGTTCAGATTTTTAGTAAAGGATAGTCCTAGAATGTTCATTGTAGAAGAAGGAGACAGTTGAGTGTCATTGAAGAAGAGGGGATAGTTATCTGGTAGGTTTTGTCGAGTAGATAGGTGAAGAAATTGGGCTTTTGAGGCATTGAACAAAACATGGTTTGCTTTGCCCCAATAATAAATTATAGAAAGATCAGAAGGTAGGCGCTCGGTGGCATCTCTCCGTGAATCACTTAGTTCCTGTTGAGTTGGACGTCTAATAAAAGACGTTGAAAAATGCAGGGTAGAATCATCAGCGTAGGAGTGGATAGGGCTTTGAGTTAGACATAGAAGATCATTAATGAATAATATAAAGAGAGTCGGTGATAGGACAAAACCCTGGGGAACACCACTATTGATAGATTTAGGAGAAGAACAATGTCCGTCTACAGTAGCTGCAATAGAACGGTTTGAAAGGAAACTTAAGATGAAGATACAGAGAGAAGGATAGAAACCGAATGAGGGTAGTTTGAAAATTAAAGATTTGTGCCAGACTCTATCAAAAGCTTTTGATATGTCAAGAGCAACAACAAAAGTTTCACCGAAACCCCTAAAGGAGGATGACCAAGATTCAGTTAGGAAAGCTAGAAGATCGCCAGTAGATCGCCCTTTACGGAAACCGTACTGACGATCAGATAGATCCTTCCGAGGATCTAGGCCAGAAAGGGCAAAGAAAACATCATTACGAAGGATCTTAATAACAGGCATAATATAGTCAGAGGGTGGAGGAGAAGGAGGAACAAGCCCTTCATCAACCAGAGTGGAATTTTCGGTAAAGGTTTGAGCGAAGAGTTCAGCTTTAGAAATAGATGAGACAGCTGTGGAACCATCTGGGTGAAGCATAGGAGGGAAAGATGCAGAAGAAAAATTGTTATAGATGTTATTAGCTAGATGCCAGGAGTCACGAGAGGAATTTGATTCAGAAAGATTTTGACATCTTCTATGAATGAAGGAGTTTTTGATAAGTTGAAGTATAGATTTGGCATGATAACGGGCAGAAATATAAAGAGCATGAGTTTCAGGAGATGGATGGTTACGGTACCGTCTGTGAGCCGCCTCTCTATCTCGGACAGCATGAGAACAAGCAGAGTTAAACCAAGGTTGACGGGCTTTAGGATTAGAGAAAGTGTGTGGAATGTAAACCGCCATGCCAAAGACTATGACCTCACTTATGCGCTCTGCACAAAAAGATGGGTCTCTGACATGGAAGCAGTAATCATTCCATGTAAAATCAGAGTAGTACTGCCTTAGGTCTTCCCACTTAGCTGAATTGAAATGCCAGAAGCACCTCCGCTTAGGTGGGTCCCGAGGCGGCAACGGAGCGATAGGACAGGTTACAGAAATAAGATTGTGATCGGAGGAACCCAACGGAGAGAATAGTTTCACAGAGTAAGCAGAAGGGTTAGTAGTTAGGGAAAGATCAAGAATGTTGGGCGTGCATATCTTCACGTGTCATGACGGAATTTGGGGGTAACTTCTATGGGGTTTACAACTTGAATGGAGGATTTAACTTAGTCTTATGACTTCACTATGTGATTATAGTGTGACCACTTCTCATTGCGGAGAGTACTGAAAAGGGGGATGTATTTAAGGGGAAAGGATAAGGGTTTAGGTTAAAGGGAAGTGCTGCCACCAGCCCCGGCGAGTAGTTCACTGGATTACTCCCTGGGCACGTTTGATTAATATTAATATTAGATTGATCTTGGTAGTCGTGAATGGTACGTGGAATTATATCGAGTAAGGCTGACTCTTTTGGAAGTGTGGGGAATTACTGTCCTAACACAGAATAATCACCTGGGGTTTTATAATAAACACAAGAACTATATTTGAAACATCATCCTATTTATTCGCCATGAAACATTATTGCTGTTTGAGACCTTAGACACATACATAAACTCTAATCTAGATCGGGCAAGCTACTTTAGAGCATAATCTCCCTTACAGAATCATTCTTAGAATTACCACCTATATACCCATCGACTGAGCACTATAGGTATACATTGAATATATATATATAGGAAAGAGAATGTGAGAGTAAGGAGTTGGGTGTGTGGATACACAATGACCATGTGTTCTTGAGAGGAAGGCGTGGGACGCCTCCCGTTGAAGCCTCTCCCTGGGGGAAGGACGGGTGGAGACTCATTAATAATACTTATAAGGATGGGTGGACCTCCTTTACGTTAGCGTACACTAAACATAGATACCCATATTTGAAAATATAGATAAAAATAATGATAACAAGGAAAGGGGGGGGGGGAACAGGAGCGGAATTTGTTACATCTTACCTGGGGGAAGGACGGGTGGAGACTGAGCGTCTCACGGAGTTATGGCCGTCGGCATGAAAGGGGAATTGTTTGAATGATCTCGACGTGGCCTCAAATGAATAGCTTATAATCCCGAAATAACTATTTAAATAATGAAAACTCGCGTACCTAAGAAAAAGCAGTCTATAATACAGACCTGTTACTTTGATATAGAAGAATTTAATATGCTTAATCTAATACCCGAGAAGGGTGTGATTTGTTGTCACGTCAAATGTCCGAACGCGTTTTCAGGAGTGAAAGGGTATGAAATATGGAGCATAGAAATTTGGTAGGCTTTCATTTTAGCGCGTATCTTTACTAACACGTCCCTGTATGACCATAACCGATAACGATAGGGATTATTTTGAAAGACATTAAGAATCTGGGAGTGTTACTTGGTCTGACCAGATAGCTGGGGAAAGATGAAAAGATCTGAAATCATTAGTTATCATTGATCGCAGAATAATTATCACACGGATCTTGCCTCGCATACGGGATGTCGGGGGGGGAGGAATGGAAAGAAGGAAGAAAGAAAATGGCGGAAGAAGGAAAGAAGATAAACAAAATGGTGGTTTGGAAGGAAGGACGATGAGTCACCCGTGAAACAAAGAGAAAAATGAACTACTTACAAGACATAGCTCGGGAATTCTATGATAATAATTCTCATACTATCTCTCCCGAATAATGGGCATTACACACGGCGGTCAGGAATACGGGTAGGGTGCTGCACGAGCTGCTCTAGGTCTTGGAGGATTGAAAAGTTGTAGACTTGTGCACCAGGTTGATCAGTGAAAGAAGATGATAGCCAATGCTGGTGGTGAACATTGAAATCCCCAAGAATGGAAATTTCTACTGAAAGAAAATGAGATGAGATGTGCTTCACTTTTGATGTTAAATAGTCGAAGAATTTTACATAGTCCGAGGAGTTAGGTGAGAAATCCTACAGCACAGATACATTTAGTATGAGAGTGACATTGAAGTCGTAGCCAGATGGTAGAAAATTCGGAAGATTCAAGACCGTGGGCACGAGAGCAAGTGATGTCGTTGCGCACATATACGCAACAGCCAGCTTTGGATTGAAAATGAGAATAGAGACAGTAAGAGGAAACAGAAAAGGGACTGCTGTCAGTGCTCACAGACAACAGGGTTTCGGTGAGAAAAAGAAGATGAGGTTTAGAGGTGGAGGAGGAAGATTGCCTTTTTTTGGTTAAAATAACATAAAATATTGGTCGCTAGCACCCAGTTTGTCACAAGTTGCCTATCTATTCTAGATTTATGGACATTTGGAACGGGATCTTAATATTCAGTGCAGTGGCCTCGCACGGGCCCACCCTAGAATATCAGCCTACTCTGCCTCTGTTTTTCATTGCGCACAAACTTGAAAACTTGCAAAAAAAAAAAATCTTAATAATGATAACGCAGTAATAAAAATTAAGCAAAACTATTAGTAATGAGACTTTGTTAATAAATATTTTTTGCACTATCATACCTTGTATGATAAAACTTAGTTCATCAGATGTTCATACAATTAAGACATTCGAGTAGAAATATACGAGGAAGAAAAGTATAAAAAACAAAACTCCCCTAGGATGGAAATAGTCCCCCCCTCAAATTTCAAGTCCTGCCTGAAGCCTATGGTACGCTAGAGAAACTAGTATCTGATTGGCTCTTGAAAGAAATATTGGTTTATGATTGGTGGTTTAAGGTTGAGCTGCTCAGTGATTGGCTATTCCTGAGTAGCACTTGCAGTTGCACCCTTCATGGAAACATTCGCCACACTGATAGTCAATCTGTGCCGGAATTGTTGATACCGTGGCCCCGAGTGGTAAATAGAGGTTGCCCTGTTGTCCGGCAAGACAAGGAGGGTTGTTGTGTCCTTTCCGGCCCTCCTAAACACGGTCCTGGTTGTCTGAAGCAGGTGAGTGGGTGGATATGGCGGCGAGGAGTGACAGGACCTGACTAGTGACTGTAGTGGGACCTGACTTTTGACAGTAACAGGTCACTTCGACCCAAAGTTTTTCCGGTCCTACCTAGTCATTCTGGCCCCCAACCCTAGTCATTCCAGCCTCACGCCCTAGTCTCTCCGACCTCCATCCAAGTCATTCCGGCCCTTCACCTTCGAAACTTTGAAGTATTGATAAGACTGAACGATTGTAGGTATTATTATGGTTTAGGTCATCCCCGAGCCTGACAATTCTAACCTTTCTCATATTTTACATCTCATTCTGATTCTTTTGATACTCATTTTCCATGGCGCAATTGAATAATAATGGCGATACATATACTACTGAAAATCTAAAGTTATTTCAGCCAGAAACGGTTAAATTAGGTTAAATCAGATTAGGTATGGTAGTAAATTTTTACACTAGGACCGAAATTCCCTACACAATTGGGAGTATGGTTTCTGTTTACCTTATTGGATTCTAAGAAACATTCTCTCTATAAGCTTCCGTCGAAAATCACTACTTTCGGAGATATAAGGTGTTTTTGATAGGAAGGAGAGTGTATAGGAAATATGAAAATTAACTAACCTAACCCCACCTTCTGACTCACTAACCTAACCTAATCCCACGTTTTAACCTCCAAACTAAAGCCAAATCCTCATTAAAAAGTATCCGCGGCAAGGGAAGAACAGAGTTGATGCAGGTCACAAGAGGAAGAGTTAGAGGCATGAAAACAATTGTCTCGCCTCCCTAGGAACAACATGTCATATCTCCAAAAGTAATAATTTGCGACGGAAGCTCATAGAGAGAATGTTTCCTAGAATCCATTAAGGTAAACAAAAACCACACCCCCAATTGTGTGGGGAATTTCGGTCCTAGTGTAAAATAATACCGGTATGGTTAGGTTAGAGGTGGGTTTGGTTTAGGTAGTAATAAATGATATCAAGAAAAAAAGAAAATGATCAAAACTACGGCAGTGCAAAGTGGAACAATATTTGCGGGGCAGGCCGAGAGGGCGGGGCGGGGCGGGCACCTCCAACACCTATAAAAAAATATGACTTCCGGCAAAAACGAGTGCCAGATTCATTCAAAGCACATCAAAACTATTCAGGAAAACCAAGTTTCTACCTCGAAATCACGGGATGACCTAAACCGTAATTTACCCGTTTGTAATGAATATGAGCCCAATTTAATTTCTTGTCTTGAAACATGAAAAATTTCAAACATGAAGCATTTCGAAGCAATACCATTTAAGATACCTGGAACTCTCGCCGATGTTGGCGAGTGTTCTTATTTTTCACGTCGGCGATGGTACTATTTTCGGCGACAGTTCCAGTTCTTGATATTAATATTACAGCACCCAATATATACATTTAATCAACTTTTATCCGTGTTTCTGCATTAAGGGATTAAATATCAACAATAGCCTGAACTGTTAGGCTAGGTTATGTGGTTAGGTTATCTTGGCCAGTTAACCAATGTCCAGGTTAGGATTGTGAACGAGCGGGGGCCGGGGTCTGGGGGGCAGTTAGGTTAGGTTACGTTACCAATGTCAAACTGCAGTTTTAGTATTCTGGAATATGGGAAAAAAATTTGTGTTCAATAATAAAATAGCTTTTATTCTTCCTTTTCATCTATTACCAGTGGAACTGTCGCCTACAATTTCCACGTCGGTGAGTATTCCGTTCCAAGTATCCATCTCGGGCGAGTGCTATTCGAGCAGCAGATGGGCGCCTCGTGTCGGACATGGATGGGCAGATGGCTTCTTGGGCTGAGTACTTTGGGCAGTTGTTCATGGTGGACCCTCCAATTGAGCAGCTTCACACCACTGGATTATGGGCAGTGGATGTCGATCCTCCCATTGACGAAACCGCACCCTCTCGATGAAGTCAGAGAGTCTGTAGCAAAGGTGAGGGGTGGAAAGGCAGCTTGTGTCTGTAATAGCAGTGCGGAGCTCCTCAAAGCTGGGGGTGAGGCCAGATCCGCGGGTTGCATGCTGTCCTGACTGCCTTGTGGCAATCAGGTACCATTTCTCCTGACTGGAAAAGGGGGCTGGTCGTTCTTATCTGGAAAGGGAAAGGGGACCGTCAGGACTGCAACAATTACCGCGGCATTACATTGCTCAGCGTGCCAGGCAAGGTGCTTGCCCATCCATTGCTGACAAGGATCCGCAGTCATCTGCCGAAGCATCAGAGACCTCAGCAGTCTGGGTTCACGCCTGGTAAGTCAACAACGGACTGTATCCTAGCGCTTCGTGTCCTGGTGGAGCGCCGACGTGCCTTTCGACAGGGGATGCTTGCAGCCTATGTTGATCTCAAGAAGACGTTTGACTCAGTGCATCGTGAGTCACTCTGGGATCTTCTGCGACTTCGCGGGATTCCTGCAAGGACTATTGGTTTGAAGACTGGTCTGTACTCTGGGACTGAGAGTGCTGTGAAGTGTGGGGGAGGTGTATCCAGCTTCTTTCCTGTAAATATAGGAGTGAGGCAAAGGTGCGTCCTTGTCCCATCACTTTTCAACACTTGTATGGACTGGGTATTGGGCAAAGTTGTTGATCAAAGTGATTGTGGAGCATTCCTCGGCAACACCAAGATCACTGATCTTGTTTTTGCCGATGAAGCAATAATCTTTGCTAAGTCGCTGGAGGTCCTGGTGATGGCTCTCGAGGCGCTGCACTAGGAGGCAAAGCCTTTGGGGCTTGAGGTCTCCTGGCTCAAGACCAAGGTCCAGGTGTTTGGAGGCTTACTAGATGAAACAGTACAGTCTGTTCAGGTGTGCAGTGAGGACATTGAGATCTTGGAAAGTTTTACATACCTTGGTAGCTCAGTCCATAATGACGGCAAGTCATGTCAAGAAATCTTACGACGGATTGGCATAGCCTACGGTGTTATGGATTCGCTCAGCAGGAGTATTTGGCGTTGTCGGTACCTGTGCAGGAGGACAAAGATCCGGATCTTCAAGTCACTTGTGATCCCTGTCTTACTCTATGGTTGTGAGACATGGACACTAAATAGTGACTTGAAGAGGCTAATCGATGCCTTTGGTAATAAGTGTCTTAGAAGAATCATGGGGTATCGCTGGGTCAAACCAACAATTGCAACGTGAGACTGAATCGAGGCCTATTACCTGCATAGTCCGTCAGCGCCAACTTCGGCTATATGGGCATGTGGCACGCTACCCTGAAACAGATCCTTCCCATCGGGTTGTATCTGTAAGAGACAATCCGGCATGGAGGAGGCCAAGGGGGCGACCACAAGGCTCGTGGCTGGGGCAAGTTGATGTTTCCTGTCGGGAGTTGCTTGGTTTAGGAAGGGAGCCTGCATGGTGACTCACGTGTGGGGATCTCCGGGAGTGGCGTGGTAGGGTGGGCGAGGCGGCGCGTGCCCCGGCGTATGCCCCCAATGATTGATTGATTGAGTATTCCACTATCGGCGAGAGTTCTCGGTTGGTGTTTCAGCGAGAGTTCCTATTGGCGATAGTTCCGTAAACCCCATGTAGGAACTAAATTGGGGAATATTGAATTTATGCTAGCTTACTAATTTTGAGACACCGACTATTTGTTTCTGGGCAAAATATAATGCTTTTCCATTTCGAGATAATTTTTTTAAATGGAGAAACCACAAAAAAAGTGACGGTTATAATGGACGAGAACTGCGCGGTCGCTACGGCGGTATGGAACATTTTTACACTAGGACCAGAATTCTCTACACAATTGGGAGTATGGTTTCTGTTTACCTTTATGTATTCTAAGAAACTTCCTCTCAATGAGTTTCCGTAGCAAATCACTACTTTTGGAGATACAAAATGTTTTTTGTAGGAAGGAGAGTGTATAAGACATGAAAATTTACTAACCTAACCCTACCTTTCGACTCAAGTCCAGGTTTACCTAACCTACGTAATGTAACCAAACGCAAAGTTTTAACAGCCTATATAAAGCCAAATCCTCATTAAAAAGTGTCCGCAGCAAGAGAAGAACAGGCGATGCAGGTCACAAAAGGAAGAGCGAGGCGCACGTAAACTTTTGTCTCACTCCCTATAAATAACATGTCATATCTCCAAAAGTATTTGCGACGGAAGCTTATTGAGAGAAAGTTTCCTAGAATCCAATAAGGTAAACAAACCATACTCCCAATTGTGTAGGGAATTCTGGTACTAGTTTAAAATAAATTAAATAATACCCTTATACAGTAAACCCTCCATATAATTCTATCTAATGGACCCTACCCATAACTATGTCACGGTTTGTTTACATCGGTGCATTGTGGGGATAAGTCTGGGTCACCGCGGGTGGACCTACGGAGGGAAAACTACGGCGATGGGAGAATTTAGTTATTTTGCGCGAAATTGATATTCCAGGTGCTATATTACTGTGCTCTCTTCTTGCTGACAACACTATAGAGAAGACCTGAGGTAATGGCTGATGTGCAGAGGCTTCTAAACCAGGAAAACAGAGTCACAACAGAGCCTCGTCAAAAGTTAAGCAACTGGTAGGTACGTACTGTGTCCCTACCACTTGCTTACTTCTTAATGAGACTCTGCTGTGACTGTTTTCCTGGTTTAGAAGCCTCTGCACATCAGCCATCACCTCAGGTCTTCTCTATGTTGTCAGCGAGAACAGATCACGGAAATATAGCACCTGGAGTATCAATTTCGCCCAAAACTACTCAAAAAATTTTCATCGTCGTAGTCGTCTCTTTGTAGATTGCCTACATATTCATGGTTATGATAGTATTAAAATACCTTATTAATTGAGTTCCTTTTGTTGTCTTTCCTCATAATAAGTAGTGGTACATCATGGTTTAAGTGTTACATGACGAGCCAATGCATACTCTGAGTCTATACCAACATCACCAACCTTTGCTTTGATTTTATCTTATTACTCCATCCATAAACAAGTTGCATAACCACGGTGACATTACCCATCCTTGCCTCATGGTACCTGGTACTGTCATCCAACGAAATTTTCGTCCCTACACAAATCTGACTCCATATATAAACAAAGCATATACCTGGACCTAAAGAAGGCATTTGACAAGGTACCTCACAAGAGACTGCTCTGGAAGCTAGAACATGTAGGAGGATTGAAGGGTGGTTTGCTGAAGTGGATGGAAGACTTTTTGAGCAACAGAGATGAGAACAGTCATAAAAGATTAGAAGTCAGAATGGTGCAGTATGATAAGTGGAGTTCCTCAAGGATCAGTATTGGCCCCAGTGATGTTCTTGGTCTATGTAAATGATATGACAGAGGGAGTGAATAGTTATATGAGTTTATTCGCTGATGATGCTAAATTACTAAGAAAAGTTGAAAGTAAAGAGGACTGAGCATTTACAAAAGGATCTAGATAAGATTTTCAGATGGAGTCAACTTATGGGAAATGGAGTTTAATGCTAAAAAGTGTAAAGTGATGGAAATGGGCAGTAGCAAAAAGAGACAGAGAGGAAAGTATTCGATGGGAAATGAATGGATAATCAAAACAAAGGTCGAAAAAGATCTGGGAGTATGGATTAGGGATAATTTGTCACCTGAGAAGCATAAAAACAAAATCACAGGAGATACATACCAGTTGCTGAGGAATATAAGAATGGCATTCAAATATCTGGATGAAGAGATGATTAAGAAATTGATAACATCATTGATTCGACCAAAGTTGGCATATGCGGCAGTGATTTGGTCGCCACATAAAGAGAAGGATATAAGGAAGATTGAGAGAATACAAAGAGCAGCCACAAAAATGGCTCCAAGCCTGAGAGATTTACCATGAGGGAAGACTCAAGACTGAAACTCCCAACTCTTGAGAAAAGAAGAGAAAGGGGAGATTTTATAGCAGTGTATAGAGCATCAATGGGTCTGGAAAAAATTGATAGAGGAGATCTGTTTGTGTGGGACGATAGAAGGACAAGAGGTCATGAGAAGAAATTGAAAAGGACAACATGCAAGAGGGACATAAAAAAATACAGCTTCCCGTATAGAAGCATAAAAGCCTGGAATAACCTTGATGCAGAAGTGATTAATGCAAGAAATATTCAGGACTTCAAAGGCAAGCTGGATAATAGTAGATTTGGAGACAGGACAGTACGAGCATAGCTCTTTTCCTGTATGTTACAACTAGGTAAATAAAAAAAAAAAGTGTATGAGGCAGCGCGAATCTCAGGGAGATAATACGCAAAAGTCGGGATGGTAAGAATTCAGGACTGCGCGAAACTCGGATAGCGTGAAACTCGGGAGGGTACTGTATACCCTATTTTACAGCTTAATAAGATGCACTTTTTCCCATAAAAATACCCTGAAACATACTCGTGCGTCTTCCAAGACAAATGTTGTAGGAGGTCAGCTTAGGTAGCTATTCAATTCAGCTTCTTATATGATGTAACCTCAGTACTTACCTGTTAAAAGTATTTTGAGCACCATAAAACATTCAAATCACCATAAATGGCGGCGTACAAATTGACTGAACCTAAAAAAATCTCTCCAAAGCTAGGGGTCGACTTATACGGCGAGTGGATAACGTGTGGGTATTGAATACATATGTTTCCAACAGCTGATGGAAACAGCTGATACAAAGATACCACTTAACCCAAGCGGCCAGTCAGACAACTACAATATGCGCCACTCCGGCGAGCTTCCGGTGGCTTAGTAAGCCTTGTAGCCTGTTCAGTGTATAAGGGTCATTAACCCCTTGAGACCCAGAACGTAATTTCTATTGTAATTTGAGTACCATTAGACAATTTTTTGTGAATACGTATTACTAAGGGGGTCTCGAGTGATCTGTGTTGAGCAGTAGACCACTGAACACAAATTTGTAATTGTGTTA
Organism: Chionoecetes opilio; assembly: GCA_016584305.1. Lineage (NCBI taxonomy): Eukaryota > Metazoa > Arthropoda > Malacostraca > Decapoda > Majidae > Chionoecetes > Chionoecetes opilio. The sequence continues at coordinate 166,518 of JACEEZ010004976.1, forward strand.
CTAATAATATCAACAGTAATGCATAATACCAAGAAATAGTTGGAGTTTGAGAGAAAACAAGAGGTGAGGCAACAAGGTCGCGGTTTTTGCTGCCAAAATGGCCGTCAGATGTAAACATCACCCCCTTCCCGCAGTCCCGCTGCCGCTCTCCACTGTAAATAGATGGGAGACAGGGTAGGCCTTTATACCACCTCGATCCCTCAATCCTCACCCCTGTATCTCTATGGATAAGGAAATTGTAAACTGTAACTGGAAAGTGCTAGTAAGAAGGCTGCAACGGTAGCTACCTGTAGACGGGACTGATGCCTTCCACACCACACCAAGACCAAGACCCATCACGGCGCCATAACTTCATCCGCTCATGGCCGAATCACACCATTCCATCATGCCTTGACTGTACCTTCCTGAGGAAGACTAATCAACCCTTGCGACTGTGATAGATTCACAGGTGTAAACCATGACATATATCTTCAATCTCGACATCGGTGCCCTTCAACAATAACAAAAAGGTAGAGATGGTTACCTTACAATGTTACCTTAATATCTTGGTAAATTTTTGTTATTGGGCAACCACCAATTTTAAAATTAATCTGAATTAATCTGGTTCTCGTTTTTGTCGGAAATCAATGTTTGTTTACATGTATGTGGGTGGAGGCGGTGCCCGCCCTGCCCCTCCAGGCCAGACCCGCAAACATTGCTAAGCTTCACACTGCCATAGTCTTGGTAATTTTCTATCTCCATCTATCTTTTTATCTCTATATCTTCTGTTACTAAACCAAACCTCACCTCTAACCTAACCTAACCTAACCTAACCTATAATCTAATCTGATTTAACCTAACTTAACTTTTTGGCTGAAATAACGGCATATTTTCGGTAGTACACGTAATGCCATTAATATTCTATTGCGCCATGGGAAATGGGGCTCAAAATACACATAATGAAGAAAGATACACGATAATGGAGGTAAGAATCCTAGGACTTTTGAAAGCCCACTACCGAAATAATACCATTATCTTTACTGCAAATTTTCCACAAAGTTTAAACACATAGCAGAAGATCAACAAAGACATACCTACAACATTAAATCCAAGCTAAATGTCATAGGTAGATAATATTAGAATATCAATTTGTGGAGCATCCTGCAATAAATGATGACCGATTTTGGTTACCCTACACATTCTCTTTACATTTTAACTAGTATAATTTTTCATTCACATTCACTGCACTGTGAATATTGTATTTGAGTACATGCTCAAAATAATTTATTTGTTTTCTCCTACAAAATCTTTTTTTTAATAACTTTTAATAAATTTACGAAAAGTAAACATGTCCTCAAAACACTACGGTAATAATGATTTTTTCTCAAAATATTTATGTAAAATACAGGTGCGTCTTATGCGCTGGCAAATACGGTATATATATATATATATATATTATATATATATATATATATATATATATATATATATATATATATATATATATATATATATATATATATATATATTTATCTAGTTGTGTTTTACAGGGCCTGAGCTACACTCGTGTGGTCCCGTCTCCGTATCTACATTTATCCAGTCTTTCTTTCAATTGGTGCACATTATTTGCCGATATCACCTCATTTAGTCCATTCCAAACTTCTACAATTCTATGAGGGAAACTACTTCCTTATGTTGTTGAGGAATCTGCCTTTTTCTATTTTTTTTTGTATGTCCTCTTGTGTATCGACTTTCTCCTTGTTTCCGAGTCGGTAGTCTCTCATTGTCTGTTTCTTCCATCTTAGTTATCAGTTTAAAAATTGTTATTAAGTCTCCTCTTTCTCTTCTCTGGTCAAGTGTTGGTAACTTTATTTCCTTCAACCTTTCCTCATAAGAAAGTTCTTCTAGCTCTGGTACCATCTTTGTTGCCATTCTCTGTATCTTCAACTTTTTCACAGGCTTCTTTTTATATGGGGACCATACAATGGCAGCATATTCTATTTTTGGTCGGATCATTGTAGTAATTATCTTTCTTATCATATTTGTGTCCATGTAATGAAATGCCACTCCAATATTCTTCAACATCCTGTACGTATCGCCAAATATTTTATTTACATGTTTCTCTGGTTGTAGGTTATTTTGCATTATCACTCACAGGTCCTTTTCTTCATGAACCTTTGTAATTACTTAATTTCCAATTTTTATGGCCATTTATAACTAGCTCTTTTTGCTTTTTCCAATTTCCATGACATGACACTTATTCACATTGAATTCCATTTCCCATCTTCTGCTCCATTCGTAGATCTTGTTCAGGTCATTTTGTAGTGTTTCACAATCTTCATAGGTTTTTATTTCTGTTAATAGTTTTGCATCATCTGCAAACAAACTAATATAACTTTTTATTTCATCAGTCATGTCATTGACATAAACCATGAACATTATTGGTGCCAACACTGATCCTTGTGGTACCCCACTAAATACCTTTCTCCATTCAGATTTTTCATCCGTTACTACTGTTCTCATTTCTCTTCCTCTCAGATAACTTTCCATCCAGGTTTTGATCCATAGATTTTAGCCATTTTTCAACCGAGTACAGTGAAACAAACACCAAAATAATGCTTAGATGTAAGAAAACAATAATCCAGCTTTTTTTTCATTTATGAAATTATATAATTTTAAATATTCCCCCCCCCCCCCCCCCCCCATTTGTAAGGGGTAATGGTAAGACAACTTTGTTTTTCCCGCAAACTTATGACTTTCAGGAAGATTTCTCTATATCTTGGCCTATGGCCTAACCAAAGGCCTAAACAAGGTTCGTATACCATACCAAGTTCATGCATATAGTGCAGTGGTTCTTAACCTTTTCATCTGTCCGCACCCCTACCAGACTTCTAACTATTTTTCACACCTGCACCCTAAATGCTGCATGACGGAGCCATGATGTTGGGAAGAGGTGATATTTTTGGCCTGCCGGACGCACTTCTTCGTGCGGGTGCAGTTGACATGGGCCTAAGTCTCCGCCTCGTCCCGCGCCATCATGTTCTGGTTATTCCTTTTTCGCGAGTAATTCTACTCACATAGGTAACTCACCGTAAATGCCGGAGATGAGTAATGTCCAGTAACACACGTTTCAATCACTTGTATACGCTGGAATGTTAATAAGTGGTTTCGTGAGGATGTAGAGACGCCAGGATAATTGAGGTAGTATAATTGTGTAAATCCACAATATATACACTACGAAATGTATAGGAGTCCCTGTTACCTCCGTCTTACCCTTACAATCGTTATAAGCGCTCTCCCGTCTGTCGTCATCGGCGGCGGTGAGCCACCGCTCCCCTGTCCTGCAGGTGTCGACTACTCTGTTTATCTATTACACATATCATATGCTCCACTACTAAATATATAGTAAGAAGCAAGTAATGTTTCTACCATAGAATAAACTGATAATATAACTACTCTATATAAATATCCATTATGTTACCGTCTATTTTTAAGAGATGAAAATAAGCTAATTGACCTCTCTCAAACCTGCCGGCTTCTCAATACATGCTAACCTAAGCAGTAATGCAACTGGGCAGGCAATACAATGTACCACGCCCATACCTATCACACCCATACATATGCCTTAACAATCACACGAGCTCTCCCTTCCTCTACACATGCGGATAAGGGGAGATCATTCAAAGCACGTCTTTCCATCACCAAGGTCAGCTGTGCTCTGGGAGTTAGAAAGAAATGTAAGGCAAGGACTGCCGTCAACCACTGGACACAATAATAATGCAACAAAAGTACAAATATTGGCGGGACAGCAAAGGGCGGGAATTCCCGTCACCCGAGGTTTATGGGTTAAGGAAAAAGGCTTCGTATTTGACTAAACTTTAAAGAATATGTCATTGCCATATTTACACATGATAATTAGAGATATTTGAAAAATGTACTTTGCCTCTTGTATATATTGGTAATGATCTAATTGTTATAATTCTTTAACATTTATTCAGATGCAATTATTTTATATCTCATGGCATTCACATTCATCCACTTATATGCATATGTAAATCACAGCCTTTGGTAAACATGTTAAATGTTCTGAAGCAGAAAGCTGAGTGTTAATTGGTTGCCAAGGGAAACAAGGGACAAAATTCAGAGGAAATACCTAAAAACCAAGCAAATGGCACAAGCTGCACTTGACAGGCTAGCCTTGTGAACAGCCAGTGGATGACAAAAACTAAGCCTTGTAAACAGGAAAAATTTACGCCAAAATTATGATGTATGTATTGCTTGTAAAGACGAAAACTTGAATAAAAGTAAGGGAGAAAGTTTTCTTGAGATAATTATTGTATCTATACTTGGAATACAGACAGACAGTGTTGCTAAAACGTAGGCCTTTAGGTACTTGAAACTAGGATTGATACTAATATTTTGTGCAATTGTGGAAAGTAATAATGATCATATTTACTTAATACATTTATAAGGGACAAATAGTCTATAGTTAATCATCTAAGTGTTCAGCAGTTCGATAATATGGTGATGAAATTTCATTTTCGAAATCCTTGTCTGGTATTTGTCCTATAAGCTTTCCCCTTAGGATTTTTTTAAGTTGATGCTTTCTTTATTCATAGGTGATGGTGTTGTGAGGCAGTTCAAGACAACTAAGATGTCCCTCTTTCGCAAGAGTCCTAAGAGCCCTCAGGAGGTCTCTAAAGCCCTGAAAGATGCTCTTACTGCTCTTGAACGGTCTGATAAAAAGGCTGAAAAGGTGAGACTGCTATATGATATTTGACATTGAAAGACCTTTTAGTATGGAACTCTGCCTATTACATAACCTCTTTGGAAAAACATAGACTTAATTAGCATCTGTATCCACCTTACTTGGTCCATATGTATGACATTATGACATCAATTCGGGCATTTTGGTTAAGAATATAGATACTACATACCGCCAGAATTTTAATTTCCTAATTTCTTTCGTGGTTTTGTTGTGGAGATTGTTCAAAAAATTCATATGTACATATTCTTATAATTCATTTAAAGTTGGTTTCGTGCCTTATAATGAAGTAACAACATATTTTGTGAAGTTTTGTTGATGTGGCCATATACGTCAAGGGCTGAATATTCATCGGTTTTTACATGTGTATAAATATTTCTTGATCTATAGTTTTATTTAAATACTCCCAGTGGTCACCAGCAAAGGTATTAAAAGAAAAAGAAGCCCAGAGTCTCCCCAGACCAAGACCCAGACCGTTTTCTGTATCTTTTAACAGCAGATAAATCTGCTAATTTGACTTTACAGCTATATCTATGACTACGATGGTGTGAGTTCATGTAAGGAATAATATTAATAGAGTTCCTTAGTCCTTAGTTCTTCCGTTATTTACCCTTTACATAACAGATTCCTGCAATGGTTATAATGGTTGATAATTGTGAAATATAAGCAGTTTAATGCTTATAATCTGTAAATAAAAATACATTAGACATACATTAATTCTTATTTGTTTCTCAGATAGTGAATAGTTCCTGCATACATGAGTTAAGAGACGAAACATAACCTTCTGTGTCCAATATTTTCCTTTGCGCCTGTAGTCTCTGTCGATGGGAACCGTAATCTCTTTGACAAAAATCTTGATTTGTTGTTTTCATACCTTTGCTGGTGACCACTGGGAGTATTCAAATAAAAGTATAGATCAAGAAATATTTACACATGTGTAAAACCGATATATATTCATCCCTTGACGTATATGACCACATCAACAAAACTTCACAAAATATGTTGTTACCTCATTATAAGGCACGAAACCAACTTTAAATGAATTATAAGAATATTTACATAAGAATTTTATGAACAACCACTCGTATATGAACAATCTCCGAGGTCCACAAAAGAAATAAGGAAATTAATATTCTGGCGGTATGTAGTATCTATATCTTTGTTCAAAACACCCGAATTACTCCTTTATATATTATATATATATATATATATATATATATATATATATATATATATATATATATATATATATATATATATATATATATATATATATATATACACACACAGTCGGCGCAAAAAAACTTAGGACGCCAAAAAACCTAGGACGGGAATAACGTTCTTAGCTGTTTTGACAATTTCGGTGGGAGCGATAGATTTTTTAAACTTTTTTTGTATATCTGGCAGTGTGTTAGGGTGTCTGCTGTAGATTCCTCGCTGCTTCCCACTCTGTATCTTCCAAGTCATCATAGGAAGAGGTTGTTGTGTTTGGTTCTCCAACCTTCCTACACCCCCATTCGCCCCTCCATTTTCTACCGCCTCCTCCAGGTCTACTAAAGCATTATGCCGGGCAAATCTCTATCCATTGTGAAGAAGACACATATAGTAACCTTGTATCGAAGTGGGAAAACAATTGGCCAGATGGCGAGGGAGATGTGTGTTTCCAAACATACCGTCTCGGTGTGGTGCAGGCGGGCGCAAGATGGTGAGTTAAGAGACTGTTTTTGCGTGGAAAAAAGGGTCAGGGCGACCAAGAAAAACTTCAAAGAACACTGATCAACTGCTCAAAAGGATTGTTGATGTCAATTATCATTTTGAGCAGTTGATCAGTCTACTTTGAAGTTTTTCTTGGTCGCATTGACCCTTTTTTCCACGCCAAAACAGTCTCTTAACTCACCATCTTGCGCCCGCCTGCACCACACCGAGACGGTATGTTTGGAAACACACATATCCCTCGCTATCTGGCCAATTGTTTTCCCACTTCGATACAAGGTTACTATATGTGTCTTCTTCACAATGGATAGAGATTTGCCCAGCATAATGCGTCAGTAGACCTGTAGGAGGCGGTAGAAAATGGAGGGGCGAATGGGGGTGTAGGAAGGTTGGAGAACTAAACACAACAACCTCTTCCAATAATGACTTGGAAGATACAGAGCGGGCAGCAGCGAGGAATCTACAGCAGACACCCTAACACACTGCCAAATATACAAAAAAAGTAAAAAAATTCAATCGCTCCCACCAAAATTGTCAAAACATCCAAGGACGTCATTCTCGCCCTAAGTTTTTTGGCGTCCTAAGTTTTTTTGCGCCGACTGTATATATATATATATACCTATATATATATATATTTTTTTTCTTTTATACAATTATACCTAACACTTCATGCTTTCAAATGAGAAGCTATTGCAGAACTGTTGAAAAGCCTGAATACCCTCCATACTTGCCAGCATGTAATAAGGTGCTGTGGTATGTAAGAGCCCCCCCACCCAATTTTGGTCGGCATATTCTGGGGAATGATAAAAAAAAAAAATATATATATATAAATATATATATTATATATATATATTCATATATTATATATATATTTAGGGTACGCCGTACGTCCAATGAAAAGTGAAATATAGATTATTTTGAATTTGGCAGGGTGTTTTCTTATGTAAAATTGAATTTTAAGGGTGGTTTGTCCTCTTCAACTTTTTGGTTTGAGCACTTCTTGCTATGCAAAAATGGACTTATATTTATATGCAAAACATAGCTTAGCATACACCATCTTTAAACTCACAGAAAAGCCACTTAAGTTAGAGATTCGATAAATTTCACTGATGACAAAGTTGTAGAGCGCTAAAGACTATCGGAAGTATGCCCTCGATATTGCCGTAAGACCTACATTAAGTCCGCCAGACGCCGGAAAGCTCACTTCTCATACAAAATCGCCTCGTTTTTCGGATAAAAACCTTTTTCCTGGCAACTGGATTTTCCACGTTATTATTTACCCAACGTAGGTGGTTTCAGGGCTGGATACTGTTTAAGGTCTAAGGTCCTATCACCAAACTCCAAAAGTCACAAAAAAACAGCGTAAGTCGGTCAAACACGTACGGTCGAAGTCCAGCTCCGCATCCAAGCATCCGGTTCGACGTTCCGCCCACTGTTGCTGCTGCCTTGGCTTCTGGATTCCTCCAGGACCTTATCGCTGACGGCCACCTCTCTCCAGACATGTCGTACCTGGTCTGCGATCCTAACAAGCTGAGGAGGGCCAGGCAGGATGCCATGGCATCGGCCAGGGACCTTGACCAGGGGAAGCACCAGGGTACCAAAATAGTTGGATTAGGTTACGATAGGAGGAAGGACAAGACCAGGGCGATGGTGCCCAACAGCTATGGGAAACTGCACCCAAGGTTGATCAGGGAGGAGCATGTGTCAGTGACAGAGGAGCCATCTGGAAGGTACCTTTGGCACTTTGTACCAGAGGACCCAGTGCCACCTGAGAAGCCTGCGTTGAAGGTGGCTCAGGCTCTCTATGATCTGCTGGTGACATACGACTCCACCGACTCACTGATCGTACTGCAAGGTGAAATAACTAGGGCCAACACGGGGTGGAAGGGTGGTACTCACGCCCATTTGGAGAAGATGCTGGGACGCAAGCTCTTCTGGAGTATATGCGTGTTGCACACAAACGAGTTGCCCCTGCGCCACCTTATCACCAGCATCGACGGGCCTACCTCATCTGACACTGGCTTCACGGGTCCAGTGTGCAGTCTGCTGTCCAGCGTGAATGAGATGCAGTACAACACAGAGTTCAGAGGAGTGCCAGGCGGTGAAGATCTCGCAGAGATACCGGAGTATAACCTGGTCAACATGTCCACTGACCAGCAGGTCTCCTACCAGCTGGTCCAGGCTGTAAAGCGGGGCGTTCTCCCATCCGAGCTGCAGGAGATCAAGTGTGGCAAGGTGTCCCACTCGAGATGGCTCACCACAGCCCAGTCGCTCGTGTACATGTGGACCGGATGCATGGACTGACTGGCAAAGAACTGAACACCCTGGAAATCCTAGTCAAGTACTGCCTGCAGGTGTACTTCAAACTCTACTGCGACATCAAGGTTCACCACAGACTAGAGGACGGCCCCAAGCACATCCTCACGCAGCTCAGAGTGATGAGGTCGCAGCCCAAGAAGGTCCAAAGAGCTGTGACCTACGTGCGGACAGGAGCATGGTTCGCACACTCAGAATGTGTCCTCCTCTCGCTGATGGCGAGTCAGAGTGAGGACGACCGCAGGTTCGCTGTGACCCAGATTTTGAAGCTGAGGGCTGACGAGAAGTATGGGGACACCAGTGTAAGACCTCGCATCACACCCAAGCTGAACTTGTCAGCCACCAGCTTGCAGACACTGATCAGCTGGCAGCCTGGCCAGGTGCACGAGCCGGCATTCACCTGTTCACTGTCCGGGGATCAGATCCAGGAGATCCTGGTCAAGCCGTACGAGGTTCCGGAGTTCTCTATCCACACTCAGAGCACCGAAAGAGTCGTGAAGCAGGTGACAGAGGCTGCGGCAGCAGTGGTGGGGCAGCAGGCCAGAGACGGGTACATCCGGGCTCGGGCCCACCACCGGGAGACCATGCCCTGCTTCAGGTCTAAGAAGGACATGATGGACACGTTCTAGGCCAACGTAGAGGCTGTGACACTGATGTAGTGCCTGATGAACCAACTGATCAGAAAGAGCTTACCACGCTAGTCATTTGGAACTCATATTGGTGCATGATGCAATAAACAGGACCAACCGGACACTGCGTACTCATTTAAGCATTATTCGATAAGGGTGCAATATAAAAGTGCGATTTTGCATAGTAAGAATTGCTCAAATGCAAAAATGGATACAGATAAAATCGTCTTAGAATTCCATTTTTTATAGGAAATTGGCATGCCAAAGTTGATGAGAAGAATTTTTGCTATACGGCGTACCCTAATATATATACATATATTATATATATATATACATATATTATGTATATATATACATATATTATATATATATATATATATATTATATATATATATATATTTATACATGTATTATATATATATATATATATACACTACCCTCCCGAGTTTCGCGCTTGCTTTCTTCCGGAGGCATAGCGCGAAACTCGCGGATCGCGAAACTCGGGTATTGAAAACCCTGTAAAAATGCTTATTTAGTCCTTTTTTTTTTTTTTTTTTTTTTTTTTGTGTGTGTGTGTGTGTGTGTGTGTGCCTACAGCGCCGTTTTGCAGTGACCTCCAGGGGTGGGATGGTAGGCCCTGGAGGTTAACTTGAGGGCTGTGTACCTACCGTATTTTACAGCTTATAAGACTCCCTTTTTCCCCCCCAAAAATATCCTGAAAATGCCCCAAGCCCCTGTTCACCCAGCAGTGAATGGGTACTGGGTGTTAGCCTAGGGTTTGTGACCCGCCTCCCGGGGTGGCGGCTTCGGCCAACACTACGTAGAGAAGAGGAGGGAGGAGAGGAGCTTGAGGTTGAGCTTGAGTTGGGAGTCACCCAGCGGATGCTGTTTTGGTCTGAGTGAGTGAGCTTGACACATTTCTTGTCAGCTGATGGTTGTGTGACAGTGTTATACGACAATAACACTGTCACAATGCCTTCCTCTCTTCTCTCGTCTCCTCCAGTACCTCCAGAAACCACAGTACCACACATGTCATGGTTAATCACTTATAAAGGAGTATTTTGTGGTAAATAGTAAGGTAAGGTGCTACTTATTTCGAGGTGTTACCTATCTTATGCGACACCGGCTGCTCCTGTAGAGAAAAACACAAACAAATGGAAAAAAACAAAGCAAAACTACATACAGCTATACTAAGCCTATTATAATACTATACTAAGCAGGAAGGAAGGAAGACGTGTCCCGTACGTCTCTTAAGGGAGGCGGTAGCAGAGTGGGTAGCGTCAAGATATATGTCAAGCTCGAGCACGAGCTTGACAGACGACCTACAAAGTGATACTAAGCAGAAAGGGTCACAAGAAGAAGAAGTCTCCGAGTGGCTTTCTCGGTGATCCGAGTTCGATCCTTGATGAGGGCTGTAAAATCCACTTAAAATCTTTCTCTGCACTGTTGAGTGGCCTAAGAACACCCACACGCTGCCCATTAGCTCTACCTTCGATTGCGAGTGCATCGGAAGACACAGGGGGCGGCATGAGCCTCTAATCACAGGCGTCACTATAGGAATTCTGTCTGCGCCACCACGGGCGAGGGCCAACCATCACAGCCCTCAAGTTAATCTTCAGTGCCTACCATCCCACTCCTGGAGGTCACTGCCAAACGGCGCTGTAGGCACACACACACACACACACACACACACACACACACGCACGCACGCACGCACACCGAAACTCGGGGATATAATGCGCGAAAGTCGGGATGGTAAGAATTTAGGACTCAGCGCGACAGCGTACACACAACCCTCGTTTTCCCGGACTAATAGAGGGGGAGCACTGGTCCGGGAATCGCAACAGTCCGAGGCCATTACCCACCCCCGGACGTTTATCCTACTCTAGTATTTACTGTCCGGCAACCGCCAATATCAACTACCCCGCCGTGGACATTTACGTCACTTTGTTGTTGTTTTTAGGGCTGCGAGGATCCCTTGGGGAACACTATGAGCCCTGGTGATGTCCTATGATGCTATCACAGGCGCTGTATTTGACCTGTCTTCCTCAGGAAGGCACAGGTGAGGCAGATGACAGCGTGTTGCCGGGAGGGGTGGACGCCAGCCGCCGCCAGCAGGGTGGGCAGATCACAGGTGGTGGCGTTCAGGGTGAGGAGTTGAGAGCGTAGCACTACACAGTGGTAGGGAAGCGGGGGGACATTGAACCCGAAGTGTTCAATAGTCTCAGAACGTTCCTGCACCAGGGGCAGTGGGTCAGGGGACTGACGAAGGTGGTGCAGGTGAACCGTGAGTGTCTTGTCCCCCAATGTAAAACAATGCGACCGCTTGAGCATGCTGGCACCTGGCGGGAGGCGCGGACACTGACCAGGGGGGGAAGGAGACGCTCGGACTGCTGACAACTTTTTTGTCAATTTACGGACTGGACCAGGCATTTATCCGGGACTCTGGACATTCCCCGGACCTCGGATTTTGACCCGGGAAATCCGATATCCGGGGAAAAAGAGGTCTGGGAAAACGAGGGTTGTGGTGGTTATATATAATATATATATATATATAAAATATATAATATTTTATATATATATATATATATATTATATATTAAAATAAAATAAAATAATATATATATTATATATTTTATATAAAATATATATATATTATATATATAATATATATATATATAATATATATATAAGGAGAACCTCGTTTATCCGGCACCCACGGGGGGGAGCGCATACCGGATAACTCATTTTGCCGTTGTTTTGAGAGTTACTCTTATGGAATCGCCCAAATCCCTTTTTTTCTTTTTTTTTTTTTCTTTTTTTTTCCCATCACAAGGAACCGCCAAGGGCACAAAAAAATGGGTAACACAAAGGCCGCTTAGTTGCCAGTCCCTATAAAGAAAACATAAAGAAAAAAAAAAAAAGTGGGGTGAGCCAATTTAGTTCGGGAGGTGTCTTGTTACTCTTTTGAAAGATGTAAGTCATAGGAAAGTGGAAAAATAGAACAGGAGGGGAGTTCTAGAGTTTATCAGTAGAAAAAAAGAAAGAAAAAAAAAAAAAAAAGCCTGGTCGATTAGTGCCGTTGTTTTGAGGCTGCCGTTGTTTTCAATGCCGTTTAAACGAGGTTCTCCTGTATATATATAATATAATAATATATATATAATATATATATATTATATATATATATATATATATATATAATATATATACATATTATTATACACACAAACCTCGATTTCCCGGACTAATTGGGGGAGCACTGGTCCGGGAACCGCAAAGTCCGGGAAACGCAACAGTCCGATGCCTTTTTTTTTTTTTTTTTTTTTTTTTTTTTTTCCCGTCACAAAGAACTGGCCAGGGCACAACAAAAAATGGGTAACACAAAAGCCCGCTTAGTTGGGCCAGTCCCTATAAAGAAGACAGTAAGAGAATAAAGTTAAAAAAAACCCACATTACCCACCCCCGGATGTTTATCCTACTTTAGTATTTACTGGGCCGGCAACCACCAATATCAACTACCCCGCCGCGGACTTTTACGTCCACTGAGCTCCCGGTCCACCTGGCGGGAGGCAGCAGAAAGTGTTCAATAGTCTCAAGAGACTTTTTCCCGCACCAGGAACATTGGGGTCAGGAGACTAACTGAGGCAGTGCAGGTGAACCTTGGGGTGTCGTGTGCCCAAATGTAAACAAACACCGCTGAGCATGCGCCACCGGGCGGGAGGCAGCAGAAAGTGTTAAAATAGTCTCAAGGACGTTCCGCACCCGGGGCAGGGGGGTCAGGGGACAACGGAGGGGTGCAGGTGAACCGTGAGTGTCGTGTGCCAAATTTAAACAATACGACGCTAGCATGCGCCCCTGGCGGGGAAACGCGGCAATGACCAGGGGTACACGAGACGCCGGACCGCGGGGCAACTTTGTAATTCGAACAGGCCAGGGATTTAACGTATAAAAAAAAAAATTAATAAAAAAAAAAAAAAAAAAAAAAAAAAAAATTGGCCAGGCTCTGACATATCCCCCGGGCCTCGGATTTTGTCCGGCAAATCGATTGGGAAATCGAGGTCCGGGAAATGAGTTTGTGTTATATATTAAAAATATTAAATAATAAAATATAATAATTATTAATATAGTCAACCCCCCCTATAACGGACCCGTGTAAAGGAATCGGAATAACGGCTCCTTTGCGTGATTTTTTTTTTTTTTTTTTCCCTTCAATTAGCCCCTTATCGCCCCTGAAAGTTCAACTCAACATTATTGTTTATTTTTCATTTATTTTGGGAAAGCTTGGGGTTTTAAGAGTTTTATGTTCAATATTAAGATATAATATTAAAGGAAGGAGCTTTTTGCTAGTGATTTAGTGGGGAGAAGGTGGTATTTTTTAAAAAAGTGATATTAGTGTTATGGCTGGGCCCCTGCTACGTCTCCCTGCGCCTCAACACCCTAAAAACACCCTTTCTAAGGGGACACGCAGTGCTACACGACCTAAATAGTGAAGTGTATAGAACTGACTTCACAACCCTATAAAATTTTATAATAATGACATTAGTCATGATAATAAGAAAATCCCTTTTGGGAACCCAGGGTGAATCTGGCTCGTCGAAAATTTGTTTCCTTTCACTAAGTTTGAGTTTGACTAGTACCAGGTCGGGGTTGTGTTTGTGATTTTTTCCATTTATTTCACGTGTGGAGCGGAAAATTCAGCGTATGCCAGTCATGTTTCCCTCCCAACATAGCTACACGTCTGGTTGTGTTTGAAATTATTTCCATTTTTTCAAAAATTTTTTCAGCTTTTTTCATATTTTTTTCCCCCCGGGGAAAAATACCCTGCTAAACGAAAATCGCTAAAAGGGACCCCTCCCCCTTTAGCCCGTATATCAAAAGGTTTGACTGTAAATATATATTATATTTTATATAATATATATATATATATATATATATATTATTATATTTTAATATATATATTTTAATATATAATTATATTTATATTTTTATATATATATTATATTGGTGTCCCAGATCTAGGGGAAAAAAATAAAACATTTTTTTTTACTTGCTCGTGTTTTAATTCTTTCACACGCTAAGAAGAGTTCTGTAAAATTTAGATAAAATTTCGGAAATATTTAGGGTCGCAAAAAATGAACAATTTTTAAAAACCCTTAAAAACAAAAAAAAAAACTCAAAACATCCAACTTTTTAGAAAAAAACTTATGGGGAAACCCAAAAACAGACAGTTTTCTTTGGTTTCCTTTCAAAAACCCTTTTTTTTGAGGGTCCTCCCTTTCCCGCCCCCAATTTTCCCGATGGTGGTGGACTAACGGGGGAGATACTTCTCCTGTGCGCCGATTTCGTGGACCCCAGGTGCGCTGACTAGGGCGATGCCCCGCCCCGCGGCATCGTTGACCACTCGAGGCCATGCCCTTTCCGACGTCCTTTGAATCGGTCGTCCTCCTCCCCAATCCGGGTCCTTTGCCGGGAAAGCCTCGTCCGCTCGAGTTTCTGAAAAAAGGACCGTGCCCTTGAAGTGCGAAGGACGAGAGGGAGGAAACATCGTCTCTTTTTTTCCCCCCAAGCTTGAGTTCCTTCTTCGGGGGCAGGCTTGCCCAATGCCTTGACCATCTGCTTCTTCTCCTCCAACTTTGAGTCAAAAAGGGCCATCCCCGTTTTCCTCAAAAACGACCACGGTGGCGTCGCGGGGCTTTTTTCTGCTGCCGGGCAACGTTTTTGGTCAGGGTATGTCTTGGGGTCTGGGGAAAGAGCACGTCGTTAAACGACCCTTTACAGAGATCATGCCTCATGCCTTGTTTCAGTACCCCAGGAAAGAAGAGGCCACTCTTTCCACCCCCCGGCCCTTTCCCTTCGACCATCACGACAGGGGGATTTCAGCATTGAGCTTGAGGCGTAGAGGCCCTTTGGCCATCCCCCGGCTTGGGGCGATTTCCAGGACAGGGGGAATATTTTTGGCTGGCCTTCACCACCGGGAACGGTAGGGAACGGAGAATTTTCTTCATAGTCCTCCCCGGATGGTTCTTCGCATCAGGCCCCCTTCAGGAAGGCCCAAAGCGTCCCTCTTCAGCTTGCTGGCAGTGTCTTGGGGGCGAAGAATTACAGGGCCTCCCTGTTTTTCCACCCTCTCTCTCTGCGAAATCCACGAAGGACCCTCGTCACGGAGTCGTTTGAAGTTCAATGTCGACCAGAGGAAAAGCCCAGGCTGGCTTCGAAGACACCTTGAGGATACCTTTTGGACATGATGGCGAGGCCAACCAAACAAGCTTGCCGAGTTCTTGCTCCAAATCCAATGAAGCACCTTCACCCTGCCAGTGTTCGAAGCCGGGTGTCGAAACAGAAGGGGATATCTTGTCCCTGACGCCCGCTTCGCCACCTCCTTCAAGACCACTGCAGCCCGTTTCGCCAGTCGAACCGAGGGTTGCCGGGGCCCCAGGGAAAGGAACTCGGCGTCTCTTCCCTGTGAGGAGGATGGCGATGCGGTCTTCCGTATCGCCAAGAGGGACGGGGGGAGTTTTCCTCCCCATGCAGGACCAACCTCTCGGTATCTCCTGGTTTTGCAGTTCCAGTCTTCCCCGGGGGCTTGCTCTCTCCCCCCCAATTGTGCTCGATGGACCTGCTCTTTGAACCGCCATACTCCCCCGTCCATTCCCCGAGCTTGGCGGGAGCTGGGGGGGCGGTTGACATTGCTTCCCCACCGACAACTTCTTTGATCCCAATTGAAATTGGGTTAAAAATCCTTTACGGGGAATCGATGGTAACTGTTTGAGTTTTTTTTCTGGCTTGGGTCCACGAGCTGGTATGAGTGTCGACACAGGGCTGCGCTGCTGCTACTGCTTTGGCTTGGGATTTCCCCCCTTTCAGTAGCCCGGCAATGTCGCTGTCTTTAGTTCCCGGGGCCGCTTGAGTCTGTCCCCCTACCTGCTTTTTCCACCTTCTTCGCTGTCACGAGGTCAATTCCGCCCTGGATATTCCCCCTCTTTTCTCTTTGACCCCGTAGAAATCCCTTTTCTTTGTCCTTCACGTCTGCCCCTTGGGAGGGGAGGAGTGTGGAGGTCGAAGATTTCTTGGAGGGCTCCTTTGAAATCTCTCACCATACGATTTTCAGCCTGTCTTTGTTCTTGTTCTTCTTGAGGGCATTGTACCCTTACCAGCTTTGACAGTTCGTGCCCGGGGGTATTACTTTTTTGTCGGAATCTCGGGTGGACAGAAAGGGGAAACCTCCTCCACCACCACCTTCCTGCTCCCGCCGTGTCTTCCCCATCTCCCGGTGGTGGGGTAGTAGCGGGGGGAGGACCTCTTCTCGATGGTAGCCGGGCTCCGGGATTTCTCGTTGGGCCTTGTCGATCAGCCAAAATTACTACGGCTCTTGTTGCCATGTTTATAACCTGAGGGAAAAAAAGGGAAATTTAGAAAATCCCGAAATTTGGTCACGTCACCTAATGTTTTCTTTTGGGGGGGACCCTTATTATCAATTCGCCCAAAATTTCAATGCAATACTCTTTTCTAGGGAAACCCGGGAAAAACACCAAAGGGGCAACTTTCAAAAAATTTTGCATTTTTGGGACCCTAATATATAATATATATTAGGGCCAAAAAAATCAAAAATTTAATTTTTTTCTACTTTGGTGTAATGGTGCTCTATGCAAAAAACCATCGTATGAAAGTTTACCTCATCGGGGATATTTTGGGGTGGCGGATTTCAACTTTGTTATTTACCCTTATGCACGGCCCTTTTTGGGGGGGATGTTTCTTTCAAAGGGAAAAGGGGGCCCCCCGGGAAAGGGGGGGGGGACGGGG
>JACEEZ010004977.1:0-12500 GCA_016584305.1 Chionoecetes opilio
AGGGGGTTTGGGGAAAAAAATAAAGGAAAATTAATGGAAAAAAAACTGTACAAAAATAAAACCAAAAATTAAAAACTATAATAACAAGAGCCACTGTTTGTAAAAATGATGAAAAGAAAAAATGAAGTTAATCAAAGGAAATAAAGAAATGGACCGTAGAAATTGAAAAAAAGGGAATTCACGAGAACTACTGTCGTAATAATGATAAGAACAGAAAATAAATGATAACAGATAAAACCCATTAGATTGTGTATAAGAGGAGAGACGGCAAAGGACTGTACAATGGGGAAAAAAAATTAGAAGACCGAAAAAAAGTGAAAAAAGATCATTAATAAGCCACTGTTGTAAAATTTATGTAAAAAACAAATTTGGAAGACAGTAAAAAGTGAAAAATGATCATTAATAAGCCATTGTTGTAAAAATTATATAAAATTATATATAGGTACAAAAAACGGAACTGAAAAGTGTAAAAAAAAAAAAGTGAGTGAAAAAAGGGAAAGGTAAAAAAAAAAGTAAAATTGACAAGAACCACTGTCAAAAAAATATTATTATTTTTTTAAACCGGCAGAAAAGAGAAAGAAAAAAAAGGCCCCTTGGATTTGCTGCAGGGGGAACAATGGAGTGCTTGATGGACTCGAGCACTGTTTTGATGCCATCCACCACCTCCTGGCAGCGGGCGCGGTCGTGTGTCATGTGTGTCGTGGTGTGGTGCTCCAACACGTCGCTCAGTTCTATCAGAAAGCTGCAGGTATGCGTTACTCCCGTCAGCTTCTTGTCAAAGTCTGCCATGGTGGGCGCCGGCTTGCTGGGATCCCAATGCTGAAAAAGAGATTAATACCTAATTAATAACTAGAATATAAATACACAATATAGAAGGGCTGGCCCCACCACAGCCCTTCATAATGTGCAGGGCCAACCATCTCAGCCCACAGAATGTGCAGGGCCAACAATCTCAGCCCTACAGAATGTGCATGGCCAACCACCACAGCCCTACAGAATGTGCAGGGCCAACCCCCACAAGCCCTACAGAATGTGCAGGGCCAACTACCACAGCCCTACAGAATGTGCAGGGCCAACCATCTCAGCCCTACAGAATGTGCAGGGCCAACCATCAACCCTACAGAATGTGCAGGGCAAACCACCACAGCCCACAGAATGGCAGGCCAACCATCTCAGCCCTACAGAATGTGCAGGGCCAACCATCACAGCCCTACAGAATGTGCAGGGCCAACCACCAAGCCCTACAGAATGTGCAGGGCCAACCATCACAGCCCTACGAATGTGCGGGGCCAACCACCACACCCCCACAGAATGTGCAGGGCCAACCATCTCAGCCCTACAGAATGTGCGGGGCCAACCCATCTCAGCCCTACAGAATGTGCAGGGCCAACCATCTCAGCCCTACAGAATGTGCAGGGCCAACCACCACAGTCCAACAGAATGTGCAGGGCCAAACCCACCCAGCCCTACAGAATG
Organism: Chionoecetes opilio; assembly: GCA_016584305.1. NCBI lineage: Eukaryota > Metazoa > Arthropoda > Malacostraca > Decapoda > Majidae > Chionoecetes > Chionoecetes opilio. The sequence continues at coordinate 1,477 of JACEEZ010004977.1, forward strand.
TGCAGGGCCAACCATCTCAGCCCTACAGAAAGTCCCAGGGCCCCACCATCTCAGCCTACAGAATGTGCAGGGCCAACCACCACAGCCCAACAGAATGTGCAGGGCCAACCACCACAGCCCTACAGAATGTGCAGGGCCAACCACCACAGCCCTACAGAATGTGCAGGGCCAACCATCTCAGCCCTACAGAATGTCCCGGCCAACCCCCCACAGCCCTAAAAGAATGTGCAGGGCCAACCATCACAGCCCTACAGAATGTGCAGGGCCAACCACCACAGCCCTACAGAATGTGCAGGGCCCAACACACACAGCCCTACAGAATGTGCAGGGCCCCAACCACCACAGCCCTACAGAATGTCCCAGGGCCCAACCACCACAGCCCTACAGAATGTGCAGGGCCCAACCATCACAGCCCTACAGAATGTGCAGGGCCAACCACCACTGCCCTACAGAATGTGCAGGGCCAACCATCACAGCCCTACAGAATGTGCAGGGCCAACCATCACAGCCCTACAGAATGTGCAGGGCCAACCACCACAGCCCTACAGAATGTGCAGGGCCACCACCACACCCCTACAGAATGTGCAGGTACTGCTCCTACTACTACTACCACCACCACCCCCACCTCTAACACTCCATAATTTGTTTCCAGATGCTGACGTCCTGGAATCGCCCTGTTAGTGCACGGTTGGATGCCTCAGCTACCGTAGATAACATTTTAGTCGCCAGCTGCAATAAGGGTCACCAGCCCCCAAAATATTAGGGAATTATAGCATCACTACTGATTTTTATGTGCCACTGAAGATGATACACAGTAGTTTAATCATGACTGTTAAATCTACCCTGTTTTTAGTGTTGTTTTTTTGCTTTGTATCTGCAAGTATATACGGTTTCAAATTTCGCAACTCGTTTTTTTTTTTGCGCGACGACGACGGCAGGAGGACACTCAGTGGGATAAACACTAATTTGGGGACCTTATTGTTGGTCGCCACTCTAGCAATATTTTTGTAATTTTGTTCAATCTTTTTCCTGGTGACTTTAATGTTATCTACGGTAGGCAACAAGCAGGCTGTGTATACTGTCATCTTCTCTCCCATCTGAAAAGTTTTTAATCTTAGTGAAGTCGTTGAATAGTTTTTGTAATAAAGTCCATAAATAGCTGATAACACAATTGTAATGAAAATAGCAATTTTAAAATTGACTAAATTATGCTGGGTTATAATAGACGAGGACTTTGAAAGTCGTTTTCAGAGACACAGAATATTTTTACCTGGCCTAAAATAGGTAATTTTTCTAATGGAGATAATTTTATTTTGCGCAAACCCATAGTTTAGAAAAAAAGAAACAAAAAAATCACCCACAAAAATTTTATGGTACCGTTTCCATCATCTTCCTTCATCTTGACTATTCTCCATATTTACAATTTCTCACCCTTCCATTGGTCGATAATCCAGTAATCTACAGGTTAACAATGGACTAAATAACACTCATAGTGCAATAAGACAGCCGGCCGTTTCCCGCTAGGATATCAAGACGCGTGACGTCAGAACTGTGACGTCATCCAACCACCCGCTACTCCCCTTCACTAAAAACACATTAAATACACAAAAATAATCAGTGAATCAACACTGAAAGAGTAAAATGCTGATAAATAGGGCCCCCCTAACCGTAAAAAACAATGATAAACCTAGAATTAATGGAATTCAAAGGAGAAAAAATTGACGATATCAAAGTGCAAATTTACCACTACAAATACTTTCTTTTAAAGAGGCCTTAAAAAATCGGAAAAAATATGAGTCAGTACAGGAGTGATGTAACTTAAAAACAGTAACAGTTATAGCTTGGCGTAGCAATAAAAAAGCGATTTTTGATTCGATTTTACGATAACGTAACATTTAAAAACCCTCAAGCAGACATTTTCCTTCACTAGACACATGCAATACACGTAATATAATGCCCCCAAACACACCAGAGTTGACTGATGACTTAGGGAACACAAACAAACCCTCACACCTCAAATATAAAGGAAGAATATGACCCGTAGAAAATGTGTAAAAAAAAAAAGTCCCACTACAAGACCTAAAAAAAAAAATTTAAATAAACTATAAAACGCATAACTAATACCTGAAACGATACGGAAATAATCGAAATATATTGAACACACAATCCTACTCGTAAACTTAATGTAGAAAAAGAATTATTGATAAGTTAAAGCTTAAATAGATGGCACTACTAAATGTAGAGGGTTCCTTCCTTGTAAAAAAATCAGAATACCCCAAACGGTCGGTTAAAAATAAACATCATACAAACCTATGGAAAATTTATAGTTTCACCCAACCAACGATTTTCGATGCGCCTTATGTTTTTCTGGTGTGTTTTTTTTATGTGTTTTGAATGAATCTGCTAACCGTTTCTGTCACAATTTTTTTTTTTTTTTTTTTAGGTAGATAAAGGTTAGTTTTTTTTTGTTTGGTTTTTTTAGTTAGGAAAAGGGTTTTAGGTTAGATATAGGTAGGGGTTAGGATGGGTATAGGTAAAGGTTGGGTTTAGGTTTGGGTTTCTTTATTTATTTATTTTTGTCATTTTTGCAAAATATATAATATACCGTATTGCCGGCGCTTTAAGACGCACCTCCCCCTAAGATGCACCCCTATTTTACAAGGTTTTGAGAAAAAAAGTATATTGGGGCTTTTGAAGGATTTTTTTTTTTTTGTAAATTTAGCAAATGTTATTAAAAAAAAAGGATTTGTAGGGAAAGCAAAAGATTATGAGCATGTACCTAAATACAATATTCACTGTGCAGTGAATGTGATGAAAAATCATACTATCAAAATGTAAAGGGAATGACAGGGTAACCAAAATCGGTCATAAATCATAATATATTTCAGGATGCCTTTCCCCGAATTGATATTCTAATATTTTGCTACCTATGACATATAGCTTAGATTTAATGTTGTAGGTATGCCTTTGTTGCTCTTCTGCTATGTGTTTAGACTTTTGGAAAATTTGAAGTATAGATATTGGTATTATTTTTTGGTGGGCTTTCAAAAGTCCTAGGACTCTTACCGACACCATCGTGTAGCTTTCTTCATTCTGAGTATTTTGAGCCCAATTTCCCATGGCGCAATTTAATAATAATGGCTTACACGGGAGTACCGAAAATCTACCGTTATTTCAGCCAGAAAGTTAAGTTAGGTTAAATCAGATTAGGTTAGAGTTAGGTTAGGTTAGAGGTGGGGTTTGGTTTATAACAGATGATTCTGGTCTGGTAATACAAGGTTTTCTAGATCATGCCCACCAAAATTTAAGTGAAAAGCATATACAGCCAAAATCCCTCTATATCTACGTTTTTTTCCCACCCTATAACACCTATTAAACTTGTTTGGGCCTATCATTAATATTGTATTTAATAATTAAATTAGCGATAAAGACTAATAAACAATGAACACCAGAAACTGTTTGGTGCGGCTTCATTGTCAGGCTAAAGCAGTTCCCTCCTGATGTTCACAGTTTTAGACAACAGCACCTAAAAACGGTGCCAAAACGGCACCTAAGTTTGTGGGGAAGTTTACAAATATTCAAATTTCAATTATAATATCAAATTAACAAAAAAAAATTAATTTATATCAACGATGTTAAATTGCGCATGATGAAAGATCTAAAATATTATGATGGGAATGAATAGGGGTTTGAAAGGCGCTGACTTGGAAGGTTCGAGATGCACCATGGTTGGAAGTTTCGACGGTGTCGTCGGAAAACGCATTCCGTCGAACCTTCCTGTTACCTTCTCCTCTGGCCATGACATCCACCCCCCCTTTAGTGGGTGCCCTCCCACATTGGTGTTTAGGGGCAACACTGTGGCCGACAGGGCGGCAGCGGAGGCACACTCCCACCCCTCTCCCATAGACATGACCACCGACCAGACTGATTCACTGACTTAACCTTAGGACATCATGCAACCGACACTGGGACCAGAGCTGACAGACGCTTTACAGTACACTTTAATGGCCCCGACATAACTACGTCACGGTTTGTTTACATCGGTGGGATTGTGGGGAAAGGCGGGGTCGCCCCGGGTGGACCACGAAGGGAAAACTACGGCGAGGAAGAATTTCGAGTTATTTTGCGCGAAATTGATATTCCAGGTGCTATATTACAGTGCCCCTGTTCTCCCTGAGAACCTATAGAGAAGGGCCTGAGGTAATGGCTGATTGCAGATGGCTTCTAAACCAAGAAAACAGAGTCTAACAGCCTCGTCAAAGGTAAGCAACTGGTAGGTACGTAATGGGGCCCTATCATTGCTTACTTTTTAATGAGACTCTGTGGACGTTTCCTGGGTTTTGAAGCCTTGCACCTCAACCATCATCTCGGTTTCTCTATTTGTCAGCGAGCACGGAAATACAGCCCCCTGGAATATCAATTCGACCAAAACAACTCTAAAATTTTCAAAACGTCGTAGTCTTCTCTTTGTAGGTTGACATATCATGATTAGATAGTATTAAAAACTATTTTAAATTCCTTTTTTTTTTTTCCATAATTTAAAATTTTCAAGGTTTAAGGGATTGGGGCCAAAAATTTTTTTTTTTTTCCCCCCAAGTATTAAAAGATTTTGAAGAAGATAAATTGCCCCCTCATCAATTTCCCCAAAAGTGGGTATGTTGGACAACTGATGGAGGGAATAAGATAAATCGCAAATTTTATTTGGATAGCTAAAGGGGTGGGATCCTAATTTTGCCCAAAAAAAATTCCCCCAAAAGGGTTTTTATGGGCTGGGCTTTGGGGGTAGGTTAATTTGTTTATTTTGGGGAAAAAAAAGGGGGTTTAATTTGTTTTTTGGATTGGGGTTTTTTGGGTATTTGGTTAAAAAGGAGGTTTGAATTTTGGTTAATTTGGGTTTTATTTTCGTTTTCCCCCCTTTGGGGAGGTTAATTTTTAGGTTAGGTTTTTTTGGTGGTTTTTTTGAAAAAAAATACCCCGTCTGGGAATTTAACCCCCCCACCAATTTTTAATTAGTTTTAAAAAATTTTTCCCCCCCCCCCCCCACCCCCTAAAAATTGTTTGGGGAATGGGGGGAAAATTGGAAAAAAAAATTGCATTTGAAAAATTTTTTTTTTTGCCAAGGGAGTAAAATTTTCCATGTTCGTTGGGGGGGAAGATTTTTAAGGGGGAAGACCTTAAAAGGGGGAATTTTTTCAAAACCCTAAAAAATTATTTTAATAAAATTTAAACCATTTAAACTATTTTAGAGGGAAAAAAAAAGGTCAAAAAGGTTTTAATTATATCCATTTGCCCCAAAAGGGAAAACGATTTGAAAATTTTTTGTTTTTTGGGGGGAAAAACCCTTTTTTCCCCCCCCAAAGGGGGAAAGGGCCTGAAGGGGGCAAAGGCCAAACCCAAAAAAAATTTCCCGCGAGCCGGGGGGGGGGGGGGGCCAATACACCCACCAGTTGCCCTTTGGACGAGTTTTTTAGACTTTTTTTTTGGGAAAACCCCCCCTTTTTCCATTTCCCAGCCCCAAAAGGCGCAAAAAAAAATAAGGCACCGGTACTTCGCGCAAAAAACCTCAAAATCTCCACGCGTACTTTTTTTTTTCCCCCTTCGCAGGCCACCCGCCGGCCGACCCCGCTTTACCCACATCCAGTGAAAAAACCCGGGCGTAGATGGGTAGGGCCATTGGCCACCGAAACGACCAAGACACCGACCCCACTTTCTGGACACCGGGATCACCAGACCCAAGGATTGGCCCCACCCGCCTCAACTCCACCTACACAAACTGGCATGAAAGAGACCCTTTACTGCCCCTGGTGCCCCACATACCTGGACCACCTGAACACCTCCTTTCCCGCAATGTCCTCGCCACCCCTCCCCCGCACGGCACTTTTTTTCCAATCACCCCTCCGCAACCCCTCTGCCGACCTCCTGGGGGGCTCTCCAAACCCCCGGGTTGGGCCTTTAAAATCCTCAAGCCCCAGGACCTTCTACACAAATCAGGCCAAAAGCAAGGATCTACCTCGGTTTTATCTGCATCCTGCACTTTCGGGGATAGGGCGTGGGACCCAGCCCGCACGGCCCTCAAACCACGGCCACGATCAAAAATCCAACAACTCAATATCAAGTATCCTTCCGCTTTGCATAAGGTAAAGGGGCGGGGACCATTAAAAGGCTTTGGGGGAAAGGGGGAAAACTGGGTGGGGGGAAAAATGGGGACATGGTTTAAGAAAAAGGGGAAGGGGCCCAAAAAAAAAAACCGGGGGAAAAGGGTTTGAAACTCTATGCGATTTGGATGCATTAATGTCGGGTTGGGGGGTAAAAAATTAGGGGGTTTGGGGCCCGGGAATTGTGAATGGGGTTTTGATGTAGTAGGCGTCCGGGAAATCCCACCTTGGGGAAAGGGATAAATGAAAGAACAGAGGGGTTCCCCTTAAAAAAAAGGGGAAACAAAAAGGGGGGAGGGGTGGGTGTTATGTGGAGGAGCAGTTTAAATGTAGGTAGTGGGGAATTGGGAATAAGATATTTTTCCAGATTAGAGAAAAAAGGGAAAAAAGGGGCGATAATTTTGGGGTATAGAATCGGGGAAGGGGGGGCTTAGAAAAGAAAAATATAAAAAGGGAATTTAGTTATGGAAAACAAAAAGGAAAAGATCTGATGGGGGAAAAATGGAACATTTTTTTGGGGGGGAAAATGGTGGGGATCTATCAAATTTTTTGGAGGAAGATTTAAAAATCCAAAAGGGAAATGGAAAGGGGGTTAGGAAAAAAGGGAAGGGGGGAGGGTGAAGTTTATGTGTGAAAAAAAAGCGGAAAGGGGGTTTTTAAAAGGAGGTCTGGAAAATTTAAAAAGTCCCCAAAAACGATGAAAAAAAAAATAAAAAAAAAGGGAAAGAAAAGGGGAAAATGGAAAAAATACTTGGGGAAAGGGGGAACATTTAGGGGGATTAAAAAGGGGTTTTGGGAAAGGGGGGAAAAGGGGGGGTGGATGAAGAACCGAGTCGGGGGGAGAAAAAATAATAAAAAGGGAAAGGAAGGTAAGGAAGAAAAGGGAAAAAAGGCATAGGGGTAAAAGGGGAATTAAAGGGGGGGGAAAAAAAGGAAAAGGGCAAAAAAGGATAAAAGGAAGAAAAGGGGAAGAAGGAAAAAAAAGGAAAGGGAAGGTAAAAGAAAAAAGAGAAAAAAAAAGGTTTTTAGGAAGGGGGAAAATAAAAAGGGGAGTAGAAAAAAAAGGGGGGGGGGAAAGGATTGGTAAATTTTTGGGAAAAAAGGGAAGAAAGGGGGGGGGGGGGGGTTTTTAAAATTTTTAGTGGGGAGAGAAGGGGAAAAAGGGCGGGGGGGATTAAGGGGGGATAAAATTTTTTGGGAGGGGGGTGGGGGGGAGCCCGAGGGGAGGGGGAAAAGGGGAAAATTAAAAAAAGGAAAGATAAGGGGGGGAAAAGGGGAAAATTTTAGAAGGAAGAAATAAATTTAAAAAAAAGCTAAAAATAAAAGCAGCAGGAGGGATGGTATAAAACGAATTGTTAAAAAAGGGGGTGAGGGTTGGTGGGGGGGTTTTGGGCTTTTTGATTTAAAAAAAAAAGGAAATGGGATTTTTATTAAAGGGGAGGGCATAAAATGAAAGTTTAAAAAAAATTCCCCAATAGCAGAATGGATACGGTGGGAAAGAATTCAGTGGGTTAAAATGGTTAGGATTGGAAAATTTGTGAGAAAAATAGAGTAATGGGGGAAAATGGTTTAAGGATAGGAGGGGGAGGAAAACATGTTCGTATCGTTTGGATAGAGAAATGAATAGAATGGGGGGGAAGGGCATACCTTGCATTCCCTTTACTTGAAAAGGCTTATGAAGGGTCAATAGGGGGTTTTCTTTTAAACTACTGTCTGGATTGGGGTTATGACGAAAAACAGCAAATAAAAAGTATGTATGAGGGGCACACGGGATGTACGGCTTGGGAATGAGAAGAGGGGTAGGTGTCGAAGAGGGGTTTGGGGGGCTGGTGTTATCACCCCTTACTTTTTGGTTTTATACAGAGGAATTGCAATTAGGTTTAGAAATTCGGGCTATGGGGTAAGGGTTGGGGAGGAAAAGTTTAGCAGTTTTAAAATTGTGACGAATAGTTGTATGAGTGAGGACAGTGGAGAAATTCGGAGGTTACAATAGTCGCCCCCGTATGGGAGGGATTTTGGTATGAAATTTAAAGTGAGAAAAGTCGGTCCTAGTTATAAATGGAGAGGGAGCAGATGGGGTAGGAGGGGAAAAGGGAGACCCGGGATAGGCGCACCGAGTCAATAAATACCTAGGGATACGGTAAGGGAAGGGGGCGATAGGCGAAAAAGGATAAAATAGAAAAGCAATCAGGGGGGGGGAAGGCTTGGTGTGTAGCAAGATGTAGGGGAAACAGGTAGAGGTAGAAGGGGTTGTGGGAAAGGATGGCAGTACCGGCCCCATTATGGGGCAGAGTTATGAGGGGACGGTTTGGAGGCAGACAAGTTAGAGGTGTAAGAAAAAGGGGAGGAACTTGCACTAGAGGCAAACAGGTATGTACAGTGGAGGCGACAGGGGGGAGGCAGGGTGGAGACCTTTGCGGAAGAAAGGAAAATCAGTGCTTAATTTTCAAAAAAGGCTTGAAAAAAGGGTGAAAAAAAGGTGGGGCCCAAAAGTTTTTGATGGGTAGGGCAGAGTAGTAAATGGGAAGATCAAGCGACGGTGGGAGAGAAAGGGGTTACGGGTTTCACAGATGGAAACCCCGTCTATGGGGGGAGTTAAAGCGAAAAGGGGAAAGACCAAAATTCAGAGGCAGGGGCAGGGAGAGGGAACAGAGGGGGAGGTAAAGTTTTCTGACTTGGTACAAAGGGAAGACCACACCAAAGTGTGAGGTCTTTATGGGTAGCTTGGGGGGTAGTTTTTATTAAAGCAAGGACTAATCTTTGGAGGGAATAGTAGAAATATAGATGGGCAAACGAAGGAAACAAAATTGTCAAATGTGAGGGGAGACTAGATGAAAGGTAGACACCTGGGATTAATGTGTCCAAGGGATGATGAGGAAAAAAGCGGCTTAAGCAAAAGTGGCCGGGGGGTAGGGGGGATCGTGGATAGAGGGCAGAGGGGAAAATAAGGGGTAATGGAATTCTTTTAGGGTTTTAGAGGGTACAGGACACAAATAGAAGAATCACGAAGGGGGTTTAAAATATTTTTGAAAAGGGTTTTGGGAAAAAAGCAGAGAGTTTGGGCCTAATCCTTTACAAGCCCCGAGGGAGCCACCGGGGAAAAAAGCTTTAAAGGATGAAAACCGCGATTTAGCTCCCCCCCCGGAAGAAGAAGCAGTCAGTTTCGTAAAACAAATTGTTTCGTACAAAAAGTGTTTCGTATCATATGAAACCCTAGTTGTTTCGCACACAGCCAAGTTGAATTGTTTTTTTCAGTTTCGAAAACCAGTAGGTCCAAAAAAACTCAAAATAAAATGTACAAAAAAATAACAAAACCCGGGTACGAAACAACTTGTGTACGAAACTCCCCGAACCCCTTCCTGCTGCCTTCCTACCCACGCCTCCGCAAAAATCGGTAGGCCACTAGCCGTCACCCACCCGTTTTCGGGGTTCATCTGACTATTTCCTTTTTACCCTTTTTCAGCCTTCCATGTGGTATAAAACCAGAAACTGGTTAAAAATGGACTAAAAACACTCAAGTGCAAAAGACAGCCGGGCCGTTCCCGCCCCAGGTATCAAAAAGACGCGTGGGCGTCATCCAGGCCCCGGCCCCAACCACCCTAAACAGCAGAGGACAGATGGGGAGGCCTCCAGAGCTCCGCTGAACTTACCCTAGAGAAAGTCTATTTTACCCCAAATTTATATTTTTCCCCAATAATCGGCATCCCCGAACCCTGTAACTGTAATTTATATATTAAAAGTGGCGTTTCCGAGGGGGGGGGGGGGCATTCGGAGCCCCCCCCTTTTTCAAAAATAAATAATAAAATTATTTATTATAAAAATTAAATATATATAATCACAGCCCGAATCTACAGGGTCATGATATAAAATATATATATATATATATAAATAATATATAATAAATAATATAATATATATATATATATATAATATATTTTATATATATTTCCCCAAAAGTTCAGGTTTGAGAAGATGTTCAAGGTTCATATGTATACGTACAGGGAGCTGAAAAATCGCCTCCCGGGGGGACTTTTTTGGGTAGCTCCCGCGGAGGGGTTTTTGGGGAGCCTTTGGCCCAATGATTGTAAAATTGTATTTAAAGATAAGTTTTCACACAACCATGAGAATAATCTCATTCACAGAAAATTTTTTGGGTTTTCACAAAATCTGACAAAATATTATGCAAAGCAGCAGGGAAAACAAGTTTTTTGGACTTTTGTTGGGTTGAGAATAAAGAGCTTGCTGCCCCTCTCCCACTCTTTAGCTATCCAACATACGAGCTGACCATGGAGACGAAGGTTGAAAAGGTAGGGGGGTGAAGTCCAACATACTTCAGTGATTGGCCTTGTGACTTGTGATTGACATGGCATAAGCTGACTTTCACTGGAAACTGGAAGTCCTCTTGAAATCAAATGGCATGTCTGATGGATGATTGAATCTTGGGAATGAGCACAACTTCTCCCTTTTCCTTGTCCAGTGATGAGCAGGGCCTCCAACAGATTGAGAGCTCTTCTTGACAATTAATCTTGTTCCATTACGAACTTTGGAGGATCCGATTTCTTCATTCAGCATGATTTGTAACACCCTCTTTGGGAGAGAGTCTTGGGGAGGAAGTTCCTGGGAGGTCCAATAGACTGTAGTAATAGGACTAAGTAAAAGAAAACCGTCCCGCAGTCCTTGCGTTCGTTTCGATATCTTTCTTTTTTCATGCAAAATAGCTCTCGTACAATTGTTTTTTTTTTCTTCACGAGTTTTTCTCGCTAAATACTAAAAATAAAAATAAATAAAAGTGATCGAATCATCCTAAAGTGGGCCTTAAAACCTTCCCCTGGTCGACCTGGTTCAAACTGTGCAATTGCTGGGGATGTG
>JACEEZ010004977.1:17500-47027 GCA_016584305.1 Chionoecetes opilio
TCTTAGACACAAACAGCTTAGTCTTCACAATTTCAAAGAAGTCAGTACAAATTTTGCTATGCAAAATTACCCAATTAAAAAATCTGCACGCAATTTTTTTTAACTTCGGGTGTGCTTTTCTGTGAGAGCATAGTTTGCCCTTTCATTATGGTGTACCTTTTCTCACAATGTTTCCTGTCCTGAATGGGCTTGTCTTTTTAAAGAGGTAACATTAGAGAAGCTTAAGAACTCAAGCATTTAGGAAGTGTTTGGAACAAGCATTTTGGTACTATTTGTGGACTATTTGATATTTTTAGGCGTTTTCTGTTTTGAGAAAAGGAAGATTTAAAACTCCTTGTAGATTTGATAGAGGTTAATGATAGTTCGAGCTATAAAAGTTCAGTGCAATGAAGAATGTTCACGATCAAAAATACTTCCTGGTTTATAATATCGTTTAGGCTTTTGTTCTGACACTGCCAATGTGATGATGGGGAGAAAACCATTCAGTAGCTACCTTATTAAAAAAAAAAATGCCTCATGTCTAATTGTTATACAACGTTCAGGCTACACGATTCATCTCCGTGCATCACATCTTCATACTTCAATAAATATGTTGAAAGCTTTTTATGCCTTAACATTTTGCACACTTAATTAATAGCTTCAAGAGGCACATGCATTCCAGAGCTTCAAAAATTCTTGACATTGAACATCATAAAATCGCTCCAGGCAATCCAGATGGTTGTCCTACATGGCCTGTTATAACAGAGGGATCATTGGATTGTATTTTTAACAGAGATGAGCATTTAATGACCCCAACAATTTATTAAGTTGTATATGGCATGAATTGGTTATACTGCTTGAAAAACTAATTTTTCTCGCACTACCTCGAATTTCTAGACTACAGCAATTAGGATGCTTAACGTTTACAAGCAGACACACAACACAAACAAACAAACAGTGTGTTTTGACTTTTAAAATGTGAAATTTTGTCAAGAATTTTTGACATTTCATTCCTTAGTTCCCTGCTCAGGCCCCCAAATTGTTTTTCAAGTGTCCTTAATCCCCATTAAGAATACTAGCTTGGAGTGAGTGCATGCCCCAACATTCAAGGGATCTATACAATCGGGAACAGTAAAGTAAATTAAAACTTCCATAGTTTTTTATAATCATGTCAGTCTTTCCTTGATATAAAGCTATATACCAAATTTAGAAAAAGATATTCATTAAATGATACTTCCGATGAAATAAGTGGCCTGCGGAAAATTTTCGTTCTGCTTCCCCACTCTGAATTCTCCATCGAGGAGATATCATTTGATGAACTGGCCAAAATCGCAAAGCATGCTAATTGTAATCTTGTGGATAACAAATGGAGACTGCACTTATATATTAGAACTGTCCTAATCAATTCACTTCACAAAGTACTGGAATATTATTGCACTGAATAGAAAAAATTAGGCAGGACTGTCTATCCTATCCACCCTCTTCTCAATACCCTTTTCAAATGCAGCGGTGATCTTTCTATTTTTAAACCCAACTAAAATCTAAATAAAACTTCTTCAATGATTCTCTTAAAAATAAAACCATTAAGATGACGCTATACATGCAAATATAGTCATATAAGACACTTGACAGCATCTTCTGCTCACACCTGAAACATTTGAGGATATATATATATAATATATTATATATATATATATATATATATATATATATTATATATATATATAAATATATATATAATATATATATATTATATATATATATATATATATATATATATATATATATATATATATATAATAATATAAGCGAAAGTGTGTCTGTCTGTCTGTGTGTGTGTGTGTGTGTGTGTGTGTGTGTGTGTGTGTGTGGTAATATGTTCTGCCCCCCGTGGCGCAAACACCTCATATGGCACATTTTTGGGAATCAGGTTGGACCAGGGGAAGGTCTACGCCCACTTATGAGATGATCCGATCCTTTTTTTTTTTTTTTTAGGCACGCTATTATCCGAATTGTGAAAACCAAAAGTGGGTTGCGAGAATTGAGGAAGCCTTGATGTAGGGTGATGGGTAAGGGGTGAGTGGAATGGGTGGGGTGATGGGTAATGGTGTGGGTGATGGGTTGAGTAAATGGGTGGGGGTTGATGGTTGGGGGTGTGGGGATGGGTGGAGGAATAGGTGGGGGGGTGATGGGTATGGGGTGAGTGAATGGGTTGTGGTGATGGGTAAGGGGTGAGTGAATGGGTGGGGGTGATGGTAATGGGTGAGTGAATGGGGTGTGTGGTGGAGGGTAATGGGTGAATGGAATGGGTGGGGGGTGATGGGTAAATGGGTGAGTAAATGGTGGGGGGTGATGGTAATGGGTGAGTGAATGGGTGGGGGGTGATGGGTAATGGTGAGTGAATGGGTGGGGGGTGATGGGTAATTGGTAAGATGGAATGGGTGGGGAATACATACATTTTGTCTACATCCCTGATTTCAGGAAGTTGAAGGGGCTAGCTGGAGAGTCCATGTTTGGTGGGCCGAAGGCCCACCAAACAGAGGTGGTGGGCCAAAGGCCCACCAATAGCCCTCCGCAGGAGCTAGCCAAAAAGTCCGCCCGGAGGGCGGCTTTGCGGCTAGTATACGTATATAATTAAAGTTACAGGGATGCCGATTATTTAGGCTAAAATATAAGAATCTAGGGTAAAATCGACTTTACTCTAGGGTAAGTTCAGCGGATCTCATGGAAGGCCTGAGTATAGGTGTCTTGCACGTGACGTCACAGCCCTTGTTGTGGCTGCGACAGACGCGGCTTCAAGCCAAATGCCGCCCGTAGGAGCGAGCTGGAAGACCAACAAACTCCACTTGCCGCCCATGTTTGCCAGCTTATGGTAATTTTCCCCAACCAAATATATGTTTATCAGTATAAAAGATATACTGTTATCTTCGGAAATGTTTGTTCTATAATATTATCAAATAAAAACCCTAAAAAACGCCTAAAGCAGGGCCATTATGAGACTCAAGAAATGGTGCCATGAACTTGATATTCAACTACTCCAGCCCCATTTAATATTTTGCTGGACAAACATTTTACATGGTCAATACAATAGAGCGGAATTTCATTAGATTTCCTTCCTCTGAGATATTTCGTTATCTGATAAATGAATTAGAACCTAGCCAAAAAATTTGCGTTACCTAACTAAAAAGCTCATGAAATCGGGAAATTTTTTCCCGATGATGAGGTTTTTATTTAGTTGTAACGCTAAATTTAGGCCATGTTTTAATTTCATTTATCAGATACGAAATATATCAATGGAAATCTCAATTCAGTGTGATGCTGGTTACCTCTTTTTGCTGAATGGCTGCCACTAGGCACTAAATAAGGGTAGGGAGTTAAATAAGAGTCTCTCTCTGCCTCACGGGGAATCAAAACCTCAGCCTATTTTAATTAGAGCAGTAATATCTAATTAGGGAATATGATATGGTAAGGAAATAAAATATATAATGATCCAAGATGGTCATACTTTATTACTGTTTATTTCAGCCTCAGACTTTACTATACAAAATCTTGTAAATTTTTTCCCTTGTAATTTTGTTATTAGAAAAAGGGGTATAGTTCGTCCCTGAGGCTGAATAACATTTAATAAATGTATGACACATCATGTAATCATTATATATTTTATTCCTTACATTATCTATTCCCTAATAGTATTTACTGCTCCTATTTTAATAGGCTGAGGTTTGATTCCCCGTGAGAGAGATGACTCCTTATTTTAACTCCCTACCTTATTTGGTGCCGAGTGGCAGCCATTCAGCAAAAACAAAAAAAAAAAAAATAGGTAACCCAGCAATCACACTGCATGAGATTTCCATTGATATATTTCGTTATCTGATAAATGAATTAAAACCATGCATAAATTAGCGTTAACTAAATAAATAACCTCATCAATCGGGAAAAATTTCCCGATTTCATGATCTTTTTAGTTAGTTAACGCAAATTTTTGCATGGTTCTAATTCATTTATCAGATAACGAAATATATCATTGGAAATCTAATGAAATTCGCTTCTATTGATCTTTCCATGTAAAATGTTTTCCAGCAAAATATTAAATGGGAGCTGGAGTAAGGTGAATATCAAGTTCATGCCATTTTCTTGAGTCTTCATAATGGGCCTTTCTTTAGCGTGTTTTACGGTTTTTATTTGAATAATATTATAGAACAAACATTTCCGAAGATAACAGTATTCTTTTATACTGATAAACATATATTTGGTTGGGGAAAATTACCATAAACTGGCAAAAACATGGGCGGCAGTGGAGGTTTGTTGGTCCTTCCAGCTGCTCCTACGGGCGGCATTTGGGCTTGAAGCCGAGTCTGTCGCAGCACATACAAGGCTGTGACGTTCCACGTGCCAAGACACTATACTCAGGCCTTCCATGAGAATCCGCTGAACTTACCCTAGAGTAAAGTCGATTTTACCCTAGAATTCTTAATATTTTTAGCCTGAAATAATCGGCACTCCCTAATAATTTAATTATATCACGGTCTACTAGCGCGCAAAGCCGCCCTCCGGGCCGGACTTTTTGGTAGCTCCTCGGAGGGCTATTGGTGGACCTTTGGCCCACCACCTCTGTTTGGTGGGCCTTCGGCCCACCAAACATGTACTCTCCAGATAGCCCACTTCTAACTTTCCTGAAATCATGGATTGTAGAAATGCTATGTTTCCCCCCACCCATTCACTCACCCATTACCCATCACCCCCACCCATTCACTCACCCATTACCCCATCACCCCCCACCCCTTCCCACCCATTAACCCATCACCCCCCACCCATTTACTCACCCATTACCCATCACCCCCCACCCATTCCATTCACCCATTCCCATTCACCACACACCCATTCACTCACCCATTACCCATCACCACCCACCCCATTCACTCACCCATTCCCCTCACCACAACACACCATTTCACTCACCCAATTACCCATCACCCCGGCCCAACCTATCCCTCACCCATCACCCATCACCCCCAACCCATCACCCCCCACCAGTTACTCCACCCATCACCCAACACCATTACCCTCACCCCACCCATTCACTCACCCATTACCCATCACCCTACATCAAGGCTTCCTCAATTCTCGCAACCACTTTTGTTTTCACAATTCTCGCTAATAGGCTGCTAAAAAAAAAAAAAAATAGTGATCGATCATCTCATAAGTGGGCTGTAGGATCCTTCCCCTGGTCAACCTGATTCCAAAAATGTGCATATGAGGTTTGTTTGCGCCACGGGGGGCAGAACCTAACCCACACACACACACACACACCACACACACACACCACAAGACAGACAGACACACTTTCGCTTATATTATTCATATATATATATATATATAAGATTATATAATATATATATATAATATAGATATATATATAGAATCTATATATATATATATACATATATTATAATATATATATAATATATATATATTATATAATATATATAAATATATGATCCTCAATGTTCAGTTGTTAGGCAGATGCTTTCAGTGTCTTATATGATAATATTGCATGTATTAGTTCACCTTAATGTTTTATTTTTAAGATCTTGAGATTTTGTTATTTAGATTTAGTTGGTGTAAATAAAAAGATCACTCGCTGCATTTGAAAAGGGTATTGATAAGAGGTTGGATAGGACTATGACAGTCCCTGCATATTTTTTTACAGGATTCAGTGCAATAATATTCCAGTACTTTGTGAAGTGAAGTTTGATTAGACAGTTCTTCATATATATTGCAGTCCCTCCATTTTTTATCCACAAGAATACAATTAGCATGCTTTGCTGATTTTGTCGAGTTTCATCAAATAGATATCCCTCTCGATGGAGAATTCAGAGTGGAAGCAGAACTAAAAATTTACGCAGTTCCACTTATTTCATCGTGAATGTCCATCATTTAGTGAATATCTTTTTCTAAATTTGGGATATAGCTTTATATCAAGAAAACTGACATGACTTTAAAACTATGAAGTTCTTATTTACTTACTGTTCCGATTGTATAGATCCCTTAATGTTGGTGCATGCACTCACTCAGATTAGTATTCTTAATGGGGTTAAGACACTTGAAACAATGGCTTGAGCAGACTAAGGAATGAATGTCAACATTCTTGACAAAATTCACATTCTTAAAGTCAAACACAACTGTTTGTTTTGTTTGTGTTTGTTTGTCTGCTTGTAACTGTTAAAAGCATCCTAATTCTGTAGTCTAGAAATCTGAGGTAGTGCTAAGAAAATTAGTCTTTCCAGGCAGTATAACAATCATGCCATTACAAATTTAATACATATTGTTGGGGTCATTTAAATCTAATTCTGTAAAATACAACTCCAATGCATCCTCTGTTCTAAACATGCCTGTAGGACAACCATCTGGCTTGGCCTGGAGCGATTTTATGATGTTCAATGTCAACGAATTTTTGAAGCTTCTTGGAATGCATGGTTTGCCTCTTGAAGCTATTACTTAAGTGTGGCAAAATGGTTTAAGGCGATAAAGCTTCAACATTATTTATTAAGTATGAAGTCATCTTTATGCACGGAGATGAATCTTGTAGCTGAACGTTTTGTATAACAATTATGACTGAGGCATTTTTTTTTATAATGTAGCTACTGAATGGTTTTGCTCCCACATCACATTGGCAGTGTCAGAACAAATCCAAAAATTTATCAAACAGGAATGTCTTTTTGATGTGAACATTCTTTCATGGCACTGAACATTCTTATAGCTGAACTATCATTAACCTCTATCAAATCTACAAGAGTTTTCAATCTTCCTTTCTCAAAACAGACAAAGCCTAAAATTTCAAATGTCCAACAAATATACCAAAATCTTCCAAACACTTCCCTAAATGTTTGAGGTCTTTGCTTTCTCTAATGTACCCTCTTTAATTTAAAGACATCACATCAGGAAACATTGTAGTAAGGGTTTCACATAATGAAATGGGCAAACTATGCTCTCATAGAAAAGCACACCCGAGAGTTTTTAAAAAAATTGCGTGCAGATTTTTAAATAGGGGGTATTGCAATAGCAAAAGTTGCAAATGACTTTCTTTGAAATGTGCAGACTAAACTGTTTGTGTCTAAGATCTTGAATGCCTAGTAATTTCTGATTTTCCACATGTTGTGTCCAAGTTACAAATTTCACAGAAAGCATAATCTTTTCTACTGGTTGATCTAACTGACTTGATAACTGAGCCAGCAACTGATAACCCAGCAAACTGAGGCTCACACTTACAGCTTTCATGCCATTTTTTAATGTACATAATAATTAGTTTTAGCACATTTTAGTTTTCTTCTAAAAAGACGTGTTTTGGTCATCTTGAACTTTTGAGGTTGTAAGACCGTGTAGGTGTTCCCGAGTCATCAAAATCATCAGAACTAGTTTCATCATCCATTATGAATTAAACAACAGCGATAGTAGAAGTAGTAGAAATAATATAGAAGGGGCCATGCCCCCCCCCCCTCCAAAATTTCCTTACTTGTTAGAAATCAGAATACACTCAGTCAGTTTATAAAAATAATTCGCAGGTTCTAGCGATGTGACCGCGTCACCTGCCCGTGTAAACCTATACCTTGCTTTGGTGGCACTTATGCTTCACGTAATGCCTTGAACAAGCCTCTAACACTACCTTGCTTTGGTGGCACTTATGCTTCATGTAGTAATGCCTTGGACAAGCCTCTAACACTGCCTTGCTTTGGTGGCACTTATGCTTCACGTAATGCCTTGAACAAGCCTCTAACACTGCCTTGCTTTGGTGGCACTTATGCTTCAGGTAGTAATACCTTGGACAAGCCTCTAACACTACCTTGCTTTGGTGGCACTTATGCTTCATGTAGTAATGCCTTGGACAAGCCTCTAACACTACCTTGCTTTGGTGGCACTTATGCTTCATGTAGTAATACCTTGGACAAGCCTCTAACACTACCTTGCTTTGGTGGCACTTATGCTTCACGTAATGCCTTGGACAAGCCTCTATCACTGCCTTGCTTTGGGGGGTGGGCACTTGATGCTTCATGTAGTATGCCTTGGACAAGCCTCTAACACTGCTTGCTTTGGTGCAACTTATGCTTCCGTAATGCCTTGGACAAAGCCTCTAACACTGCTTGCTTTGTGGACTTATGCTTCTGTAGTAAGCCTTGGAACGAAGCAATCTCACACTGTCCTTGCTTTGGTGGCACTTATGCTTCGTGTACGTAATGCCTTGGACCAGCCTCTAACCTACCCTTGCTTTGGTGGCACTTATGCTTCATGTAGTAATGCTTGGACAAGCCTCTACACTTGCCTTGCTTTGGTGGCACTTTAATGCTTTCACGTAATGCTTGGAACAAGCCTCTAACACTGCCTTGCTTTGGGTGGACACTTATGCTTCATGTAGTAATGCCTTGGACAAGCCTCTAACACTGCATTGTTGGTGGCACTTATGCTTCATGTAGTATGCCTTGGACAAGCATCTAACACTTGCCTTGCTTTGGTGCACTTATGCTTCATGTAGTAATGCCTTGGGACAAGCATCCAACACTACCTTGCTTTAACGGTGGCACTTATGCTTCTGTAGTAATGCCGTGGACAAGCCTCTAACACTGCCTTGCTTGGTGGCACTTACTTCCAACGTTATCCTTGAACAAGCGTCTAACACTGCTGCTTTGGTTGCACTTATGCTTCATGTAGTAATGCCTTGGACGCCTCCTACACTGGGGCCTTGCTTTGGCGGCACTTATGCTTATGTAGTAATGCTTGGACAGCCTCTAACACTGGCCTTGCTTTTGGGGGCACTTCTGCTTCATGTAGTAATGCACTTGGACAAGCTCTAACACTGCCTTGCTTTGGTGGCACTTTATGCTTCATGTTAGTATGCCTTGACAAGCCTCTAACACTACCTTGCTTTGGTGGCACTTATGCTCAACGTAATGCCTTAGACAAGCCTCCTAACACTGGCTTTGCTTTGGTGCCCTTATGCTTCATTTAGTATGCCTTGGACAAGCCTCTAACACTACCTTGCTTTGGTGGCACTTATGCTTCACGTAATGCCTTGGACAAGCCTCTAACCTGCCTTGCTTTGGTGGCACTTATGCTTCATGTAGGTAAGGCCATGGACAAGCATCTAACACTGCCTTGCTTTGGTGTCACTTATGCGTCACTTAAGATCTGGACAAGCATCTAAGCACTACCACAACTATTGTTTCTGTAGGCAGAAATAAGAAATAAGCCCTGAAAAGAGAATCAGCCTGATGGCGGAAAAACTTAACATGCAGCGGCTAGCGCGAATTCTGGCGGTTACTATAGCAAGTGGGCGAAAAAAAAATTCTGGCCCACACCCCCCTCGAAAAATATCCTTGGTGCGCCCCTGGTGTAGGGCTCCCTGGCTCTCCAAATCACTTCATTAATGACCCACATATCATGCTGCTCAAGAACTTAATTATGATCATCCCTCAACAAACGAAATAAGCTAAACATAAGCATTACCTATAAATTACCCTATATTATGCATTACCCAACCGCTACCCTATAAGGGATCTGATTGCCCTAGGTTAGGGTATTTTACCCTAAAATTGAAGCCCTGCCTAAACTACACACTGTCTTCCCACCAGCACACCACACACACCACACACACACACTGCAAACACACACAGAAGAAGGAGTCTCAGCATGAAGGAAATACATCAATGACAATGGTAAACAAAAGTATTGATGAATAAAATATATAAATACATAATTATATGAATCTTGTAAACAAACCATCATCACTCTACTAGGCTGTACCTTGCAAGGCGGCGGGCGGACGCCTCTGCGCTAGACCATGGGCAGGGGCTTCCCAGGGGCGCTCTTGAGGCTGTAGCAGCACTGTAGTTTCCTTTTTCCCAGTTGCAACACATCATAAACCCCGGTAGTAGCGGCCCGGGTAACACAACTCCTCGCTCGGGCTGAATAATAAAAACAACATTCGGAGGACATGCACGCTGTTTACACTTCAACGCTCGCCACAACCTGCCGATTTGGCGGACGAATCCCGCGGGCCGCGGCCGCGTGACGCGTCCTTATTATTTTCAACCGACTATTATTATTTGGACATTATCATCATAGCTTCAGGAACAATTTCATTGACGAAAAAAGCTTACTAATGGAAGAATTTAACTTTGTACAAATCTATTCCTTGCGCTTGACAAAATAACGTTGTGATAATACAAGAGGCCTAACACGGAATGATGAACGTAACATTCTTGTTTGCTTTTGGTTTAATTCATCAACCATCGGTATATTGTTGTATACTACTGTCGTTACTTATTACTTATATCATTATTATATCAATACCTTCCTTCTCCCGTGTGGAAAGACGGAAATATACATCAAAAGATTTAATCTTAAGCCCCCATCCACGGTGGCGATCTGGTCGTACGACCATCCGCAGATCTGGTTGGAAATCCAACCAGATTGGTCGTGAGGTGGGGTGATTTTGGTCTGTCCGACCGACTGACAGCTGTCGGATGCGACCCGAAGCATGTTTGGTTTTAGATCCGACAGACCATCCGGTTCGACCGGATCGCACCGTGAGTGTGCTGATCGTGAGGCCCCACCGTCAGTTTCGCCACTGACAGCGTCCGCGAGAGGATTACCAAGATGAATTGTTTCCTTTGATGAGAAAGCCCTTTTGACAGAATTCTCAATTAGAATAGAAACTGACATGTTTTGTGGGAAAATAAAAATGCAAAAAGTAAATGGATAAAGTATAAGAAAAATCATCTTATTATATTGTAGAGAAACTCAGGAGCGGGCCAGTGAGCGACAGTGAGCTAATGTTGAAACAGTAATGTAAAAAAAAAAAAAATTGAGAAGTGGTTCCGGAAATATAATTAAGAAAATAACTGCCTCTATGAATTTGGTTGCGATCGAGGATGATGTTTTACGCCTCCTCAGTTATGGTATAGATTCCATCAAAAGTGGATTTCGTCCTCGTTGCATAACCCATCATGGGAACCGCTCTCCACCAGTTTCTAATCACCAACTGCATTAATCCCTGAGGTGCGGTCGGATCGTTAGTGGGTGGTAGGATATCCCTCGGATCAGGTCTGTCGGATCAGGAATCGTACGACCAATCGTACCGTGGCTGGGGCCTTAAGGCTGAGAGATTACATCATCCACACGTTTCCTAGTCTGGCCAGGAACTTGTTATTGAATGTTTGTATTATCTGAATACATAAAACAATACTGATCTAATGACACATTACATTAGTACAGCAAAGCAAATAATTTAGTACATTATCTTAGAGTAACAATTATAGATTACCGTAGCGAGCCACGACTGTTTGACACCACAGATGTACCCACAGTCTATAGCGGCCATCCGACGCGCAGGTTGTGGGGGTGGGGCTTAGTGACGTCACGCGATCCCAGTGACGATACAGTGATACAGTGTGTACTCGCGGTTGACACTCGGTGGAATTATGAATGCATTTAATCATTATCTTTTACTATAAATGGAACATTACATTACCTATAGCAACACATTGGTATTAATGGCATGTTAGTTACCAAATAAGCAGTACATGAAACCAGCATGGAGGTAATAAACATACAGTAAAGGCGAAGTGGGCATCGTGTTGGAGGCCGGGGGAGTATGTTAACACGTTGACTCTGACACTGGGACTCAGCTGGGCGCAGCCTAGTCCCCCTCCTTCCTTCACACTGGCCCCAACACGAATGCCACTTAGCCTTGTACAGTATTTGTTTATTACAGCCAGCTGTTTTCATGTACTGCCTTATTTGGTAAATAACATGTCCATTAATACCAATTGTGTTGTTATAAGGTAAAGTCTATTACTACCCTGCTATTGCTACTACTAACACTACTAATTAATACTATTACCACTGACTATTTACACCTACGACTACTATAGCGACTACTTCTACTGCTTACTATTAATTACTATTATTTCTACTACTATTAGTAGTATAAATAGTAACAATTGTTTTACTATACTACTACTACAACCACTACACTACTACTATAGTATGGGGAGTAGTTATTATTATAATTTGTTGTTATTGGTTTGTTTTTTATTGTTAGTTAGTTAGTTATATTATCTTAGAAATAGAATATGGTAGACATGACTTGGGCGCACGGAGCGGATCCACCCGCCTCTCAGCTCTGCTGCTGATAGAATGAGGGCAGATCGAGAGGGCTTGGGGTGGCCTGGGATCGCGTGACGGTAGGTGCGCAGCGTGAGCCAAAACTCGTCCAGCCGTTCGGACAAGATCCGTTATAGACGTGATGTACCTTAACGTGCACCGAGGGAGGCGAGAACAATTACAAAACATTGACAAGCTACAATGTCTGCGTCCTCCAGCTGTCGAACTCACTAATCCCCAAACCTTTTTTAGTTCCTTCCCTGCATATTTATCCTTCAATCACCCTTTGGCGGCAGATGCTATAGCCTTCAAACTATCCTTATGGTGCCTGCTAATGATGGGGAGAACGTGAGCGTCCCGTGGGCGTAATTACAGAGCGGGAAAGGATCATAAGGTTGACATTCTACGATCAGGCGGCGAGTATTGATAGTAGCGGTGCCAGTGGTTGAGAATACGCGATGAACACCACACCTGCGTTTGGTGGGGCCGAAGCCCACCAAAACACAAGACGCTCCAATAGCCCTTCTAACTTTTCATGAACTAATCATGGATGTAGAAATGTATAGAACGCCACCCATTCACCTCACCCCCAATCCATTTCACCTCACCCATTCCCATCACCCCCCACCCATTCACTCACCATTCCCATCACCCCCCACGCCATTCCACTCACCCATTACCCATCACCCCCCACCCATTCCACTCACCCATTCCCATCACCCCCCACCCAATTCACTTCAACCCATTACCATACAC
This sequence comes from Chionoecetes opilio, assembly GCA_016584305.1. Classification (NCBI taxonomy): domain Eukaryota; kingdom Metazoa; phylum Arthropoda; class Malacostraca; order Decapoda; family Majidae; genus Chionoecetes; species Chionoecetes opilio. Next base: position 30,395 of record JACEEZ010004977.1, read on the forward strand.
CCCCACCCATTCAACTCACCCAGTACCCCCCATCAACCCCCCCCCCCCCCACCATTCACTCACCCATTAACCATCACCACACACGCATTTCACTCACCCATTAACCATCACCACACACGCATCACTCACCCATTACCCATACCCCCCACCTATTCCTCACCCATCCACGAACCCAACCCATCACCCCCCACCCATTCACTCACCCATACACCCCACACCCATTAATCATCACCCCACCCATTCCACTCACCCATTACCCATCACCCTACATCAAGGTTTCCTCAATTCTCGCAACCCACTTTTTTTTTCACAATTCTCGCCAAAAGGTCTGCTACTAAAAAAATAACAAAAATGATCGGATCAGCTTATAAGTGGGCTTAAAACTTTCCCCTGGTCGACCCGATTCCAAACTTGTGTCGGATATGAAGGGATTCCTCCACAGGGGGGCGGCAACCAGGGAACAGAGCAGACCAACACACACACGCAACTTTCGCTTATATTAATTATAGATTGTGCAAGATCTGGGGCGTGAAGGGGTTTACAGAGAGAGAGAGAGAGAGAGAGAGAGAATAGCGGGAGAGAGAGAGAGAGAGAGAAGAGAGAGAGAGAGAGAGAGAGAGAGAGAGAGAGAGACCCCTTGTGTGCGTGTGTGTTGCGTATGTTATCCTGTGTCAATAAATATTCTAAATCAAAATGTGTTTATGTCATTATAACTGTTGGATTTAAGCCGAAATAATATATCTGGTTATGTATTGAGTGTGAAATAACAACAACAAAAAGACACCATTATATTGAAACAAGAGAAATCGTTTGATAAAGTTTGGCGTATGAAAAATGAAGTTATAAGGGCTGAAGTTGGCACTGATTGCTACAGTAAACCACTTGTCGCTTGATAGTGATTGGTAGTTCTGTCTCCATGACTGCTGCATGAAGTCACAGTTCCGCGTGCAACTATTTCTCTCTCTCTCTCATCTCTCTCCTTCTCGTCTCTCTCGCTCTCTCATCATCTCTCTCTCACTCTCTCTCCTCTCTCCTCTCTCTCTCTCTCTCGTCTCTCTCTCTCTCTCCTCTCTCTCCTCCTACTCTCTCTCTCTCTCTCTCTCTTATTATTATTATTACTATTATCGTTTATTAATATTGTTTTGATGACAGGAGATGAGTGCGGAAAATCATTCAAGGAATGAAGATTCTGGAAGCGCGCGGTAAGGTTTTTCCTTCCTTATTGATGCAAAATTCTCTGGAATGATCATATCACATAATTTGCATTTTCACATTTAATTGTAATTTTTTATATTCATCAACCAAAATTAAATACCTATGAGGAGAGAGAGAGAGAGGGGATAGAGAGAGAGAGAGAGAGAGAGAGAGAGAGAGAGAGAGAGAGAGAGAGAGAGAGAGGAGAGAGAGAGAGAGATCGAGAGAGAGAGAGGAGAGAGAGAGAGAGAAGAGAGGAGTGTCTGAGAGAAACGATATCTCTGAGTGCCAACACTGTTGGCTATAAAAGTTGCTAAGTCTCCCTTCATTTTCACTTATCAACATCTGAGGATACCATCGTCTTCAAGAGGATGTTTTCGCGTTCACATAACATGATTATGTTTACAGGTAAATTAATTATTTATTAAAAACATTGCACAGAAAAAAAGTGGTAATAAACATTTGTTGCCTCGCCCCCCCCCCCCCCCCCCTCCTTGTGTTCAACTCTCCTAAATCTCGTTTATTTCTTTATATGAGAGTTTTTTCTTACAAGCATTCGTAATCCAACCATAATTCTAGTGTTCATTATAGAAGTCAAAGATGACCATTAAATCGATGAAAATAACTACAGTTAGAAAAAAAAAAGAAGAAGTGAGTACGTGTATTGTAGGATAGTTTTAGTCAAGGTAACTACGTCAGGTAACAACTGATTTGTTTTACCTTGGGTAACGTCCACTCCCTTTTGCCGCGCTGTGGGAAGTGACGTCCAATAGAAATTAAGGAGGTGCGAGGAGGAGGGTGATAGTGAAAGAGAAGATGGAGGAGGAGGAGGAGGTGGTAGGGGAAGGGGTAGGAGGAGGAGAAGGTAAGGGAAGTGATGATGTATGAACATGGAACATAAGACATAGAAATAGGCATGGCCTTGCTGTCAGGTGGGAAATGAACTTTGTGCTTGTCCCGCTAAGCGGCCAACAGCGGCCAGCGGCTGTGTGCTAGACTAGACTCTCTCTATCTTCTCTCTCCTCATCTCTCTCTTCTCTCGAGTACAAATGGGGATTTTTCGACTAAACCGCAGATGTCTCTCGCGCTCTCACATCCTCTGCCCTCTGTGAGGCTGAATGATTCTATCGTTTACCGTAAATTTTCTCGTAAACTATCTTTGGGACATATCAGAATTACCCTTCAATACACACTGAAACAGTCCTTAATAAAAAATGTAGTTTATCATTTTATTTGTCGGCACTTGGTGAAAATATTGGCAAAAAAATTGAATATTTGAAAAACTCAATCTTTAAAATCGTCTTTTCATAAAAAAACACAAGTTCAAGGACAGAAATGAGGCTTCAGGACATATCTACTTGTATGTAAGCATTCACTGAGTACCTATTTTGGGTGTATATGTCCTCTCTTACGACGAACATTTAACCAAAACAGAGTGTGGCGTTCAGCATCTTCACAGAAACCATCCCGCCGCAGATTCTGCTATCCCCACTTTCCTGTTGACACTGACACGGGGATGGCAAGCTCAGCGCCTTATCGCCACAGCGCCGCTCCTTACCTCCAGCTCATATCCCTGATACCCTAACTTCTCAATACCACAGGCTACATGTCATCCTAACTATCAATCACCCGCTTATCTCATCACACTCTCCTATCCTCTACTGGATATTCGTGGCAGTCCGCTCCCAGCATACCGTTGTCCCACATAAAGAAGACTTTCGTCTCCTTATTTTCGTGCTTTGCTGTGATTTGATGTTGTGTTGGAGCGGAGCGGAGTGGCAGCGTGTAGTTACGTGACGACGTGCAGTCACTTATATGTTAACTGTGTGTAGTAGTAGTTGGGGTTAATAAGGCCGTGCACAGCAGTAAAAGTCTCCTTGCAGTCCTTCCGTCTGCCTCCATAGCCCCGAGCCGTTGGTGTGACGAAGTTTGAAGAGGGTGGGTTGCCCCCCACCCTCTTCGATTACAATATGAATACCAGAGCCATAGGGTATTCATAGGGAGGGTTATTGATTGATTCAGAGGGAAAGATTGAGGTGGAGGGTCTTATTGTTCGCGGCGGGGGAAATAGTAAACAAGACCATGTATTGTCTTCGATAGAGGACTGTTCGTTGAGGTGCCAAGCCCCACTTTAAAAAAAAAAGATTACGTCTTGTTTAATTTCGTCTTAAGAGAACATATACACCGCAAAATAGGTACTCAGTGAAATGCTTACAAAAGAATATTTCCTGAAGCCTCAATTCTGCTTGAACTTGTGTTTTTTTAATGAAAGACATTTTTAAAGATTTTGAGTGTTTTCAAAAGAAAAAAAGTATTCATTGTTTTTGCCATATTTTCACGAAGTGCAGACAATAAAATGATAAACTACATTTTTTATGGTTGAAGACTGTTTCAGTTGTTTATTGAGGGTAATTCCTGATATGTCCCAAGAAGACAGAGAATTTTCCGTAAAATGATAGATGCATTCAGCTCACAGAGCAGGAGATGGGACAGCCTATAGACAGCTTGAAGCGTGAGCTTATAAGAAAACTCCCATACTGATCAAGGGGTAAAGAATATTGGTGGCTTACGGATGGGAGAGGAGAGAGAGAGAGAGTAGAGAGAGAGAGAGAGAGAGAGAGAGAGAGAGAGAGAGAGAGAGAGAGAGAGAGAGAGAGAGAGAGAGAGAGAGAGAGAGAGATAGTGGCGTGGCGATGTCAGCGTGGTCAGGTGTCGGGTCGACGGTGAGAGCCCTGAGTGGATGGCCTAAAATATTTGAACGGTAAAGCGCCGTTGGCGCGATACCCCATTGAACGTCCATGCGCACAAAGAAACTGATTTTTGCCTCGACGCCTCTGGGAGGTGACGTTACCTTCTGTCTCTATCTTGGTTTTAAGTGGTAGGGCATTCTGGGATGAGCGGGGCTAGGGAGCGGGAGAGAGTTGCCAGTGTCGCCAGAGGCCGAAAATATTCTGAAAACCGCGGACAATACTTAGCGCGATCGACAGTCATTAGTACCATTTATAAGTACATTATAGGCACAGTCTTTGAAAGGAGAGTGGCCCGTCCACTCCGCCTCCATTTCTGTCCTCCGGATCCAGTAATGCGGCTGCTCTACCCCGGCGGTCAACGTGCGGCTCACCACCACCATTAACAGCCCACTCCAAGCCTCGCAGCAGGCTGGGGAACGAATGCAGCTGATGAGCGGCCCCGCGCAGCCACTGGGATTGCGCGGTTCTGCCCAGCAGGGTTGCCAGACAGCCTGTCTAAAAATCCCTATATATTCTGGGAAAATCCCAAAATCCCATTTCATATATTTCCTACTTGTTATAAAAATGCTGAAATATATGCTACATAGCTACTCCACATGTAAATTAAAATTGCTATGTTATTTTAATGTTGATTTAATGATATTAATTCATACATTGTTTTACATATATATTACATTACACATGAAGTAGCATAATCACTTTTTTATTATAATCATCACAAGGACTGCAAAAACAAAAAAGGCAGTAATGGATACAGCCTCATGAGCATTTAATAAAAATACATTAATAACATTTTCTACTTAAGGCTGATGGGCTGATATATTTCCTTAATTGCTTATAAATATGATACAGAAATAAATGAAAATATTAATTCTCTTAGCCTCTTGGGGAACTTAAATAATCCAACTATATTCTGGACATACTGTACTAAGCGAAAGAAAGAATAGAATAACACATTTGCAATACTAAATAATATCATCACTCGAATCATCATTTTTCATGGTATTTGCAGATATCTGACGTCATCATGTTGACTAGTTTTATCATTTACAGCAAAATTGAAACATTCCCGGCCTTTCAACTACCGCTTTGAATGCAGAAGTCCCAACCTATAGAGTTTCTCTGGTTGAGAGTTTTTTTTCTTGAGTTTTGTTTTTTAAATTGTTTACAGATGAAAATATCCTTCTGCTGGGCCTAGAATTGAGGAGACGCAATAGCCCAGAAACAAAATTTGACAATTTGGAAACAATCGGGGGTTTTCATCACTACCTTTATTTCTGTAACTGTCTCCCAGAAGCCTTCAATATCATTGATTTCTTGAATCAGCAAGATCGTGTTTCTTAGTAACTCTCCCATTCTTTGTCTAGGTGATTTATTTTGGCGGACCGACAATTCCAGGAAATACACTACCATGGACCAATGGAGACCACATTTCTTGACTTACTTCTTTAGGATCAATGCAGCTCAAATTACTTCTTCCTTGCCGTTCGTTTTAACCTCATGTTTTTCTTTCCAAACCTTCATATTATAATATTATTTTAAGTGATAAAATACAAGCCTTTTTTCATGAACCTCAAAGTGCCCGCCAAATCGAGAGTGAATGTCCCCATGTCCCCATTCAGTGCCCCGAAATCCCCAAATATAAGGACAAAGCCCCAAATCTGGCAACTCTGCTGCCCAATCTGAAGAGCCCAAGATGCCCGGGTAGCATATTCGTGTGATTTGGAAGAGTTTGTGGTCTAGGGATATCAACAGCCAATCACGGTTGTCAGAACGCGTGACGTCACACAAAGGTGGAGCTAATGTGAATCGCCGTTAAGGCGTGAACTTCCCTTACCACCCTTCAAATACCTCCCTTCAAAAAAAACTTCAATACCGTCCCTTTCACCCCCTTAAACTTTTCCCCTCCTACCTCCCTTCACCCTTCAGGTATTGGAGAGAGAGAGAGAGAGAGAGAGAGAGAGAGAGAGAGAGAGAGAGAGAGAGAAGAGAGAGAGAGAGAGAGAGAGAGAGAGAGAGAGAGAGAGGAGAGAGAGAGAGAGAGAGAGAGAGAGAGAGAGAGATGAGAGTAGAGAGAGAGAGAGAGAGAGAGAGCTTCCCCGTACCACCCTTCAAATAACCTCCCCCCTCACCCCCTTAACTTTCCCCTTCATACCTCCCTTCACCCCTTCAGCCTTTAAAAAAAAAGAACAGGTATTGGAGAGAGAGAAGAGAGAGAAGAGAGAGAGAGAGAGAGGAGAGAGAGAGAGAGAGAGAGCGAGAGAAGATAGAGAGAGAGAGAGAGAGAGCCGACGATTCCGTTTTCTGTGCCTAAGATATTTTTTCAACCTAAGTGATCCTCTCTCCAACTAATCAACATGTATGACACATGAAAAAATTTGTGATCCTACATTTGTTTTTATTTTCAGCTATAATCCTGGTTTTATTGAGCAGTAGCGCAGGCTGGGATACACACGAGCTGCTTCCTTAACTGTTGGATGCTCAGCATGTAGCACCCCTTCAGTGGCAAACACACCTTTTTGCTGCTGCAACATCACCTTACGCTTGCACCCTCCCCTTCTGCTGCCACCAACTACAGCTGTTACACCACCTTGAGTGCTACTCCATCACCTTACGCTGCTCCATCAACCTACTCCTGCCGTATCACTCTGTTGCCGTGCACTCTGTTTACTGTTCCTTTTGACCTGCAACAAAGCTAAACAAAGCTAAGTTGTTTTTATAGGGCAACTTGAAACCCAGGTGTTAATCAAGAATACTATCGCCCGCAAACTTGAAAAATTTTGGAATAAACTTTGATGAGCTGTGTATGATCCAATGGATGCGTAACTTTAGTTATGAGAGGACTTATGTTCTTTGAAACCTTGGGAAGCCTCTACATACCTTGTTTTTGGTGGCACTTATCTCACGTCCCCTTGGAAAGCCTCTAAAGCCTTGCTTTGGGGGCATTATCTTCAGTAAAAAGCCTTGGCCCAAGCATTACCGCTTGTTTTGGGTGTCACTTATGCTTCACAAATTCGGGAAACCCTTAACACTCCCAAACTTTTTTCGTACAAAAATGAAATCCCTAAAAAAACACTGATGGGGGAAAAAATTTTAAACACCGGCTAGCGAAAATTTGGCGGTTTAAACAAGTGGCGAAAAAAAATTTGGGCCCCCAAACCCCCCCCGAAAAAAAATCTTGGTCCCCCCCCGGTAGGGTCCCTGGCTCTCCAAAATTTTTCTTTAATGTCCCCCATATCTGCGCTCAAGAACTTAATTATGATCATCCCTCAAAAAACGAATCAAAAACAAAAGCATTACCTAAAATTACCCTATTATGCTTCCCCAAACCGCTCCCCCTAAAAGGGGCTGATTGCCCGGGTTGGGGTATTTACCCTAAAATGGAAGCCCTCCAAAAACTACAAAATGTCTTCCCCCACACACACACCACAACACACACAACACGGGAAAACCACAGAAGAGGAAGTCCGCTAAGGAAAATTAAAGACAAGGAAAAACAAAAAACTTGATGAATAAATAATAAATAATAATTTTTAATCTTGAAAAACAAAACCATAGCACTCTACTAGGCTGTACTTGAAAAGGCGGCGGGCGGGACCCCTCGCCTAGACCATGGCAGGGGTTCCCGGGGGCCTTTTGAGGCTGTGGAGCACTGTATTCCTTTTTCCAGTGCAAAAAAAAAAACCGGTATTGCGGCCCGGGTAACCAAACCCCTCGTGGGGTGAAAATAAAACAACAATTTACGGGGGCATGCACCGTGTGTACACTTCCGCTCGCCACAACATGCTTTGGGCGGACAAACCCCCGGGGGCCCCGGGGGCCGCGTGACCCCCTTATTTTTTTCACCGACTATTATTTTTTTGAATTATATATACTTCGGCTTTCTTTGACAAAAAAAAGTCTAAGGAAAAATTTAACTTGTAAAATACGTTTCCCTTCGTTTGAAAAAAAAAACTTTGGTGAAAAATACCACAGGGCTAAAAACCGGAAGATAAACTAAACATTCTTGTTGTTTTGTTTTTTCTCCCCATGGTTTACTATTGTTGTATAACTACTGTTTTTTACTTATTACTTATTCATTTTTGATATCATTTCCTTCTCCCGTGTGGAAAAACGGAAATTACATACAAAGATGAATTAAGGCCCCCACCCACGGTGCGTTTGGGTCGTACCCCAGGGACAGACTGTGGACCAACCAGATTGGATCTGAGTGGGTGATTTTGGTCTGCCGCCGTGACAGTGGTCGGATGGACCAAGCAGGGTTGGTTTTTTTAGACCCGAACCATGGTTCAGACGGATCGCACCGTGGGTGTGATTGAGGCAACCGTCAGTTTGCCATGCAGCGTCGCGAAGGGATTCCCCCCAAGATGAATTGTTTCTTTGTGAGAAGCCTTTTTGGCAGAATTCACCAATTATATAAAAAAATAAATGTTTTGGGAAATAAAAAGAAAAAAAGTAAAGGGAAAAAAATATAAAAAAATGGTTTATGAAGTATTGGTGGGAAAACTAAAGGGGGGACAGTGAGCGCAGTGAGGCTAATTTGAAACAGTAAAAAAAAAAAAAAAATATGAGAAGTGGTTCCGGAAAATATTAGAAAATAATGCCTCTATAAAATTTGGTCGAGCGAGGATGATGTTTACGCCCCTCATTTATGGTATCAGATTCCATCAAAAGTGATTCGACCCTCGTTCTAGCCCCCTCATGGAACCCGTCCCCCCGTTTTTTTCACCAACAAATTAATCCGAGGTGCGGTCGGTCGTTAGGGGGGGGTAGGATACCCCCGGTAGGTCGGGTCGGATCAGATCGTACGACAATCGTACCGGGAGGGGGCCTTAAGGCTGAAGTTTTCACATCCCCCAGTTTCCTAGGTCAAAAACTTGTTATTGTTTTGTATTTCCTGAATACATAAAAACAATCTGATTTATAACTTAACATTAGAACGAAAAGCAAATAATTTAGACTTATCTTAGAGACAATTTATATTACCAGGGGCCCACGACTTTGACACCAAGATGTACCCACATCTATCGGTACCCGCGCGCAGGTTGGGGGTGGGGCTTAGTGACGTCAGCGATCCAGGTGACGATACAGTGATACATTTTGTACTCGCGGTTGCCCCCGGTGAAATTATGAATGTTTTAATTTATTATTTTTACTAGAATGGAACTTACATTCCCTTAAGCAACCCAAAATTTGGGTTTTTAATGGCATGTTTTTTACCAAAAAAGCATACATAAAACCGCAGGATTAAAAAACAATACAGAAAAGGCTAATGGCATCGGTTGGGGGGGGGGAGTATGTAACACGTGACTCAAAGGACTCGCTGGCGCAGCCTATCCCCCCTTCTCCCCCCCCCCAACACGATGCCATAGCCTTGTACAGTATGTTTATTACAGCCATGCTGTTTTCAGTATGATTTGGTAAAAACAGTCCATTAATCCCAAATTTTGTTGTTAAAAGTAAAGTCATTACTACCATGCTTTTGCTATACAACACTATATTACTATTTCCCCTACTATTTTACCATTTTAACTAACGATATTTCTACTGCTTTTTATTTTTTTACTACTATTATAGTAAAAAATAGTAAAAAATTGTACTTACTACTACTAAAAACCACTATACTTACATATATGGGGGTAGTATTTATTATAATTTTTTTTGATTTTTGTTGTTTTATTTTTATTTATTTAGTTTATTATCTTAAAATAGAATAGGGGGTAAGACAATGAACGTGGGGCACGGAGCGGGATCCACCCCCTTCAGCTATGCGCTGTAAGAATGCAGGCAGATCGAGAGGGTTGGGGGGGGGCCGGGGATCGCGGGACGTAGTGCGCAGCGTGAGCCAAAACTCGTCCCCACCCCGTTCGGAAAGGACCGTTTATGACTTGGATTTTACCCCTTAACCCCCCCCCCCCCTGCCCCCCCCCGGGGACAAACAATTACAAAACTTTACAAATACAAAAGGCTGGCTCCAGGCTGTCGCTCATAACCCCAAAATTTTTTTTTCCCCTTTCCGCAATATTATTTTTCAACCCTTGGCGCGACTATAGCCTTCAAAATACACTTAAGGGGTTTTCAAAAAGAATGGGGGAAACTGGGCCCGTGGGGGGGAATTAAAAAAAAAAAAAAAATTACTGGGGCGAGTAAATTTGGGGTGAGTTTTTAGAATACGTGTGAACCAAAAAAACCAGGGTTTTGGGGGCCGAAGGAAAAAACAGACTTCCAATAGTTTAATTTGAAACCCCCGGATGTAAAAAAGATTTTCGAATTAAACCCCCCCCCATCCATTCCCCTCCCTTCCCACCCCCATTTTTCACCAATACCCCCCCCCCACCCATTACCACCCTTTCCCATAAAACCCATACCCCCCCTTTTACCCCCCCCCCCCCCCAAAACCCCCTTTTTTAAAAAAAAAACCCCAACACCCTTCACCAATAAAAAAAGACCCCTTTCCCTTAAAATAACTTTTTTAATCCCCAAAAAAACCCATTTTTCCCCCCCAATTAAACCACCCCCCCTTTTATAAAATCCACACCCTAACAAGGTTCCTCAATTCCCCAAAACCCCATTTTTTTAAAATTTTCCGCCGGCTGCTAAAAAAAAAAAAAAAAATGATGGATACTATAAGGGGGTTAAAACCTTCCCCGGGCGCCCGTTCCAAAAACGTGCCATGGGGGGATTCGCCACAGGGGGGGGCCCCCAGGCGGACAGACAGACACACAACCACGCATTTTCGTTTTTTATTATAGAAAAAGTGGGGGCTGAAGGGGTTAAAAAGAGAGAGAAGAGAGAGGGGGGGAAAAGAGAGAGAGAGAGAGAGAGAGAGAAGAGAGAGAGAGGAGAGAGGAGAAAGAGAGAGAGACCCCTGTGGGTGTGTGATTGGTTGTTATCCTGTGTAAATAAATTTTAAATCAAAATGGTAGTTTTAGAAAAATGTGTTTTAAAAAAGCCAAATAATATTCCTGGTTATGTTTTTGAGTGAAATAAAAAACCAAAAAAAAGAACCTTTACATTGAAACAAAAAAATTTTTTGAATAAAATTTAGGCGTACGAAAAAGACGGTTTTAAAAAGGATGAGTTGGCACTGGCTACAGTAAACCATTTTCGTTTGAAGGGGGGAAAGTCGCCCATGAACTCTGGCAGAAAGTCACAGGTCCGGCAACAAATTTTCTTTCTCTCTCTCCTCTCTCTCCTCTCTCTCTCTCTCTTCTCTCTCTCTCTCTCTCTCTCTTCTCTCTCTCTCTTTTCTCCCCTCTCTCTTATTTTTATTATTACTATTATCGTTATTAATATTTTTTGATGACAGGAGGGAGTGAGGAATCATTTAAAAGGAAAGAAGATTCTGGAAACGCGCGGAATTTTCCCCCTTTTGTGCAAAAATTTTCTGGGAAATGATCAATTTCAATAATTTTATTTTCAAATTAATTGAAGTTTATTCAACAACAAAATTAAATACCCATGAGGAGAGAGAGAGAGGAGAGGGAAAGAGAAGGAGAGGAGGAGAAGATGAGAGGGGGGAGAAGGGGAGAGGGGGAAGAGGAGAGAGAGAGAGAGGAGGAGAGAGAGAGAGAGGAGAGGAGAAGGAGAGAGAGAGAGAGAGAGAGGTTAGAGAAACAAATCTTTGAGGCCAAAATGTGAATAAAATGTTTTAGTCCCCCCTTCTTTTTAAAATTTTAAACATCTGAGGGTACCATCGTTTAAGAGATGTTTCTCTTTACAAACAATTTATTTTTTACAGGTAATTAATTTTTTATTAAAAAACATGGGAAAAAAAAAAATGGTATAAAAATTTTTGCCCCGTCCTTGTGTTAAACCCCCTAATCTCTTTTTTTTCTTTTTATGAGATTTTTTCTTCAAGCAGTCGTAAACCCCCATTTCAGGTTCAGTATGAAGTAAAAGAGTGACCATTTAAACGAAGAAATAAATACAGTGAAAAAAAAGGGGAGTTTAGTGTAAAGGTAGTTTTTGTCAAGGTAAAGTCAAGTAAACAAACTGATTTTGTTTACCTTGGTAAAAGTCACCCCCCTTTTGCCCCCGTTGGGGAAGGGGTCAAAAAGTTAAGGGCGAGGGGGGGGGAGAGTGAAAAAGAAATGGAGGAGGAGGAGGAGGTGGTAGGGGGAAAGGGGTAGGAGGAGGAGAAGGGGGGAAAGGGGGGAGGTTTAACATAGGAAATAAGAAAATAAGAAAATAAGCATGGCCTTTCATGTCAGGGGGGGAATGTTTGTTTTTTCGCTAAGGAAACGGCCGGCGGGGAAAACCCCTTTTTTGTCCGCTCTTCTCTCCCTCTCTCCTTCCTTCCTCTCTCGAGTACAAATGGGGGGTTTTTCGAAGCTAAACCGCCCCGATGTTTCCCCGGCTCTCACACCTCTGCTCTGTGAGGCTGAATGACTTCATTTTCCGTAAATTTTCTGTACTTCTTTGGGGTATCAGAATTACCCTTTTAAAACAACAACTGAAAACATTCTTAATAAAAATGTGTTTTTCTTTTATTTTTCTGACTTGGTGAAAATATTTGGCAAAACAATTGAATATTTGAAAACTCAATCTTTTTAAAACGCTTTTCATAAAAAAAAACAAGTTCAAACGAATGAGGCTTTAGGAAAAAATCTACTTGTAGTAAGCATTCAGGTACCATTTTGGGTGTATATGTCTCTCTTTTCGACGAACATTTAACCAAAAAAAGAGTGGGGGCGTCGCTTTCACAGAAACCCTCCCCCCCGGCAGGATCTGCTATCACCCCCCCTTTTCCTGTTGACACGACACGGGATGGACAGTCAGCGCCTTATCGCCAAGCGCCCTCCTTAACCTCCGCTATACATGAATCCCAATTCTCAAAACCACAGGCTAATGTCACCTAACTATCTCCCCGTTTTTTCTCCCTTTATCCTTACTGGAATATCGTGGCATCCCCTCCACTACCGTTTCCCACATAAAGAAAACTTTTTCTCCTTATTTCGTGCTTTTACGTGATTTGTGTTGTGTTGGAGCGGGGGCGGGTGGGCGTTAGTTTCGTGACAGACGGCAGTCACTATATGTCTGGGGTGTATATTGGGGGTAAAAAGGGCCCTGCCCAGCGTAAAACTCCTTGCAGTCCTTTCCGTTCCCCCCATAGCCCCGAGCCGTTAGTGGACAGTTTTAAGGGGTGGTTGCCCCACCCCTTTGTTTACAATAGGATAAACCCGAGGACTAGGGTATTTAGAGGGAAAGGGTTTATTGATTGATTTAGAGGGGAAAAATTTAGGGGAGGGGCTTTTTTTGCGGGGGGGAAATAGTAAAAAGACCAGTATTGTCTTCGATAGAGGACTGTTCGTTTAGGGGCCCAAACCTTAAATTTTTCTTGTTAAAAGTTCGTCGTAAAGGAAATATACACCCCAAAAAAGGATCATTTAAAGCTTACATCAAGTAGATATTTTCCCGAAGCCTCATTTGCTTGAACTTGTTTTTTTTATAAAGACATTTTTTAAGATTGAGTTTTCCCAAATATTTAATTTTTTTTGCCCAAAATTTTACCAAGGCAGACAAATAAAAAATAAACTACTTTTTATTTGAACTGTTTCAGTTGTTTTTGAAGGGTAATTCTGATATGTCCCAAAGAAATACGAGAATTTACGGTAAATATAGATCATTTTAGCCCCAAGAAACAAAAAGTGACAGCCTGGAAGAAGGCTTACGTGGCTTAAAAAAACTCCCCCTACTGATCAAGGGAAAAAATATGGGGGGCTTGGGGGGGGAGAGAAAGGGGAGAGAGAAGGGGAAGAGAAGAGAGAGAGAGAGGAAGGGAGAGAGGAAGAGAGAGAGAGGAGAGAGGAGAAGAGAGAAAGAGAGAGAGGAGATAGTGGCGTGGGGGTAGGGGTGTCAGGGTCGGGTGACGGTGAGGCCTGAGTGAGGGCCATAAAATTTGAACGGTGGGGCCGTTGGCGCGATACCCATTGACTCATGCGCACAAGGACTGATTTTTCCCGACGCCCCGGGGGGGTTTTTTACCCTTTGTCTCATCTTGGTTTTAGTGGTAGGGCATTTGGGGTGACGGGGCTAGCGGGCGGGGGGAGAGTTTCCAATGTCGCCAAGGGCGAAAATTTTTGAAAACCCCCGCAAAACTTTTGCGCGATCGACGTACATTAGTACATTATAAGTAATTTTTAAGGGACAGTCTTGAAAGGGGATGGCCGTCCCCTCCCCCCTCCGGTCTGTCCTCCGGATCCATAGAGCTGCTCTCCCCCGGGGGTCAAAATGCGGCTCACCACCCAAAATTAAAAGCCACATCCAAAGCCTCGCAGCGCTGGGGAACGATGCGTGTGAGGCGGCCCGCGCGCACTGGGATTTCCGCGGTTCTGCCCCGCAGGGTTGCCAGACAGCCCCGTCTAAAAATCCCTATATATTCTGGGAAAAAACCCCAGAAAACCCCATTTTAATATTTTCCCAAATTGTTTAAAAAAAGCTGAATATATGCTACATGCTAAATCCACATGTAAATTTAAAAATTTCTATGTTGGGTTTTTTTGTTGATTTAATGATATTAAATTTACTTTTTTTTACTAATATATTTTAAAATTCACATGAAGTAGCATAATTCACTTTTTTTTTATAAAACATACAAGGACGCAAAACAAAAAAAGGAGTAATTTGGGTAAGCCCCATAATTTAATAAAAATACATTTAATAACATTTTTTTAAGGTGAGGGGGGATATATTTCTTAAAATTTCTTTGAAAATGAACAGAAATAAATGAAAATATTAATGCTCTTAGCCCCTTGGGGGAAATTAAAAAATCCAACAATTTTGGGCTTGACTAAACCGAAAAAAGAATAGAATAAAAACATTTGCATTTAAAAAATATCATCACCGAATCATCTTTTTTATGTATTTTCGATATCGGTATCATGTTGATAGTTTTTCATTTACAGCAAAAATTGAAACATTCCCGGCCCTTTTAAATACGCTTTGAAGCGGGAAATCCCAACTATAAGTTCTTGGTTAGAGTTTGTTTTTAGTTTTTTTTTTAAATTTTTTACAGATGGGGAAAAATCCCTTTTTTTGCTGTGGCAATGAATGAGGAAAACGCAAAAAGCCCCGAAACAAAATTTACAAATTTGGAAACATGGGGGGTTTTTATACCCCTCTTTTTTTCTGTAATGTTTTCCCCGAAACCTTCAATATCATTTATTTTTTGAAACAGCAAGATCGGTGTTCTGTACCTCCCCTTTGTCAGGGGATTTTTTTTGTCAGGACCTACAATTCCCGGAAATACACTAGCCAAAGGGCAATGGAGACCACATTTTTTTGACTTTTTTCTTTTGGATTAATGAAGCTCAAATTACTTTTCCTTGCCGCGGTTTTAAACCCCAGGGTTTTTTTTTAACCCTCATATTAAAAAATTATTTTAAGTGATAAAACATGCTTTTTTCAGAAAACCCCAAAAGCCCCAATCAGGTGAAGTCCCCCCCTGTCCCATCATGCCCCGAAAACCCCCAAATATAAGGACAAATCCCCCAAAACTGGGAAAACCCGCTGCCCCGCCCGAAGGGCCAAGATGCCCGGGGGCATATTCGTGTGATTTTGGAAAAGTTTTTGGTTAGGGATATCAACAGCCAATCACGGTTTTCAGAACTCGTGACGCACACAAAGGGGGGACTAAGTGAACGCCGTGAAGGGGTGAACTTCCCTTACCACCCCCAAAACCTCCCTTCACCCCTTCAATACCTCCCCTTTCACCCCCTTAAACTTTCCCCCCCATACCCCCTTCACCCCTTCAGGTATTTGGAGAGAGAGAGAGAGGAAGGAGAGAGAGAGAGAGGAGGGAGGAGGAAGAGAAAGAGAGAGAGAGAGGAGAGGAGAGAGGAGAGAGAGGGAGAGGAAGGGGGAGAAAAGAGGGAGAGAGAGAGAGAGCTTTCCCTTTTCCACCCTTCAAAAAACCCCCCCCTCACCCCCTTAAACTTTCCTCTCCCCTTCAAACCCCTTCCCCTTAGGTTAGGGAAAGGGGAAAAGGGGGGAGAGAGAGAGGCGGAGAGAAGAGAGAGAGAGAGAGAGAGAGAGGAAGAGGAGAGAGGGAGAAGGAGGGAGGGGAAAAGGGGGAGAGAGAGAGAGAAGAGCCCCACGATTCACGTTTTTGTGCCTAAGATATTTTTCCCTTAAGATCCCCTCTCCAACCCAAACAGTATTACACATGAAAAAATTTGGATCCTACATTTGTTTTTTTTTCAGCTATAACCTGGTTTTTTTTTGAGGCAGTAGCGCAGGTGGGATACCCCGCGAGCTGCTCCCCTTTAATGTGGATGCTAGCATTACCCACTTCAGTGGCAACACCTTTTGTGCGCAACATCACCCCTTTCGCTGCACCCTCACCCTTTTGCGCTTTCCCCAAATAGTGTTCACCCCCTGAGGGGTACTCCACCACCCTTTCGCTGCTCCATCAACTACTCCCCGACACCTTCCCCTGCCTTGTTAACTGTTTCCCTTTTTGGACTGCAACAAAGCTAAAAAAGCTAAGTATGATTTTTATAGGGGGGACTTTAAAAAGGTTTAAAGCAAAAATATTCGCCGCAAAATTTAAAATTTTTAAAAAACTTTGAGAGCTGGTATGATAAAGGGGTGCTAACTTTGTTAGAGGGAGATGAAGTTATTAAAATACAACCCCTCGAGAGGGCGCAGATAAGGGGCGATTGATAGAATTTTTTTTTAAAAAGGGG
>JACEEZ010004978.1:0-18866 GCA_016584305.1 Chionoecetes opilio
ATTCTATATAATATGTAAAATATAGTAATCATTTATATAATAATATACATATACTATATATTACTATATACATAATATATATATACTATATATATATATATAAGTAATATATGTATACTAATTATATATATAATATTATAATATACATATATATACCTTTTATAATACTTATAATCATAATTATAATATATATCTATTATTAGCCTAATATATAATCATAATATAATATACTGATATATATCAGTCCTAATATAATATCATATATATACAATAGATACTATATATCTATATATACTAGGCATATAATATATAATATACTATATTATATCAGATTTACATATATAATATATATGATATACATATCTATACACTATATATGTATCGATAAATATATAGAATATATATATAATCAGAATAATATATAATATATATATATATATATATGTATATATATAACTATAGTATATAACATATATATATTATCTATATATATTAATAGGTACTACATACTATATATATTACTATATATAATATATATATATATATATTATATATATATTAGGTATATCATATAAGATATAGTATATATATATAAAAATCTATATATATTATGAATTTAGTCTTTGCAGCGTACGCCACTGCCTATGAGTCATATCGTATATAATATAGCGAAAGTGCGTGTGTGTCGCGTGGTGGCCTTGTGTGTGTCGTGGTCAGCGTTGTGGTAGTGTCCGTGTGTCGTGTAGTGCATCGTAAGATGTCCGCTCCTCACGAACTTCCGAGCTAGCCGCACCTGTGGCGAGAATTACCGTCATTATGACAACAGTTTGCGACCGGGACTCAGAGACAGGGAGAAGGTTTTACTAAGCCTCAATTTATGAGCATGATCCAAGCAGCTTTTTCTATTTTTTAGCACAGCCTAAATTTAGCGAGAATGCTGAAAAAAGCGCGCAGTTGCGAGAATTGAGGAAACCCTTGATGTCAGAGTGGATGCCGGTTACTGGTGAATGAATGAGGTCGCGGCCGGCGTGATGGGAATTGGGTAGTGACGCCGTGTATGGCGATGATGGTGAATGGGTGGGGGGTCGACATGGGCTGATTGGGTGAGCGGATATAGATGGCGCGGGCTGATGATGTGACTCAAGGCGTGAGGTGACATGCGGTGTGATGCGTTCAATTGAGATAATAATGGGAATGCATGTGAATGGTGTAGAGGGGGTGATTGAGGTATCATGGTGTGAGTGAATCGCCTTTGGGGGTGATGTGAATAGGTTGGCGCTTAATACTACACATTTCTACATCCATGATTTCAGGGAAGCCTCTACTAGGGCTATCTGGAGAGTCTTGTCTGTGCGGCTTCAGCCCACCCAAACCAGGTGGCTGCGCCAGCTAACACACGTATACGCCTATTGTGCCACCTAGCGCCTAGTATAAATAACACAAAACAAGGTAGCGGTTTTGTCAACGTCTTACGCTAGCAAAATACGTAACTAATACTGAATTTGTGGACGCCCAGGTGCGTCCCTAACTCACGTATATTCATAGCTATCACGTGACACCTTTCTACAACATATTATGCGGAACCATCTTGCTACGACTTATAAAAAACGTTCTGTACTGCTTTCTTAACACGTTCATCATCTTTATTACACAACACTATTTGCTACAATCCACCACTACTGTTTTCCTACGTTCACTCACTAACTTCAGCGAGCACATTGCCCACAACCTTCTGGTGGTACGCTACCATATTAGCCTACCTTCGTGCAACAGGTCTTGAATCATACAAGCTCCTTTGAGTTGGTAAGATGTATATAATGTTAGGTAGGTCAAGTAATTTTATACAGCGAGTAATTTGTGCACAAGCTGTGCACAGGGCCCACAGTAACGCCTCCTACTAGTGCCCGCCCTGTTTTATGACGGTGATCATAATGTATTGCCACAGTAGCCAGTTGCGCTTTTACTTAATGATACCCTGCGTGCTCAATGTGAAAATATATACTCCTTCAGATCATATTTACGAAATCCTAAAAAATAGAAAATCTAAGTAGTCCCAATATCCCATAATTATCATGTATGCTGACTTTTTTTTATTTGATTATAGTTTTGAATATATTTTTATTAAGTTTACCGTTATTAAAACGTTGGAAAATCATTACATTTGATCTACATACATAAGCATAACAAAATAATACAATTGATTACTAGAACTTATAATAGTTATACCGTATTAATTACCATTGTCTCTAATATGAACCTAATATGAAAACGTTTCTACATAGACTATAATACAGAAACCAATACCTGGCATAATACCTGAAATTTACTCTTTACTTCACAATTATAATTTCTTACATCCAAGAACCGTCTTTGAACGTGAACCATATATATTTCGTCACAAAATCGCAAATAAATAATAAATAAGTAAAGGTGACTATAAACGTCTTAAAAAAAGGTGTTTTGTCACGTGAATGCTCTACGTAGTTTGTAAGCTATTTCGGTATATAGCATCTACCTGATATCAAGTTCACTGATGTTCACCCTAACCCGATTGGAATTCACGTGGATAACTGTTATGTCATATTAAACCCTTTCACGCACGGTGGACGCCCCCCCCCCCCCCCTGATCGCGTCAAAACGGGCCCGTTTGTACAGTTTTTTAGCATTTTGACGCGAAATTGCGTTCAAAACAACAAAAAAATCGCCAAAAAATAAAATAATTATCAGAACGCGTCAAAACTTTTGCTGCGTTAAAGTTCCAAGCTTAGGCCTATAAAATAAACTAATGTCAACTCGCTCGTGCCGAATGGATTTGAAGTGATAAAGGGCCGTGTCTCTGCTCCCTCTCAGCAGCCAGCGTGTGAAGCACCCGCCTTCTAGCCATCCGTTTCTTCCAACAGGTTTCTTTTTCATCCATTTTATCAAAATATACTGGACATATGAAAGATAATGGTAGCGTTGGAATCCTCATAAAGGTCGGTTTTATGGCTATAAACCATAAAAAAGCGACTCAGGAGTACGAGCTACGAAGTGGTGAAACGTAAGTATTTATTATTTCTCTTTACTCAATGTTTTTTGAAGTCGTTAAACTCCCGCTATTTATTGCATTTCTTGTATTTTTGTCTTTCACTAAGCAGAATTAATCTCTGCGAAAACCACACGATATATAATAATGCCAGGAAAAAAGAATAATCTGCAGTTAAAATTGACTAAACATGAACAAAACATTCGCCGCACAGTTCAGGCCATTCCGCCGGGGCATAGTTAGAGAGCCCCAACTTGATGTCGCAAGTGGATGGGAAAACCTAATAAACTTTCGTGCGTGAAAAGGGTTAAAGTAATAAATACGGTATCTTTAACATATGATACCGTATTCATTAGGTATATATAACGTTTGAATCATCTAATATCACGTTACATCATGATCAGGAGCTAGGGCACTAATAAAAAACGTTTTAACATTGAATGTATTTAAATACTACATACTAAATACATGGGAGAAAAATGAATTAAATTACTAATATAATTTATGAATGTATTTAAATACTAAATACTAAATACATCAACATGTATTTAGATACATTTGGAAATACATTTCAAAATACACACAAATTAACATGTCTCAAAAAAAATGGATTCCTTATGGATTTCCTAGATTTTGAGTTTCCTTAGAAATTTCCTCTCAGCGCCTAAATTTCCTTCATATAAGCCCGAAATTTCCTTGCAAGTGGAAACACTGGTTCACTGTAACATCAGGGTTGCAGATAGTGGGGGGGTTTATGGCCAAATAAACTGACTAAAAATGTATTTACATTTTTATATTAGTGAGTATTTTTTAAATACAATGTAATTTAAATACTCAATAATTAATTTAATATGTGTTATTTATTTTGTATTATGTATATGTTTGTATGTGTATGTATCTGTATATGTATATGTATTTTGTATATGTCATACCAAAAAATTCAAATGCTGTAGGTTAAAAATACAGACAACACAACACACACACACACAAACACACACACACACACACACACACTCTTAAGTTTTGGATGCTTTATTTAAGGATTTCAGAAGTGTTATTGCGATGTTTATTGTTTTTTAGGGGGAAGGAGGATTGGCTAGGGTTAATAGAGTTTAGTAAGCATGGAAGATGATTCGGCTAGGGTTTAATAGAGTGTAGTAAGCATGGAAGAGGATTGGCTAGGGGTTGATAGAGTTTGAGTAAGCAGGGGAAGAGGATTATTGCTAGGGTTTAATAGAGTTAGTAAGCATGGAAGGGGATTGGCTAGGGTTTGATAGGTTTTGATAAGGGGGAGGGGATTGGATCGGTTTTAATCTGTTTATTTCAGGATACAGCGAGTTTTTATTATTTTTTTTTAGTGTTTTTTTAAGGTGGAGAAAATAATTGGATAGGGTTTAGTAAGCATAGAAGGGTGAGTGGAATTTTGAGTAAGTTAAAATTAATTAACCACTTGAGGCCCAAGAAACGTAATTTCTATTGTAATATGACTACCATAGACAATTTTTGGTAAATGTAAAGCAATAGTTTTAGAGCTATGAACCTGTTTAGTATCCTTGTCCACTAACTAATTGGATAATCAGTACTTTTCGTAATTTGTATAGCAACAAACAGACGATGTTATGTCGGCAAAGGAAAGATCTGGGGCGTGAAGGGGTTAAGAAGGAAGCTCATTTATTATTAAATAAGTAAATTAAGAATACAGTAAGAATTTAGTAAAGATAAGAAGGGCGATGGCTCTAGGTATTTAATGTGTTTTTTTAAGATTCAGGAGTTTTAGTATTTTTTTGTTTCTTAAGTGGGGAAGATGATTGGTAGGGTTTAGTAAAGCATATAATACAGATAAAATAAAGCGTGTGTGTGTGTGGGTGTGTGTGTGTGTGTGTGTGTGTGTGTGTGTGTGGATGTGTGTGTTCCGGTAGTTGTGACATATGATGACATACAGGAAACGAGATAAGCATAAGGTCATATTGTCCCGTCTCCGAAAAACAATATCTAGCTTTTGACTTCAAGTCATGACTAATGAATGTGTGCATTTTCAGAGCTGGCGCACTAAATACATTGAATGTAGTTAAATTACTAAATACTAAATACATCAACTGTATTTAAAGACATTTTAAATACCACACAAATATAACATCTCGAAAAAAAAAATGCGATTTCCTTAGGATCTTCTTAGATTTTGGGTTCCTTTAGCAATTTCCTTCTCAGCCTAAATTTCCTTTAAAAACAGAACATTCCCTTGCAAATGGAGACACTGGTTCACCTGGTAACTTCAGTTGCCAGTAGTTGGGCGGGTTATGACCAAATTAACTGATAAAAAAGTATTACATTTTTAATTTATCGAGTATTTAAATAACATGTATTTAAAAATCTACTCATAAAAAGTATTAAATACTGTATTTAAATACATGGCAACCAATGTATTATAAATACATTCTAAATTACACAACTGTATTTAAATAACGTATTTAAATACAAAAGGTATTTAAAATAATGCCCAGCAGCATCTGATTCATGATTTATAAGTAAGTAATCGAAACACGTTCAAACCACTACGTACTATATTAGGTAGAAGAAACACGTATTTCTGTAACGTCTTAATTACGTTGAAAAAAGTTATTGTAGCGACGTAACCAAACACTACATAAATACACATACACAATTCATATTAACGTAAGACTTACGTATCTTTGACTTTAACAATGTATCCACGTATTCATTAAGGTATATATAACGTTTTGAACCTCTAATATCACGTTACATCTAACGTTATAAGTACGTATTTGAACGTAAAACCACTACGTAATACTATTAGTAGAAGGAACGCGTATTCATAACGTCTTAATTACGTTCATAAAAAACGTATCGTAGCGACGTACGTAACCAAACACTACCCGAAATACAATAGACAATTCAAGAGTGAACGGATGATTTACGTATATATACTGAATTTTTCTAACGGTACCCAAACTCTTACCTTCTCAAAAAACGTTAGTTTTACGCAGTGTGTTGCTGGGGGGCCGAAGCCCACCAACAGCCCTCGCCAGGAGCTAGCCAAAAGCCCGCCCCGGAGGGAGCTTTGCGGACCTAGTTAATATTACAAATACAAGGCTTCATTTACTGAGAAAAGTATCCAAGTTACACAAACCACCTGGTTGCCGTTCACGTTGTTCCACATTTCGTCTCTACCAGTTGTCCACATTTAGTCTCTACCAGTTGTCCACATTTCATGGCAGGATGGGGGGGGGGGCTATTGCAACCATGCCCCCCCCCCTTTGTGCAAGAATCAAATAATAAGAAATAAATATATTCATCGTACGAAAAAACATTTTGTTTAAAACGATTTTTTTTTATCTTGCCACGTATATAACTTAGTTATCATTAAAGTATTAGTCACAGACTAATTTTTTCTTGCATAAGGTTGTTGAATTTCATTCAAAATACCTACGTAGATAACAGTGAAAAGGTCGACCACATACAGTGAAGACGCCAGGCGCCAAAATATTACGAATTATAGCATTCACTATGATTGTATGTGCCACTGAGATGTTACACAGTTATAGTTGATATCATGGCTGTGTAATCTACCCTGTTTCAGCGTAGTTTAGCTTTGTATCTGCAAATATAACTGTTGAGCATTTGCTTTCCTCACGTTTTTCTTCGCCGATGACAGACAGTAAACAATAGCTTTTCGGGCGACAGGACACAGACCTTGCAGATCTTTTCAAACTTGGAATTAGATTTATTTCACGTGCAAGAGGAATTTTTATATATCCAAGCATCTTCCGCCAGCTAATTATCTAGAGACTGTTTTACCTTTTACTCTAATTCCGCTGACTTCCCCAGAAGTGGCGAATCAACTGTTGGGTTAAAATACTAGCTGGCGGGGACTTTACTGTAGTAGGGTATACGTGAGGTCGCCACTCGGTTTAATTTTGTTAATTTGTTCATTTATAGCAGTAATATGGACACAGTTGAAGGGGACACAAAATGACATCCAGACTTTCCAGATAGACCCTTCAACTTTCCTGGAATATTGAATGTAGAAAGTAAGGATTAACGCCACCACATGTCTGTAAATAACAAGAAACGTAGAACTGGCGGATTTCACTGTTATCTACTGTACTTACCTACTCCCACACAAAAAAAAAATCTTCGCCTTATTTCCCCCCCCCCCTTTAAAACACGACTTTTGTATAACCGTTTTGTTTTGTTTGGCCCCCCTTCAAATTTCTGGGACGCAACTGATAGCTACCGTCAAGTCATCGTAGATTAATGAGAAACCGTTAAGGCGGAACCGGTTCCAGAATCGGAGACCGGTTTCCAGACAGTCGTGGCGGAACCGTTCGGACCGGTTGCACAACAGAACCATTCTCGCCCAGCCCTAATGGCTGGGGGCTTGACCCCTTTGCCGTGGATCGGCCGGTATTGAAGTAGCCCCGGGGTTTACCCGGATCCCCCTCTCCCAGGGAAAATAAAAACTTAAAATTTTTACCCAATAAATGAAGGAGGGGGAACACAGGGACAATACACCCGGGAAACCCGAATCGCGCCCCCAAAACGGTTTTAAAAAATTGAAATTTTTAAAACGCTATTTCCTATAAATACGTGCAGGTTCCCTTTGGGTGAAAATATTCCTCCCCAAATTAAAATAAAGTTATGGCTGGTAACTTTTTCTTTGTTGACGGTCTTTTTAATAACAAAAAATTTTTTGGGGGATACCAACTATCTTGGGGGAATCACTTTAATATTGAATATACCCCCTAAAAATTAAAATATATACATACCAAAAATCCTTTTTCAACCCTTTCATCCCCCCCTTTTTGGGTAAACCCAGTTTTTTCCCTATTTCTCCCAATTTTTCCCAAGAGGGGCCTTCTTCAGATACATCTTAAAGAACCCAAAAATTCCCCATTAAAATTTTTGCTTCCTCTGAAAGCCCGTGTCCCAAAAAAACCGGGAAAGGGTGTTGCCTTTGCTGAAAAATTGCAGCCTAAAATTTTGACAGAGAAGTTGCTCTGTGACCGCGGTTTAGAAAGGTTGATCGTCATATCACTGCCCTAAACGTGGTTTTTTTAAAGAAGCGTCGTGCAGTTGCAGCTTTTAGCGCTCAAGATAGCCGTTACAAAGTAATTTTTCTATACCCTGAAATTTCAGGAAAACATATATTTTAAAAGATGTAATCATGTTTTTTTTAAAGGGTGGGTAGTTGCTTTACGGGTTCGAATTTTTTCCCTTTTAAATTTTTCATGCCCGGGGGAGGGGGAAATTCTAGCATCAAGGAAAAGTCATTCTTTTCCCTCAACCAAATCAGTTCACTTGAAAATTTTTTAAAGATTTTGGGTTTTCTTGGGGACGTTTGATGTGATCTGAATCATGGGTTTTTTTTCCCCCTACGCACCCTCCCCACCCTTTAAGTAGAAAAATGCGGAAAGCAATCCCCCACTCCCAAATTTACTTGCCGCCCCGTCCCCTTTTCTAAAACACCCACCCCTTTTTAAAAACTGATAAATAAACAGGCATAGTCTTGTGAAGGTTCGAGTAAAAAATTTTATTAGGGGGGGAAAAAACCCTTCATGGGGAATAAATACAGGAGTGTTTTCCCCGGGGGGGGCACTTTAAGCGTTGACACAAACCTATGGATATGATTATGGATAACCTTTTACATTTTTGTGGCTTTTTATTTGAAGACGAAAAAAAATCCCAGAAAAACCACAAAGACGGAGGGCCTCCGGAGGCCCTCCCCTCCGTATGTCATCCCGGGGGGCCCTAGGAAATTTTTGTAGGGGGAAAAACCCGTAGGGCCCGGGGGATTTGCTCAGAGGCTCCCGGGGGGCCGCTCCCGGGCGGCCCGCCTTTAGGGCATTGAAAATTTCCCGCTGTTATATAATGATTGAGGATATTTATGGTTATTTTTTTCTAAGTATATTGCAGAAAATATTTAAATTTTTTAAGGGGTTTTGAAACAACCCTTTTACCCGTTTTAATAGACTAATGGGCTGTTAAACACTAAAAAAAACCTTTACGAATCGCAATATACTTGGGAAAGTAAACCAAAAAATTTTCCCTTGTCGTTATCCAGTAATACGATGAAAAGGAATAAAATTTGCTCGGAAAATTGTTAATTTCAAATACAAAAATTTTTTTCGTTTTGGGGTTTTACATGCTGGTGAAACGGGGAAACCTGTACGCCATGTAAAAGTATTGATTGCGGGGGAAACAACATAACAAACCCCACCCTTTTTGGGGGGTTTTTCCCAAGAACTGTTTTCACTGAGTCACTGCCCCAAAAGCTGCCGGGATTTCCCCCAAAAAAAAGCTTTTGTCGCACTGCAATCATTTATATTATTCAGTCTATTTCGACATAATAAGGGGGCGAAAAACCTGTTTTAACAAAGTTCTCATTAGTTTTCGACTATTTAAGGATGATAATTTAGGTTTTTTGGGGGTTTTTTAAACCTTTTTGTAATGGCTATCGTACGCCGGGGCAGTTTAGTGCATTGATAGTCCCTAATGATTTCAAATACTTTCTATTCTAAATCATGATATTACCCATGTTAATTTTTCCATCATCTACATATTCCTTATTAGGTGAAACCGGTTTTGAGTATTGGTATTTTTGGGATAATATTTTTGGAAATGATTGAAAAAAGGGAAAAATATACTTTGTGTTATCCCGTAATTTTTGCTCGGATAAAAATTTCAAATGTTTTTTTATTATGATACTAGCTGCTACCCCACATAACTAACTTTAACCTTTTCCTTTAAAAATCCTTCCTATGACTATCCATCTTTTTTCTATGTATCTCTCGGTTTTCCTAAATTAAGCGGGAAAATTTAAAAATAAACTGAAATAGGAAAACCCTCTAAAAAACTATTATAAAAACTTTTATAAAAATTTTTTAATAGTTAAAACAGCCTAATAATAGTGATGGTACCGATATTGAGATACATGTTATTACTGTGTTAATATATATAAAAAGAAATAAAAATTTTTTCCCACTTATAAAAATCCCCTACTAGCGGGCCTCCGGAGGATTGACGTCAATTTTGCCGCTGTTTTGTCACATTTGATGTAAAAAACCCCCCCGGGCAAGTAACCCATAACTTGTTTAAAAATTTTTTAACACATAGAAATATTCAATTCTTAAATTCTTTTACAAAATTTTTCAACAAATTATCCCGTCTGCAAATACACCAGCGGGCCTTCGGAGGGCTGACGGAGGTAAATTTCCCGCCGGCGCCCGCCTTCGCCGCTCTAGGGCCCCTACTTAGGCCCCCCGGGTGATATTAGCTGGGATGGGCCTTTACTTTCCTGTCCTTTCGTAAAATGCTGGGACCCCCGCTCATAAAGGGAAATGTGAAATCCCCTTAGTTATAATATATACTACTTTTTAGGGGTTTTGGTGCTCAAAGATTTTTCTTAAACGCTTAGAAACCCACACACTTAAGATAAGGTAAGTCATAGCCCACTGTATCTCAAGATACAGATACAGTGGTCTAGGGGTAAGCCCTTTACTGGTCATTTTTTGTCAAATTTTATTTTGTAAAATTATTTGTTTTGGGTTGATTATTTTAAATCATACTCTGTTCTCTTTTTCCTAATATTTATAAAAAGGGCCCCTCTTGCAATTCATGCTTCCCCTTTTCATTTGCATTTTACGGGTTTAATTTGATGGAAAGGGTTTTAATGCTCTGGTTTTTTGGACATTTATTTAGAAAAGATAGAAAAGGGCCCTTTGAAATGAAAAAAAAAACTACTCCCGGGTTTTCCTTACCCAGGAGGGTGTTGGGGTAGAGGTAGTAAAATTCCCTCACAAACGGGAATCCCCCAAGGGGGACTGGGGCTTTCGCTTTTAAAGGGGGTTTATTTTGGAAAAAGCTCATCCGACAGAGGGGCGGGGTCCCCTTTTTCAATCTTTTGGGCTGACAATATTGGTGCTGACGTAAAACAATGATGCCCGTCCCCACCAACCCCAAAGGCTGGTGCTTCCACGAGCGTGAAAAAGGTCAAAAGTGGCGAAAATTTTGGCCCCAAGCTGAGAGGGTGAAAAAAAAGGGGAAATTTTTTCCTTTAAAAGTTTTAAAACCTTTTAAATTAAATTTAAAATGAAAGTTTTTCGGAAATATACTCAAAACGAAATATTTTAAAAATATGTTTTGATTCTGTGTAAAAGGTATAAAAATATTGTTAGTTTTGGTTAAATGCCGTAAAAAGATGCGCAATTTTTTGACACCAAATTGCGGCAAGGGGGCCCCACGTTGATAGATTCATTGAACTGTTGGGCCCTTTGCACTTTAATGAGTAAGGAAATAAAAAGGGTAAGATATTTTTTGTCTTATTGTTACATATGGACATTTTTAAAGGGTAGTACAACACGACGAAGTTTTTTTTTGGGCATAAAATACATAAAATTTTATTTTTTTGCTGGGAGTTAGGGTTCCTCGAAAGGGTTAAGTAAAACCCCATATTTAAAAGAGTTTAGGGGGGGACTCACGGCAAGCCCTTCAAGGGCGGGCCGGCGCCCCCTTTCCCTTTGTGCTCTCCGGGCCGCCGCCACCGCCCCCGGACTGGTGTTCTACAACGGGAAACGTAAAGTGGGGAAAAACCAAACCGAGTCAACCTGCACGGGGAAGCTGTATAAAGACAACCCCAACCCCCCCAAAACCTGGGGTTTGTTCCCAGGATGTGGTGACTCGCGCTCGGGGGGGTGCCCAAGCGGGCCGGGGGAGGCCAAGGGGTTTGGGAGTGGGCGCCCCCTTTAAACCCAAAGCACACCTCCCTCGGCCAGCGGTGGGGAAATGTCAGGACGGCTTCCGGGGGCCGCCCCGCCCCGACCGGCCCGCCCACCCACACCCAAAACCGAGGGGGCGGAGAGACTCATGGGGTTTGTTTCCCGCGCGTGGCTCCAGCCCCCAAAACTTCCTCCTCGAACCCCACCTCCACAACAGTTTCGACAACACCGCGTCAAGGCTGTCGGGGAAGCGGAGGGGAACCAAAGGGGGGGGACTACCTCTTCACTTCGCCAGGAACTGTCGTGGGCCCGGGGAAAAAAAGGGCGGAACGCGGGCAGGGCGGAGGGCCGGACATACCCCATGCTCGCTCATCCCGGGGCCCCTGCCGGGGCGCCGCGCTGCTCGCCCCCGCTCAACGCGTCTTGGCTGGAGGCCACCTCCCCCCAGCGGGGGAAGGAGGTCCGATATTCAGCCCACCCCCCAACCCCCGGGAGCCCACCAAGTCAGGCCTACTCCCTATCAGCCAGGGGCAAAAAAAGCCGGAGAAAGGGTGCTCCCCCCCCCCGCGACTGCAGTGGCGCTTGGGACCCCTCCACCCTCCCCCTCACTTTTTGGTTTTCACCCGGGGCCGGTGGGCACAGCTGACGGGCCTCCTCCCCTGCGGGACTCAGGCCAACAACTGCCCCACAGTCACGCCCTTTCCCCGGGCCTTGAGAAAGCGTTCGAAACTGGCCCCAAATCCCCACGCATTTCGCCACCCCGCGAGGAGGGGATCCGGGGAAGGGCTGCTTTGCCGGTCGAGGACTACCTCCCGCACCGTCGGGCCAAGTCCAAATTCCCGGGGGCCCCAAATCACGCTACAAAAGGGAAATGGAGGGGGGGGACGCCCCGGGCGGGAAACCTCAGGCCCGTTTCCGTTCAAACCCCTGGGAAGAAACTAAATGCCCCCGCCCTTCCGGCTGGCACCGTCCCCGCTCAGCACCCCACGACCTGGGCCCCCTTGTCACCGGGCGGGGTTTTACAGGCTTTGCAGACGCAGCCGCTCTGACCTCATCCCCCGCCAATTTCGAGGGGGCTGGGGCCCCAAAACTTGGCGCAGAAGTCCCGGGGGGAATTTACTTCAAAAGGGAGCCAACCCCCGTCTGTCAGCTGCGCGCCAGGGCCTCGGCCTGGGGCCTTTGGACGGACCCCTACCCGTACCTCGGGGGTGGCCGACAGGGGGCTGGCGTTCACGGGGGCAAACTTGAAATACCTGAGGGAAAAGGACGCAGGGCCCGGCTGAACTGATGCGGGCCCTACGCGGGGTTAACGCCGGCGGCCACCTTTTTCCCGTCCCCCCGCCCGTTTCTATGTGCGGCTGGCGCTCCCTGGGGGATTTTGCGCCCCTGTCCCTCATCGCGCTCCCCCCAATAAACAGGAGGGGGGCTCGAGGTGCTCCGAACCAAAAAGCATGTGGAAACCCTGTGGGGGCTCCGAGATTTGGGCCAGCGCCTGCTTTAAAGCAGAGCGAGACCAGCTTGGTGCCCCTCCCACCAGGGGGAGTGCATCAAAGGCCTTTGCGTGGCCCGAGTATTCCCCCCGCGACGTGGGGGGGCGTGGGGGCAGAGGGGACTCCGGCTGGCCATTTAAGCAGGGCATTTGGTGCCTGCGCGGCAACAGTGGGGTCATCAACACCTCGCAGCCACCCACGCCTCATTCACCCCGGGATCACCGGGGGCCCTGGGGGGAGGCCCTGTCCCCGCCCCCACCCACCCAAAGTCCGCCCCCGTGGGGGCCCCCCCCCCCCGCAGAGTTCACCGCCCCCGCAGTTTCCTTCCTGGGAAAGCCATGTGCACCCCCCCGGGGAGCTCGGGGAGCACGCGTGATTGGGCCCCCGGGCCCCGGCGCCGAAAAAGGGGGCATCCGTGTTTTACTTCACTGACGGCTCGGTCGAAACCCCAAAAAGTGGCAGAAAAGGTGCCGCCCCCGTCCACCACGGGGGGGGAAAAGAAGGGTGTCCCGGGGGGACGGTTTAAAAACTCTCCCACTCCAGACTGAGCTTTTGGGGGGCCATCCAGCCCCGCCCTTTTGAACATGCCCTGCCCCCCCCGGGAGGGAACCCGTGGTAATACACCCGACTCCTGGAAAGGGGGTGCAGGCCCTCCAACGCCGCATCCCAAAGGCCCAAAGTGAGGCTCATCCCCCCATCCTAGGGAGCCTTTCCCGAAACCTTGTCCCCGCAGGGGAAAGGGGTGGGCAGGCTCAAATGGATCCCCAGCCAGTAGGGGGCCGAGGTAACGAGGGGGGGCGGACGCGGGCCGCCCAAACGAGCCGCCCGGCCCCAGCGTCACCATCACGTGCCTCCCTCCTACACCCCTCAAAGGGGCAGGCGAGACGGGGCCCCAGCGCATGGGGCTCACCAAAAACACCGAAAAGCTGGAGGGCCCGGGAAAAGGCAGGCGCCTGGTACGCTGCAGCCACCGGGGGTACCAAACCCCCTGGACGCCACCCAAACAAAAAAAACCCCGGGCAGTGGCGCACTTTCTGCAAAAGGGGGGGGTCCCGGGCTACTTGGGCCCCCCCAAAGGGGCTACAGGAGGACTTTTTGAGGGGGAAGTGTGCGGGCCACTGCGGAAAAGGCTCCCGGTCCCCCCCACGGGGGCACTACCTCCTGTCCCCCCCCCCACCGCCCCCCTGAGGCCCGGCCCGGCCCCCGCCGGGCCCCGCCCCGCAGGGGGGGGTGCGGGGTGGGCGTGAAGGAGGGCCCCTTTATGGGGCCGCCACCCCCGGAGACTGATGTTTGGGGGGGCTTTCAGCAGGCCCCCTCCCCGCTGATACATCCCGTTTCCCCCCGGGCCCCGTCGGCCCGGCAGGGTGGAACCAAGTGCCCTAGGGGACTCCCGTACCACGTCTTTCCCCGGCCCACCCTCCCGTAGCCTGGGGCCGGGGAACCCTCCTCCCCTGGCGGGGTGATGCCCGCTTTGTACTTTTTTGCTCCTGCATTGCATTTTTGTACATACTTTATTTTGTGTGTGTGTCCTGTATGCTTATTTTTACAAAAAAACCCTTTTCAAATCAAAAAGGGAAACCGCGGCATTCCTCCCGCCCGTTTCCCGTTCAAACTGCATGGAAGGGGCTATCGCCCTGCCCCCCAGGCTGGCACCCCTCCGCCCCCTACGCCGACGACCTTGGGGCCCCCGTTGTCACCCCCGGGCGGGGGGGGGGACAGGCTTTGCAAGGGCTCACCGCTCTCGGGCCTCATCACCCCCCCAAATGCGAGGAGCTGGGCCTCAAGATCTCGACGCAGAAGTCCGGGCCAAAGGGCTATAGGCAGCCAACCCAGTCTGTCAGCTGCGGTCCAGGGCATCGCCTGGCCTGGGAAAGGAATCCTACCCGTACCTCGGGGTGGGGGGCTCGACAGCGGCTGTCGTTCCCGGGCGCAGGGGTTGGGCTACCTGAGGGAAAAAGGGCGCAGGCCCGGCTGAACGTGATGCGGGCCCTGACGCGGCTAAAGGGGGGCGCCACCTTCTCTGTCCTCCCCCTGTACTATTGCAGGCTGTTTCGCTCCCTGGGGGATTATTGCGCCCCCGTCATCATCGCGCTTTTCCCCCAATCAAACCAAGGGGGGGGGGCGGCTCGAGGTGCCCAGAACAAAGCCAGAGGACCATGGGTGGGGGCTCCGAGATGGTCCAGCGCCGGGGTAAAAAGCCGAGCGGACCAATTTTGGTTTCCCCTCGCCCCCAGGGTTTCAGTGCATCATGGCCTGTCGGGGCCAAAAGTATTCCCCCGCGAAAGTGGAGGGGGGTGGCGCAGGGGGACTCCGGCTGGCCAAAGACGCCCGGGCATCCCGGGGCCTGCGCGGGAACACGGGCCCTCCCCCATCGCTAGCCACCCACGCCCCATTCACGCGGGGGTCACCGGGGCCCTGGCCCGGGGGGGCCGATGTCCCCGCCCCCCACAATTTGCTCCCCCCCCCTGGGGGGGCCCCCCCCCGCGGGGTTCCCGCCCCGCAGTTGCCCCGCCTGTAAAAACCCTGGCACCACCCGGGAAACTGCGGGAGGGACCGCTGATGGGGCCCTGGCCCAGGTCGCCGAGCGGGGCCCAAGGGGCCCTGTATACTTTCCCGACGGCTCGGTCGACCCGAAAAAAGTGGCAGAAAAAAGGTCCGCGTTTTGTCACCACGGGGGGGACAGAGCTTTCTTGGGGGACGTCTAACAAAAATGCTCCACACTCCAGGACTGAGCTGGTGGCCATCCAGCACCCCCTTTGAACATGCCGTGCACCGCCGGGGGGCAACTGGGTAATTTCACCCCGACTTCCCGGGCGGGGCTGCAGGCCCCCCAACAGCCGCATCCCGGACAACGTTTAGGCCCCCACCCCCCACCCAACCTAGGCAGGCCTTTCAGGCCTTGCGCGCGGGAAGGCGTGTCAGGGGTCAAATGGATCCCCGCCACGTAGGGGCCGAGGGTAAGAAAGGGGGCGGACGCGGCCGCCAAGCCCCCCCCAGCCGCCCGCGGCCCCAAACGCCCCATGCCCCCT
This sequence comes from Chionoecetes opilio, assembly GCA_016584305.1. NCBI lineage: Eukaryota > Metazoa > Arthropoda > Malacostraca > Decapoda > Majidae > Chionoecetes > Chionoecetes opilio. The sequence continues at coordinate 16,280 of JACEEZ010004978.1, forward strand.
GCCCCCCCCTACAGCGCTTTAAGGCCGGAGGCGAGACGGGCCGCACACACTTTCGGCCCCAAAGGGGAAACCGAGAGCTGGGGGGCCCGGAAAAAGGCAGGGGGGGCCTGGTACGCCAGCCAACCGACCCACCACCCACTTTGGGCGCCACCCCCCGCCCAAAAACCCCAGGGCAGATGGGCACTACTGCAAACGGTGCGTCTGGGCTACTGCACCAAGAGGGCTACGGGGGGGGGGGTTTGAGGGGGGAAGTGTGCGACCATGCAGATTGGGGGACCCCCTCGCCCCCGGGGGCACTACCTCCCGTCCGCCCCGCCACCCCCCCCCCTGAGGCCCCGGCCCGGGCCCCCCCGCCCCGTGCAGGTGGGGGGCTGCTGAGGGGGGGGGCGGAAAAGGGAGGGCCGCCCCATGGTCCGCCCCAAACCCCCAAAAGGGCGTGTGTTGGGGGTGCTGCAGCAGCGCCCCCTCCCCGTGGGCCATCACGTACCCCCACCCCGTCCGCCCCGGGAGGGGACCCCGTGACGCAGGTGACTCACCGTCACCACGTCTCCCCCGACCCCCCCCGTTAAACCTGACAGGTACCCTTCCCAAATGGCGGGGTATTCCCCCCTTTTTTAATTTTTTGCTTTCCCGCATATGCATTTCTTAACCCTCCTTTTATTGGGGTGTGTGTGTCCCGTATGCTTTGTTGTTTCAAAAAACCTTTACCAAAACAAAAGGGTGTGCGACCACTGCGGAGACACCCCCTCGCCCACCTGGAAATACCTCCTGTCCGCCCCCCCCACCCCCCCCCCGGGGCCCGGCCCCCGGGCCCCCCCCCGCCCAAACCTGCAGGGGGGGGGGGCTGCTGAGTGGGCGTGGGGGCAGGGCCGCCCTCATGGTCCGCCCCAACCCCCCCGGAGGGCGTGATGTTGGGGGTGCTGCGGCGCGCCCCCCCCCGCTGAACATCAAAGTACCCAACCCCCGTCGCGCCCGGGAGGGGTGAAACCGTGGCGCGGTTTTACTCACCCTCACCAAAAGTCTCCACGCGAACCCCCCCCTGCCCGGACCGGGATACCCCCCTCACTGGCTTGCGATGCCCGCTTTTTACTTCTTTTTCTGCTGCATACAATTTCTTTTACATCCCTTTTATGTGGTTTTGGGGGGGTCCTGTAAAGCTTAGTTTTACAATTAAAACTTTTTTCAAAACAAACAAAAAGGGCGCAGGTCAGGCTGCAAAATTGCGGGCCATGACGCGGCTTAACCCCCGGCGCCACCTTCTCTATCCTTCCCCCTGAAATTTAGGGGCCTACTCCCGAGGCTTTTTTCCCCCCAAGGGTTTTTTAAAAAAGGTCCATCTTTAATTTTTTTTTGGGGCCTCGCGCCCCGCTTTTGGAGCATGTTTTTTGGACTTGACTGGCCCCTATTCAAGGGTTCCCCCCAGAGGTGTTTTCGATATTCAAGTGCACCTTGAATAAAAGGAGTCTTCCTTCGCTTTCTTTACAATTTCTCCCACTACGGACATTATCTCCCTCGAAATGCAATTTACCGTGTAAGTTTAGGACATTAAACAAATAGAAGGAAGTGTGTTAGGTGTGGCAGGAGAAGCACATATGTAGATCCCCGGGGTAAACATAAACATTAGTGAAACATGAAATATCGGTACGCCTATTAATCTGTGACTTTGAGGTCCCTATGTAGATACCCGGGTAAACATTAGTGAAAACATGAAATATCGGTGGGGCTATTAATCTGTGACTTTGAGGTCCTGTTCGATATTTTAATTGTTCCATATGCGACTTGTTATGGAAGATGAGATGTTTAAAATAAGTTGAATGAAGTGATTGGGTGTCATAGATGAAGTACACTTAGGGAAAAACTGGCGGGAATATCACAAAGACACGAAATTCGAGCTCCATGTTATTGTGTGTTTTGGAAGGCTCTCAGGCGGGCAATGAAGGGTTTTATGAAAGTGACTTTCGTGGGTGATGGGCGGCCTTAAATAAGGTGAATGAAATGAGTTAGGTTCGTAAGGGAGAAACAGACTTGTGAACACGATAACTGGGAACTGTCCCACCGTAGGCGAGGTTCCAATTTTTGGTAATTTGGACTTTCAACCAATAAAGTAAGAGGTTGAAAGACTCTTTCCTATGTATTTTGATGCGTTAAGAATGATGATCGCACTCAAAGTCGTTGAAAATGACGGCTTTTAAGTATGAAAAGCTATTTTTGGGTCCCCGACAGAGCTAGTGCACTAAGCTATAGGTAGGAAAGATCGCCACCCAGGGCAAAAACCCCGGGTATACAGGCAACCAATACCAACATCTGGTTTGTAACCAGGCTAAAACATAGAAGAACTGAAGAAAAGAACATACGTCTGGCAACGCCGTGCCAATCCTGACCGAGGCCGGCTGTCCGCCAGCCGGCTCGGAGCCATCATAACCATCCCAATAATCATCCCCGGGGAGAGGGGCTGAAAACTTGGCGGGGAAGGAAGGGTGGGAGGCCGAAGGCCGTGCCTAGCTCTGGGACCAAAAAGGCTTTTCATACTTAAAGCCGTCATTTTAAAAGGTCCCCCCCCCTTAAAAAAAAGCCCAGTTTGCCAAAA
>JACEEZ010004980.1:0-12140 GCA_016584305.1 Chionoecetes opilio
TTATCCAGCTTTTTTTATAAGTGAATATTCTTGGCGTGTACCACCTCTTATCCAAGTTATTCCACAGGTTAATGAGATCTGTATTAGTCAAGCGGATATGTGCACAAACCATGCCTTTTTAGTAATACATCCAACTTGGTACAGTGTTAAAAGATGCATATCCAACAAAAAACTGGATATGGAGCCAACCAAAATATAGCAATGGCGGACATTTTGAAAATATGGCCGCCACTTAAAGCATTTTTCAATATAACTAAGGAGTTATTTCACATGCAAGCATACGTTTTGCTGCTCCTATCCATGTTTTAATGGATAATAATTCGATGGACATAAGATTGTTGAAAGGTAAATTCCAATCATTAAAGGTTTTAGTCGTTAGTTCGAAAAAAAGATGGCCGCCAATCATTTTATTTTGTGAGAGAAACATCTTTGTGTGTCAATTGTGCAATACCATGGGTTCATGGACAGTCCCCAATTTTTGGGTGGCAAATAAGAAATATAAGGTTTTCCTATGATAGTTTAAAGCAATATTTGGTGGTATAGAGCAAGCCCGTGATAGTTTAAAAGGCAATTATTCTTACGGGACAAAGATATCATGCTTCTAAGATCGTATATATACAACTATGGGAAATGAGCGATATATAAGAATCAACATACAACATAATCATACTCTCTCTCTCTCTCTAACACACACAACACACACAACACACACACACACACACACACACACACACAACACCCACACACAACACAACACACCACCCACACACACACACACCACACACACACGCGAATTCTCTCTCAAGGCACACACACACACACAGACGCATTTCTCTCTCAACACAAACACACACCCAAACACACATACCCACACACACAACACACGCATTGAGTCTCTCCAAACACACACACACACACACGCTTCTCTCTCAAACACACACCCACACACACACACACACACACACACACACACACACCACAACACACACAACAAACACACACGCATCTCTCTCAAACAACACACACACACACGTATTCTCTCTCAAACACACACAACACACACACACACACACACACACGCGCATTCTCTCTCAAACACCACACACACACCAGTAGTCTCTAAACACACACACACGCATTCTCTCTCAAACACTCACAATACACACACCATTCTCTCTCAAACACACACACACGCATTCTCTCTCAAGCGCAACACACCACGCATTCTCTCTCAAACACACACACACACACACGCATTTCTCTCCAAACACACACACACACAAACACACACACACGCATTCTCTCTCACAAACACACACAACCCCACATTCTCTCTCAAACACACCACACACACGCATTCTCTCTCTCAAACACACACACAAACACACACACACACACACACACACACACACACACGCATTCTCTCTCTCAAACCACACACACACACACACACACACCACACACACACACCCACACACACACACACACACACACACACACACACCTACATTCTCTCTCTCAAACACTTCAAACACACATTCTCTCTCAACACACACACACGCATTCCTCTCTCTCAAAACAAATCACCACACACATTCTCTCTTTAAACACACACGAAGTCTCTCTCTCAAACACTTCACACACACACACACACGACTTCTCTCCCTCAACCACTTACACACTACACGCACATTTGTCTCTCTCTAAACACACACACACGCATTCTCTCTCAAACACAACACACACGCATTCTCTCTCTCAAAACACTCAACACACACACGCATCTCTCTCTCAAACACACACACACACACACGCATTCTCTCTCTCAAACACACACACACGGCATCTCTCTCAAAACCAAACAAACACACACACACGCATTCTCCTCAAAACACACACACACACACACACACACACACACACACACACACACCCACACACACAACACACACACACACACAACACACACACACGCATTCTCTCAAAACACACACACACACACACACACACACGCGCATTCTCTCTCAAACAAAACACACCACACGCACGCATTCTCTTCAAAAACAAACAAACACCAACACAAGATCTCTCTTCAAAACACACACCACACACACACACACACACCACACACACACAACACACAACACACACAACACACAACACCACACACACACACACACACACACCACACACGCGTTAGCTCTCTCAAACAAACACAAACACACAACAACACACACACACAAACATTCTCTATCAAACACACAACACAAACACACACCACGCATTCTCTCTCAAACAAAACACACGACACACACGCATTCTCTCTCAAAAACAAACACACACACGCATTCTCTCTCACAACAAAACACACACACGCATTTTCTCTCAAGCAAACAAACACACACGCATTCTCTCTCAAACAAACAAACACACACACGCATGCTCTCAAAACAAACACACACACACGCATTTCTCTATCAACACACCACACACACACACACACACACACACACACACACACACAACAAACACACACCACACACACACACACACACACACACACTCATTCTCTCTCAAACACACACACACGCATTCTCTTTCAAAACACACACACGCAATTCTCGCTCAAAACACCAAACACACACACACCACGCATTCTCTCTCAAAACACACAACAAGCATTCTCTCTCTCACACACACACACACACACACGCGCTATTCTCGCTCCTCAAACACTCACACACCCCCCACACAACACCAACACACCACACAACACACACCACACACACACACACACACACACACACACACACACACGCCGCATTTCTCTCTCAAAACACAAACACACACACACACCATTCTCTCTCTCAATACACTTACACAAACCACACACACACACACACACCAACACACACACACCAACACACGCATTCTCATTCAAACACACAACACACACGCATTCTCTCTCAAACACACACACACACACACACAACACGCATTCTCTCTCAAAACACACACACACACACACCACACGCATTCTCTCTCAAACACACACACACACACATTCTCGTTCCAAACACACACAACGCATTCTCTCTCTCAAAAACACACACACGCATTCTCTCTCAAACCACACACACACAAACACGCATTCTCTCAACAAACACACAACGCATTCTCTGTCAACTACAACGCACACACCGCATTTCTCAAGCAAACACCACTACACGCCATTTTCTCAACACACACACACACGCATGCTCTCTCAAACAACACACACACATCGCATTCTCTCTTCAAACAACACACCCACCCCGCAGTCTCTCTCAAAAACACACACACGCATCTCTCTAACACACACACACGCATTCTCTCTCAAAACACACACACACCACACACACCCACCACGGCGCGCATTTATCTCAAACCAAACACACACGCATTCTCTCTCTCAAACACACACACACGAATTCTCTCAAACACCACACCAACACACCACACCCACCACAACACCACACACACACACACACACACACAACACACACATCTACCAACCACCACACCACACACACACACACACACACACGCGCGCATCTCTCAAACACACACGCAGCATTCTATCTCAAACAAACACACACGCGCATTTCTCGCACCATACACGCCATTCTCTCTCAAACACACCACACACACACGCATTCTCTCAAACACACACCACGCAGCCTCTCTCTCAAACACTCACACACACACACACGCATTCTCTCCTCAAACACACACGCACGCATCTCATTCTCAAAACAACACACAACACATTCTCTCTCAAACACACACACAACCCACCCACGCATTCTCTCTCAAACACACACACACGCATCTCTCTCGCAAAACACCCACGCACGCATTACATTCTCAAACAACACACAACGCATCCTCTCTCTCAAACACTCACACACCCACACCACGCATTCTCTCTCTCAAAACCAACCCCACACACGCGTTTCTCTCAAACACACACACACACAATTATCTTCAACCACACACACCCGCATTCTCCTCTCAAACACCACCACACACACACGCGTGCTCTCAAAACACACACCACCAAAACACATTCTCTCTAAACACACACACACAACACACGCATTCTCTCTCTCAAACCACACACACACACGCATTCTCTCTCTCCAAACACACAACGCCCATCTCTCTCAAAACCACACACCACACGTTCTCTCTCAAACACACACACACCAGCATTCTCTCTCAAACACACACACACACAATTCTCTCAAGCACACACACACAACGCATTCTCTCGCAACCACACACACACACACGCATTCTCTCTCAAACACACACAAACACACCACCACCGCGCGCATTCTCTCAAACACACACACGCATTCTCTCTCGCAAACACACCACACAGCACAACACGCATTCTCGCGTGGCTCATGTCTCTAAGGGAACGGCTGACAATCAGAACGCTGAGATGAGCTGTGAACGTCATAGGGGGAGGAGACAAAGTCACCCGCGTAATTTGGTAGCGTCCGTGAGGCGACCAATTGAAAATAGCTGCCATACCTACATGAGATTATTTTCAGTGGATCCATATCAAAATGGATTGCATATGCATGTTAACTTTTTTCCCAAGTACGGTTGTTATTACTAAAATAGCAGGGTTTGGTATAATTGTGCACCTATCCGGCGGACTATATTGGGAAAGCTATACTTCTTAATATATCTCGTGCAATGTGGTCCTCTTCAACTTCTTTCGAGAGAGATACCTCTCGTTAATCTCTCTCGTCCCAAAATAACAATCAGCCACTATCAAATCTTTCCAGTTCCTGGAAACCCTGAACACATTAACAGATCCCCTCTTTCCCTTCTTGTTTTTAAGGTGGAAGATCCAATTTTGACGGGACTTTCCTCGTACGCAAATCTAATCTAAATCTAAAATTCCTCTGTATTCTTCAATCTTTCTAATAGTTGTTTTATAACGCGTGATTCAAAACCACTGCGGTATATTTCAATCGATAGAATATTGATACAATCAGCTTCTTTTATCATTCATCCAAATAAGCAAAAGGCAAACTTATATTCCTTAAAGTTGTTAATGTATCTCCTGCGATCTTATGGATGTGCCTATCTGTGTAGGTTGGCTATTGACCATTATTTCCCAGGTCGTTTTGTGTCTTTTTTGTTTTTTTGTAATGTATTAATTCCCATTCGGTGATTCCCAGTTTGCTCTGTGTATTTTTACCGGGAAAAAGTACATCAGTAACATTTCCTGCATTAATCCATTTCTCGCCTCTGACTCCAATCTGATATCTTGTCAAGTCTATTTGTAGCTGATTCACAATCTTCCAAATTTTTTTAATTTTTCAGCAACGTGCCACATCCGCGAATAAACTTACGTAGCTATTCTATTCTGTCCACCGCATCATTTAATAGACCATGACATCACTCGGTACCTAGCACTTGGGAAACTCCACTTACTACTCTGCACCACTTTAATTGTTGTCTTTTATGATGTTCTCTCTTTTTCTGCCGTTAAGTAATCTTTTATCCATCGTGTGTGTGGGTGTGTGTTATGTGTGTGTGTGTGTGTGTGTGTGTGTGCTGTTTGTGTGTGTGTGTGTGGTGTGTTACAGCACCGAAACATGGTTCCACTAACAACCCAAAGAGACTAAAGTTCAACAATAATTCAGTGCGACTTACATGGCGTTGGAGACACAACACAAGCATTGACCTGTGTTGGTAGAACAGGAATACATCCAGTTGAAGACACGTTTGCAAAAAGAAAGTTCAAGTCTTAAAAAACAAAAGCGTCACCATAATAACTCAGATGAAACCTTTTACAGGATATAAAGGAGTTGTGTCATAGGGCCAATACACCAGGGGACAATATATTCTTTTGCACCACGTTCCAACATAACTAGTGTATTTGATCCTTTGACCAAGATAAAAAAACACTTATAAGGCGAGAAACAAGTGCAACCAAATTAATGGTCTACATATCTTACCTAATAACACCACTATCCGTACACCAGGTTTACACCAGTAAGCCAATTTTATTCCACAGACTACCCAACACTAAGCGTTTACAAGATTACGCGTGTACATGTCTCACAGTCTAAAGATTGAGAACCGGCAGATGGAGCAGGACAACCACATGAATGCGGCTGTGTGTACATGTAGCAGTAATGTTGTACAAACAGAAGAGCATGTGGTGTTAGTATGCCCTATATCACATACCTTGAGACAAAATATTTTAAGTTGAACTTCACAAATAGAATAATTTTATGATTGCAATGACATGCAAAAAATAATTATTGAATTTTAATTTATGCTGTTTGAAAATCAGTGTTGTAGGTCAAGACCAGAACCCTCGAGACCAAGACCAAGACCAAGACCAGACCCTTCGAGACCAAGACCAAGAACAAGACCAGACCTTCCGAGACCAGACCAGCCCGCCGAGACCAAGACCAAGACCCTCCGAGACCAAGACCAAACCCTCCGAAACAGACAAGACCAAGAAAAGGCATAGTTGAAAAATATTTTTTATAAATATGACTATTACTGAATGTTTTTGGTCTGTACTGCGTAAATACTAAATTGTATGTTTACGTTGTTCGGATGGGATCGCGCAACGTGCTTGAAAAAGCCGACGTAGTGCCAGGCCTTGTCGTGATGCTTTGCGTGCAGAAAGTACAGCGCTGTGTGCTTCTGGTTTCCGTGTGTTTTTTATAACAAACAACAACTTTGTGGTACTTGAACGACCAAATTTGATAACTGCTGAAGATGCCGAAGATACTCATCCGGTGTGCGAACGGAAACTAAGCGAGGGGATAGTCCAGTACAACCTCACTGTCTGACGTCCTATTTCACTTGCCAGACAGAGTGGCCAGGTCCTGCCAATTGTTGTATGTCTTACCAGAAATTATCAAAAACAAATTTTGGAATTTGCCAGAAAATATCGTCAACTGAATTCATTTTCTTATGATGAAAAATTGAAAATGCCAAAGTTAAAGTGTGAATGCCAAAAAACTATATTTTGTGGTTTGGCACCTGGTTAACCCTGCTGCCAGATGTGCTCGATGTAACGACTAACGAGCTCTGGTAGAAGTGGGGTAAGGGTAACGTATAAGGAGGAAATATTTTTACAAAATTTAATATATGTGAACAACTGAACATCTAGGTCAAATATTTCTGCTTCTTTGGCATGAAGAAACAAACATAGGAAAATGGCAATTTTTGTGGTTACGTTTTCCAAGCGAGTTAGCTAAACCTGCGGTGTACGTGTTTCGAAGGGTGCGGGGATTGCATAGGCTACAAAATGTATAAGTACACGGAGGTGAACAGAGCTGCAAACATGCGTGCGTGCAAACGGAGATTATCACTGCGAGAATGGCCACGTCATGCATGTTCACGCGACTCGCACGCACTCTATCAGCGCTCGCAGGGCTAGCTCATGCATTATCACCGTAAAGCTAGTCAGGCAGTATCTATAGACAGTACAACGCTGTATGGCACGCGTGAATCGAAAAAAGCCATGTTTTTTCTCCGTGTATGGATAATAAATTCCGACCTTCCCCACGCCGTTGATGCACTTTTTAATCCTGGTCTCGACCTGGTCTCGAGCCAAACTCCGAGACCAGAAGTTTCGAGACCAAGATCAAGACCAAAGACCCATCAACAGCCCAAACCCAAAGCCCAAGATCACATAAAAAATGGTACGAGACGGTCTCGAACCAAGTCCAGTCCAGATACAAACTATAAAAAAGTATTTAAGTTGTCTCTCTCATAATGTAATTCAATTTTCTGGGTCCTAATGAAAAAGTTGGACAAAATTGGCAAAAAAATAATGAAAACCTATTTTTTATCTTAATATTCTGTAATTTTTATTTGGTCAAATACCCAACTAATTAACTGTGTTTTGTGTGTGGGGGGGTTTGTTGTTGTTGTTGTTGTTGTTGTTGTTGTATTATGTAGGTTTGGGGTGGTGTGTTGTGTGTGTGTGGTTGTGTGTGTGTGTTTTGGTGCGTGTGTGTGTTATGTATGTTTGTGTGTGTGTGGGTTGTGTTGGTGTGTGCGTGTGTGGTGTGTGTGTGAACTTGTAGTGTATGGTTAGCACGCTGGCTTAAAAACCAAAAGGAAAGTCCCGGGTTCACCCCCGGGCGGAGCGAAAGATAGATGGGTGGTCTTTCTTTAAAACCCTAGCCCGTACCCACAGTGAAGGGTACCGGGTGCAGCCCGGGGGGTTTGTACCCCCCCCCCCCCGGGGGGGGGGGGCTTCGGCCAACACTAATGCAGCAGCGGTAGATCATATGCCTGAGGCATTATCTCTAAACAAAAAAAACAAAGAACAAAAGTGTGTGTGTGTGTGTTGTGGGGTCATGCCCCACGATTTCCCAGCGCCTGAAATCCCCATAACCCGTTTTTCCCTCCCGAAAAGACCCCTTGGAGGGTAGTGACTTTTTTTTTAATTTTTTTCCGCTCTTTTTTTGTCTATGCCGGGGTGGCGCCTGTAGGGTATTTCCCTAAGGATTGGATGTATAGCCCCAATCTCTAGGGGCCCTATGAAGGTAGGATTTGGGGGGGGCCTCGCCGTGGTGGGGAGGGAGGGATTTTTAGAGTGACACCTTTGTAAAGGCTTATGACGCCCTTCGGTGTCGTACGATGCCATCGCTGTTGAAGGTAGGGTTTGATGGACGACTTGGGGAAACTTCACCCGTTCGACGATTGAGGAAAGATCTGTACCCGTAGGGATTCGATCTCGGCACCCCCGAGCTCCCATGCCAGGAAAGACTTGCACCCGAGGAGTCGAATTTTTGGTCATGAGCTCACCCTTTTAGGCGCAAACCACTCGGCACTGAGTGTGTGTGTGTGTGTGTTTTGTTTTGTGTGTGTGGTTTGTGTGTTTTGTTTGTGTGTGTGTGGTGTGTGTGTGTATTATCCGTGTGTGTGTGTGTTTTCCCCCACGGTTTGTCTACGCGGCTGGACTCCGGGGTCGCCAGTTTTATCGTCCCGAAAAGCTTGGAGTCGTTTTTAGTGACCGATTTTTGGGGTAATGCTGGGGACCTTTAAAACCCCCAAACACCGCCTACCCTTGCTTAAAAAAGTGGCAGTACCGCTTACATTTGGGGGGGAAAAAAAATCCCGGGACGAACGGGTATAAAACGTGCTACCGGGGAATTCTTTGACACGAAACTCTCAACCTTTTGATTATTATAGGGGTTTTGTTGTGTGGCGTGCTGCGGTGCAGGAACTACTTTTTTACTTTTTTTTCTTTGTTCTTTCATGTTCTGATAGTTTTAAAAAAGCGTTTTTCAGTTAAAAAATGAAGGGTTGTCTAATTTTCTGGCTGTCTGTCTTTTATTTCCCTTTTGTTTTTCCCCTTTTCCCCACTCTTTCATCAACCCATTATCTCTCTTTTTTCCCCCCTCTCTTCTCTCTCTCTCTCTTCTTCTCTCTCTCTCTCTCTCTCTCCTCTCTCTCTCTCTCTCTTATCTCGCTCTCTTTATCAATAGAATAGCCTTCACACCTACAAAGAGGCAAGGAAAAAGGGCCTCAAAAGGGGAGCTGGGTAAGGAAAGGGGGGGAAGAAGTAAGGCGAAGTCCACCCCAAAAAGTGAGTATCAAAGGTCTTTGGGGTTAACACAATTTCTGGTGTTTTAGGGAGCGCCAAAGGGGTTTTAATAAAGTCAAATGACAGACAAATCGCGCTCAGACCATTAAGGACGTGTGGTATTTTTGTGCTTGCATTTTAATGTGTGAAGAGTCAGGTGATCATGGGGCAGGGAGGAAAAAAAGTTTTTGAGGTGCGTGAAGAAGAGAGAAGGGAGAGGGAGAGAAGGAGAGAGAACCTTTAATTCATATCAAATCTTAAAAAAAGGAAAGATATTTTAAATTTAAAGACAAAAAAGAGTTTTTTGGTTGTTGATGGGCAGGTGGGGTGCGGTGGTGGTGTTTTTGGGATTAGGGTGGTTTGGGCCCTAATGTTGGTGCCTGTGCGAGAGGGTTTGTATGGCAAAAAGCCGTGGGAAGCCCCCAAGAGGTTGGCCAAATGGGGCCAGGGGGGGGGCGGGGGGGGGGGCTTGGGCCTTGGGGGGTAGGGAAAAAAGGGGATGGCTTTTTTTTCCCCCAAAGGGAAAAGGAGAAGAGAGAGGGGAGGGGAAGAGAGAGAGGAAAGAGATATCTGACGTGAAGACGCGTGACAGAAAATTAATGATTAACTGAGATCAAATAGGGCAGAGAGGCGCTTCCTGACCCTTTGGAAGACGGAAAGGAAGGGAAGACTTGAAAGGGAAAGGAAAGGGGAAGGGGGCTGACGTATGGTAATTAGACGGAAGGGTCAGCTATTAGTTGTAAGTTATCAGAATAATTGGAATGTTTTTAACGAAGGGGCTGGTTAGGGAGTTTTGTTCCCCTTTTTTTTAATTTTTTTCCCCAAAGGTTTTGAAGAAATCCCCGACGTTTCAAAAGAAACGTCCACACTTTTCATGAAAGGTGTTGCGGGTTGCCCGGGCAGAGAGAAAAAAAAAATTTTGTTTGACGTTGATTCAGGAAAATTTGGATCTTCGAATTGGAACTCTTATTTGACGGGCTTGAGAGCAAACAAAATTTTTGCATCTCATGAGGTCGTAGTTTTTTGGAGACTTCAGGGTTATAAAATAAGTATTGGAACGTGCGCCTGTGGGGTGAAAGGAGAGTGAGTGAATTTGTGATTGGGTTAATAGTTGAATGAAAGAAGGTGAGGCGCAATCCGGGGGCCACCATCAAGAGCTTGTCTCGTTGTTGCCATTTTTGCACCTTCCCCGACGTCCTTGCCTCCCGCCACGCTCTGCTGTAACGAAAAAAGGGTAAAGTGACGCTGAGATTTTTTAACCGGATGTTCTGAATATTTATTAGCAGTTTCTGGATCAGTATTTCACGCATACATTTTTCCCCCCCCGACCCTTACCCCGTCCCAATTCAAGGTTAGGCTAAGCTCTGACCCCTTACTGTTTTTGTTTTTGGTTTTTTTGTATGTGTTTTGAGTGTGTTGTTTTTTTTTTTGTGTGTGTGGGTTTTTCTGTGTGTATTATTAGGTATTTTTTCAGGGCCAAGCAACGCTGTATGGCCCCCCTCTCCATTCAAATTTTTATCATTCATCCTTAGTGGTTTGTGTAGGCCGAAGCCACCACCCCGGGAGGGGGGGCACAAACCCCCGGCTGAACCCCGGTACCCATTTACTGCGGGGGGGGGAGGGGCTGGGGTTTTAAGGAAACAGCCCCTTGTTTTTCCCCCCGCCCGGGGGGGCAGCGGGGAGGGAGGGTGTGTGTGTGTGCGTGTGGTGTGTGTGTGTGTGTGTGTGGGTTGTGTGTGGTGTGTGTTTGGTGTGTGAAAACCCTTAAATACATTTTCGTATTTTTTTATTGTTTTTTTTCACCATATAGTTTGAAAATAACGAGTCGGTATGGCGCACTAATAGGTTGGCACAAACTTAAATTTCCAAACTACCCTCTTTTGGTTTTATCCTTTTTTCGGGCCCCTTTATCTCAAAATTTTCCTTTTCAAACCCTTCTATTGCAGCTTTTGCAAAAGTCATTGTTCTTTTAAAAGTGGGTTCCTCAGGGTTATGTCTTATATCACCCCTCTCTTTTTTTATTCATCCCCTGATCTTCTAGTGTGAGGGCTCTGGAGGGTGGGGGCCCTTTATTGAGGGTGGAGGAGGATGTGAGGGTGAAGAGTAGGTATTTTGGGGAAGCGTAGTGGTGGTCAAGGGGGGTGTGTGGTCCCCCGGGGGCCGCAGTGGAGGGGTGATGGGTTCTGGAATCACTCTTTAAAATGATTGCAGATTTTAAAAAGTGTGTAAAAGCTAACACGAAAAAGATTTTTGCTCTTAAAAATTTGGGTTTTTCTGTTCAGGGTCTTTCCTATAGTAAGCACCTGAAGAAGGTGGTGGAAGGTAGTACAGCAGGTGGGGCTCGTATGGGCTCAGGAAAAACCACCCCCCGGGGCCAGTTTGGGGTGCTGGAAATTTTTTTCGGCACTCTTAGACGCAGGAAGAGGAAGAGGAGGGTAAGGACAAAAGGGTAAGAATAATCCCCCCCCGAAGATAAAAACTTGGTTGTTGGGACAGGGTTTTTTTTTGGTAG
>JACEEZ010004981.1:2500-7500 GCA_016584305.1 Chionoecetes opilio
GTGTGTTGTGTGAGGTCCCAGCATTGCCCAAAGATCGGTAATAATTAGCTCCAAGCTCGCACCGGGTGGATGAAACTGGCGATCGCGAGTCAGACTCACGTGGACAAGACCATGGGTGAATAACACACACACACACACAACACACCCCACACACACAACACACACACACCCCACACACAACACACACACACACCACACACACACACACACACACACACACACACACACACACACACACACACACACACACACACACACACACACACACACACACACACACACACACACACACACACACACACACACACAAACACACACACACACACTAACATACCTTCCTGGCAACACAATCTCTTCTCCCAGGTAAGCCCAGCCTTCCTTCTGCTGCCACCACCACCACCCTCCAAAAATAGCTTTATTCACTACATAACTACTGCTACGCCCTTGTCTAGCCAACACCTGGTCTTCTTCAGGTAGTATGGGCGTTGACACTATACGCAGAAAGGCTGACGGAGACCAAGGGAGGAATATATGGGTTCTGGTATGTATATTTACCTATACTCTGTTTTTGTTAACGAGGTGAAAAATCCTGACCCTTTGCAGCCTATTGACAAATATTTGATGCCAGGAGAAGTGAATACTACGTTTCTTCTTAATTTCAGCTGTATTTGATCAGAATGAATCCTATTATCAGGTAAATATAGGCATACTTTTAATCATGCGACCTTAAGATAAGAGGGAATTTTCACCTCGTTTAGAAAAATAGACTACAGTAAACCCTCTAATTCGATCTAATTGGGGGAAGACCTGGGGCGAATTAGATGGTCACCTAGCCCTCCTTACCTTAGATTAGCCCCTCCACACAATAATAAGTCACTCAAACATCCACAGATTGTATTACATGTACTCACCACAACCATTGTATTTATACTATACTTATAAGTACACACACTTATAATACCACGTGATAATAATAATAACAATACAGATTAAAATAGAAAATATACACATAAGAACTCATAAACCATCAATATGTATGTAGATGTTAATAGAATATGCTTGGTTGCAATTTCTATTTTTTTGCTTAGGTTCAGTGTATCTTGCGATTTTCAAAGTAAAACTGATCTAAACTAGAATATGATATATTAATATGCGTCAAAATCATACAGAGTTAGTCCCTTCCCCTACACTGAGGTGGCAACACTGGTCTCGCGTCTACTCTGACCTATCATAAACGGTTTCTGAATTATAAACTTATAGATTTACTATAACGCGTTCAGCTCACAACTTGCTTCTCACACAGCAACACTTACCCATCAAAGGTTATTGTAAATGGATGGATCTACAATTGTATCCCGTCATTTCCAATTATCTATTTAAAAAAATATTTTCGGATTTCTGGCTGCTCAAAAATATTCCAAAATTGACGACGATCAGGTTTTTGTTATTTTGCCGCAAAACTTTGAGTCGTAGAAGAAAACTTATCGAAGTAACAAAGGTTAACCTTGAAGTGTTCTACATGATGCAGTAATTGGTTTGTCAAAACACCTCATGGTTGTTGAAAAAACTGATATTTTGTATAAATGTACGAATATACTATTTTCTCGGTTATTTATCAATCAATATTTTTTTACTTTACGGCAGATAGCCCTTGATCTACTTCATATTTACTTCTCTATTCATGGTGCACTTATCTGTCATAGTTTTTTAGTTATTGAAAAAACGTGATTTAAAAAAAAAATCAAGACATATCCTTGCAAAATTTACAATATTTTTTGAAAAATAGATTAGCTTGAAAATTTGTTCCTTGCAGTTTTCGGGCATGCTGAACACGAATATGGAGTAAGTTTTCAGTTACAATGTTTAGAAGTCCCTATTTCAGCCATTTTACAATGACATGATACTTCCAGATATTCCTTAAAAAACACAAATTAGACAGAACTTACTACAAAACATAAACATATGATAGGCATTGCTAGATTAATCATTACTTCAATACAACGATCAGTATTAGTATATTCAGTATAAGTATTATTATCATTAATCCCTATTTGAGCCACCCATGTCAAAGTACTTATAAAAACCTAGGAATAAAACTATAGCAATATTGTGGGACTTTTAATGCCCTCTCATGACTCCTGTAGGATGCGTGAAGGAGCGAAGAGGCCCGTGAAGGACTCTGAAGGATTGTATACAAAGTGAAGGGTACTTAAAAGAAATAATTCTTCCTCCTCCCATTTCCTCTCCTCCCTTTCTTCTCCTCCTTCCTCCTCCTCCTCCTTTCCTTGTCCCACCTCCTTCCTTCTTCTCCCCCTCTCCCCTCCTTCCTCCTTCTCCTCCCCCTCTCCCCTCCTTCCTCCTCTTCGTTCCTCCTTTCCCACCCACCCTTCCTCCTCCTCTCCCCTTCTTCCTCCTCCCCCTCCCGCCTTCTCCTCCACCTATCGTATTTATACGATAATTATAAATGATCATATATCAGATCGCGCAAGGCAGCCGCGGCACGCACCGCATGGGAGAGGTCGGACTCCCACTAATAAGGCTAAGGATAATTCAAACTTGCTCGAATTATGGAAAGTTATTGAACAATTTGAACTAGCCTGAAACAGGTCGAATTATCCGAAGTTTAAATTATACGAGTTCGATTTAGAGAGGGTTTACTGTATAGCTGTATTTACATAGTTGTATTTTATAGGGCCTGAGCTACACTCGCATGGTCCCGTCTCCATAGGTACATTTTTTTATTTTGCTTTCTCAATGCTTAGTGTTAGTGTGTGTATGTGTGTGTGTGTGTGCGTGTGTGTGTGTGTGTGTGTATGTGTGTGTGTGTTGTGTTGTGTGTGGTGTGTGTGTGTGGTGTGTGGTGTGTGTGTTGTGGCGTGTGTGTGTGTGTGTATGTGTGTGTGTGTGTGTGTGTGTGTGTGTGTTGTGTGTGTGTGTATGTGTGTGTGTGTGGTGCGTGTGTGTGTGTGTGTTGTGTGTGTGTGTGTGTGTGTGTGTGTGTGTGTGTGTGTGTGTGTGTGTGTGTGTGTGTGTGTGTGTGTGTGTGTGTGTTTTCGAAAATATGGATAACCTTCCTTCACCTTTCAAAACACAGTGGCAGGTGTGTGGTATTTGCAAACATTCACTTCCTCTCTCTCTTTCTCTTTCTCTCTCTCTCTCTCTCTCTCTCTCTCCTCTCTCTTCTCTCCTCTCTCTCTCTCTCCCCTCTCTCTCTCTCCTCTCTCTCTCTCTCTCTCTCTCTCTCTCTCACGCACACACACACACACACACACAACTCTCACTCTCCTTTTTACTCTCTCAATTTTACAGAGATGATACGGGTTGTTTAAAAACTATTCGAAAAAGTTTAGTTTTTACCCATAACTTTAAAGAACCGTAACACACACACACACACACACACACACACACACACACACACACACACACACACACCACACACACACACACACACACACACACACACACACACACACATACACACCTAAATCTTGACATGTGGAATTTTGGCAGCCATGGTGAATATAGCGACCTGCCAACTCCCTACTTTTTTTCCCATCTTTCTTCATCTTCCTTGCCTCCTCATGAGTGGCACAGGTGAGGCAATTCCCCTCCCCTTCCTTCCTTTCCCTCTATTCACTCCCTCACTTTCCCTCCCTCTCTCCCCTCTTCTCTCCTCTCTGGCGCCGGTTTAACAAGTGATATTCTCGTCTTGAGTTTTATGGACGATGTGTTTAGGGTACGATCGTTGATTCCAGAGAGAGAGAGAGAGAGAGAGGAGAGGAGGAGAGAGAGAGAGAGAGAGAGAGAGAGAGAGAGAGAGAGAGAGAGAGAGAGAGAGAGAGAGAGAGAGAGAGAGAGAGAGAGAAATAAAAAATCGACAGGTGAGAGGCAAAGAGAATAGACAAATTGAACTACAAAGTAAAAATAGCAAATTGATTTCTGTTTGTTTCCTCTCTCTCTCTCTCTCTCTTCCCTTCTCTCTCTCTCCTCTCTCTCTCTCTCTCCTCTCTCTCCTCTCTCTCTCTCTCTCTCTCTCTCTCTCTCTCTCTCTCTCTCTCTCACATAGCTACTGCATTTATATATTTTGAGCGTGGGTTGAAATTATGAGTGTATAAAAAATAGTGTCGCGTTGAATTTCCGTCTCTTTTTTGATAAAATTTATGTTTGTGATTTTATTTCTAGTATCACTGCTACTTTCATGATTACTACTACTACTACTACTACTACTACTACTACTACTGCTACTACTACTACTACTTCTACTACTACTACTACTACTACTGCTACTGCTACTACTACTACTACTACTACTACTACTACTACTGCTGCTGCTGCTGCTGCTGCTACTACTACTACTACTACTACTACTACTACTACTACTACTACTACTACTACTACTACTACTGCTACTACTACTACGACTACTACTACTACTACTACTACGACTACTACTACTACTACTACTACTACTACTAGTAATAGAATAATAAATCTCAAAATTTCCAAAACAATTTAGAAAAAAACTACATTATTGGAAAACTAAATTAGACGGTCTTCCTTCGGTCTGTTTTGTCCTCTTTACTACAACTCTTTTTGTCCTCTTTACTACAACTCTTTTTGTCCTCTTTACTACAACTCTTTTTTTGTCCTCTTTACTACAACTCTTTTTGTCCTCTTTACTGCAACTCTTTTTTTGTCCTCTTTACTACAACTCTTTTTTGTCCTCTTTACTACAACTCTTTTTTGTCCTCTTTACTACAACTCTTTTTTGTCCTCTTTACTACAACTCTTTTTTGTCCTCTTTACTGCAACTCTTTTTTGTCCTCTTTACTACAACTCTTTTTTGTCCTCTTTACTACAACTCTTTTTTGTCCTCTTTACTACAACTCTTTTTTGTCCTCTGTACTACAACTCTTTTTTGTCCTCTTTACTACAACTCTTTTTGTCCTCTTTACTACAACTCTTTTTGTCCTCTTTACTACAACTCTTTTTGTCCCCTT
>JACEEZ010004981.1:12500-17500 GCA_016584305.1 Chionoecetes opilio
AAGTGACTGGAGAGGCTTAATGATGAAGGAGTAGCAAGGCATTTTTCTAATCTCTAATCTCTCTCTCTCTCCTCTCTCTCTCTCGTCTCTCTCCACTCTCTCTCTCTCTCTCTCTCTCTCTCTCTCTCTCTCTCTCAGTCGGAGGAGTAGCGAGGTGGAAGAGGTGGCAGATGAAAGAATAATGAGAGTTAAAGCGGAGGAGATGAGAAGGCGCCACACACACACACACACACACACACACACACACACACACACACCACACACACACACACACACACACACACACACATCCTTGCCTCCACTTAATGATCTCAACTGGCCAAAGGGTAAAGTAGGAGAAGGAGGAGAAAGAGGAGGAGGAGGAGGAGGGCAAGAGTAGCAAGGCAAAGGAGGAAGAAGAGGAGGAGGAGGAGGAAGAGGAGGAGGAAGATTCTTGAGGCGGAAATCATGGCTACGAGCTGAAAATCACACACACACACACACACACACACACACACACACACACACACACACATCCACACACACACACACACACACACACACACACACACACACACACACACACACACACACACACGCAAGAGGTCTCATATGTCTCTCTCTTCCGCAGGTATGATGATCTCTCCTCCCTGTGGACATATCTCGTGAGTAATGCCTGTCTCTCCACTCTGCTGTCTCTCCCCTCCTTCCCTTCCCTTACCTCCTTCCACCTTTCATTCCCTTCTCCTTACTCTCTCCCTCTACCTTCACCAGCCCTTTCCAACCCCCTTCCTATCCTACTCTTTCAACCCCTTCCCTTCCTTCCTCACCACCCCTTCTCTTACCTCCTACTCCTCACTCGCCTCCTCCTTATAGCCTTACCATCCCTTTTCTAACCCCTTTCTAACCTCCTTTTTCAAACCCCTTCCCTTCTTTTCCCTCCTACCCCTCCACCCCTTCCCTTACCTCCTCATACCTCTCATTTCCCCTCCTTACCTTCACCACCCCTTTCCAACACTTTCCTAACCTCCTCTGTCAACCCCTTTCCTTCCTTCGTCTCCACCCCTTCCCTTACCACCTCCTACCTTTCATTCCCACCGCCTCACCTTCTCCCTCTACCCTCACCACCCCTTTCAATCCCTTCCTAACCTCCTCGATCACCCACCCTCTTCTCGAGTCTCTATCTAGGTTTCCCATCAGCCGCTCACTCCATGTATCTCTTTTATTACCACTATTGTTGTCATTTTTATATTTTGTCAAACAGTTGATACTAATTGTCATCAGCGACGAATCTGTAGGAATGTCAGCGATTTTTACTTATGGAATTATTGGATGTAGGCGTTTTATACAGTTTTTGGTCATTGTTTTTGTTTTTAATGTGGTTATAATACTTTTTTTTATTTAGTTATGTGTGGAAAGATTACGTTGGTTTGTGTGGGTTGTAGTGATGATAGGGTGATGATGGGGGTGCTGAGGTGGGTTGATGTGGAGTGATGAAGTGATGTGTCTAATCGTCGAGTGGCCTAAGAACACCCACATGCTGCCCATTAACTCTACCTTCGACGGCGAGTGCATCGGAGGACACAAGGGGGTAGCATGAGCCTCTAATCACAGACGTCACTATAACAATCCTGCCTGCGCCACCACGGGGGAGGACCAACCATCACAGCCCTCAAATGAACCTCCAGGGCCTACCATCCCAGCCCTGGAGCTAACTGCCTACAGGCACTATAAATGAAAAAAAGTAGTCAAAGTAGTAGTGGTGGTGGTCGTAGTAGTAATGGTAGTTGTAGTGGTAGTAGTAGTAGTAGTAGTAGTAGTAGTAGTAGTAGTAGTAGTAGTAGTGCTCGTAGTAGTAGTGCTCGTAGTAGTAGTGCTCGTAGTAGTAGTAGTAGTAGTAGTAGTAGTAGTAGTAGTAGTAGTAGTAGTAGTAGTAGTAGTAGTAGTAGTAGTAGTAGTAGTAGTAGTAGTAGCAGCAGAAGTATTATTATTAGTAGTAGTATTAGGTATTAGTATTAGTATTATTAGTAGTAGTAGCAGCAGCAGCAGCAGCAGTAGTGGTGGTCGTGGTAGTAGTGGAGGTCGTTATGGTATTACGTATAGTTTTCGTCGTCAGGTCGGGGTGGTCGTTGCCTTTCTCTCTTGACTAATTAACTCAGAATAATTGGCCTCATGAGGACAATCGAGTCAGGTGAGCTTGTGGGGGATTATAATAAACTAAATTTCCTCCTCATTAAGTCCCAGTGAGGATTATGAGTGAGGGGAGGAGGAGGGGAGAGGAGAGGAAGGGAGGGGAGGGGAAGGAGGTGTAGGATGACAAACGGGCGGAAATGGGGGCATGGGGGACTGGGGGAGTGAGAGGGGAGAATGGGTGGTCTTTTCTGTGGGTGTGGGGGTCGTGGTGGTGGTGGTAGTGGTGGTGGTGGTAGTGGTAGTGGTGGTGGTGGTAGTGGTAGTGGTGGTGGTGGTAGTGGTGGTGGTGGTGTTGGTGGTGGTGGTGGTGGTAGTGGTAGTGGTGGTGGTGGTGGTGGTGGTGTTGGTGGTGGTGGTAGTGGTAGTGGTGGTGGTGGTAGTGGTGGTGGTGGTAGTGGTGGTGGTGTGGTGGTGTTGGTGGTGGTGGTGGTGGTGTGGTGATGGTGGTGGTGGTAGTGGTAGTGGTGGTGGTGGTGGTGTTGGTGGTGGTGGTAGTGGTGGTGGTGGTGGTAGTGGTGGTAATGGTAGTGGTGGTAGTGGTGATTGTGGTACAGATGGTATTGGTGATGATACTTGTAGTGGTGACAAATGGTTATAAATGATGATAATGGATTTAATGTCGATTTTTATGGTGAAAGAGATCTGGAAAAAATGTACCTGGTTTAAGTGGGGACTTGCATAATGAAGAGCCAGAGGAAACAAATCTATTTGGGTACAGTAAACCCTTTCTAAATCGAACCCGTATAATTCAAACTCCGGATAATTCGACCTGTTTCAGGCCAGTTCAAGTTTTTCAATAACTTTCCATAATGCGAGCAAGTTTGAATTATCCTTAGCCTTACTATAAAAAAAAATATAGTGGGAGTCCGACCTCTCCCATGCGGTGCGTGCCGCGGCTGCCTAGCGTGATCTGATATATGATCATTTATAGTTATCGTATGAATACGATAGGCGGAGGAAGAAGGCGAGAGGGGGAGGAAGAAGAAAGGGAGAGGAGGAGGACAAGGGGGAGGGGGAGGAGGGACGAGGAGGAGGAAGGAGGGGAGAGGGGGAGGAGAAGGAAGGAGGTGGGACAAGGAAGGGAGGAGAGGAGGAGGAGGAAGGAGGAGAAGAAAAGGAGGAGAGGAAATGGGAGGAGGAAGAACTATTTTTTTAAAGTATCCTTCGCTTGGTATCCAATCCTTCAAAGTTCTTCACGGTCCTCTTCACTCCTTCACGCATCCTACAGGAGTTATGGGAGGGCATTAGAAATCCCACAGGATTGTTATAGTATTCCTAGGTTTGTATAAGTACTTTGACAATCGCATGGCTGGCTCAAATAGGGATTAATAATAATATTACTTATACTGAAAATACTAATACTGATCATTGTATTGAAGTAATGATTAATCTAGCAATGCCTATTATATTTTTGTCTTGTAGTAAGTTTTGTCTAATTTATGATTTTTAAGGAACATCTGGAGGTATCATGTCATTATGAATTGGCTGAAATAAGGACTTCTAAACATTGTAACTGAAAACTGACTCCGTATTCGTGTTCAGCATGCCCGAAAACTGCAAGGAACAAATTTTCAAGCAAATCTATTTTTCAAAAAATATTGCAAATTGTGCAAGGTGTTTGCCTTGATTTTTTTTGAAAATCACGTTTTTTTCAATAACTAAAAAACTTTGGCAGATAAATGCAAGAGGTAAAAAAGTAAGTACGAAGTAGATCAAGGGCTATCATTTGGCGTAAAGCAAAAAAATATTGATTGGTAAATAACCGAGAAAATAGCATATTCGTACATTTATACAAAATATCAATTTTCTCGACAACCATTAGGTTTTTTGACAAACCGATTACTGCATTATGTAGAACACTTCAAGGTGACCTTTGTTACTTGGATACGTTTTGTTCTACGACTCATAGTTTTGCGGCAAAATAACAAAAACCTGATTTTCGTCAATTTTGGAATATTTTTGAGCAGCCAGAAATCCGAAAATATTTTTTTCGATAGATGAAATGAAATGCCGGGGATACAATTGTATCCATCCATTTACAATAAATTTTGATGGGTAAGTGTTGCTGTGTGAGAAACAAGTTGTAAGCTGAACACGTTATAGTAAATCTATAAGTTTATAATTCAGAAACCGTTTATGATAGGTCAGTGTAGACGCGAGACCAGTGTTGCCACCTCAGTGTAGGGGAAGGGACTAACTCTATATGATTTTCACGCATATTAATATATCATACTTCTAGTTACCTCCGCCAACGAAGTTGGAGGGGTTATGTTTTTACCCCGATCTGTCTGTCTGTCTGTCTGTCTGTCTGTCTGTTTGTTAGTGTACAGGATTTCTCGAAAAGTTACGAATAGATTTGGACCAAACTCGGTATACCAAGTCTATTGGTAAAAGGAAAAAAACTGTTTAAATTTTTTGGAAATAAAAATCATGACAAAACGTTGCCATGGCAACCAATTGATGAAAAATTGGGCCGGGGATGGTCAACGGTGCATAAGAAATATAAAATTTATATATATATATATAAAATTATATATATATATATTTTAAATAATTAATTATATATATATATATATTTTTTTTAATTTATATATAATTGATGAAATATTTGGGGGAGGTATGCGCTCTACTGAGTCCCCCCCCCCCCCCTTTTAAATCAGTTTTACTTTGAAAATCACAAGTAGACTGAACCTAAGAACAAACAATAGAAATTGCAACCAGCATAGTTTATCAACATTCTACTTACTTACATACATACATACATCTATACCTTAACATTTCCTTTTAATACCCGCCTCATATAAAGAAAATAATACTCAAATTAAAAA
>JACEEZ010004981.1:22500-30000 GCA_016584305.1 Chionoecetes opilio
CGGAAAGCAAATTTTGGTGTGCTGGTTTGAGAGTGAGATTAATACCTGCTTGTAGCTTGGACTGGTGGTGTGTGTGGTGGGTGTGTGTGTGTGTGGTGGTGTGTGGTGTGTGTGTGTGTGTGTGGTGTGTGGGGTGTCAAAACATTACCAGTTCAAGGTTTGTCATAATAATAATCAGAAATATATGTACAAAAAGAAAGAAATTTTGAGAAAGCACACTAATGAGATGAGGAGAGAGAGGGAGAGAGTGAGATGAGAGGAGAGAGATGAGGAATGAGTGGGGAGATGTGAGAGAGAGAGGAGGAGAGAGAGATGAGAGGAGAGAGAGAGAGAGAGAGAGAGAGGGTGAGAGGGGAGAGATGCGGAGAGAGAGGAGGAGATGGAGAGGAGAGAGAGAGGAGCATTTACCTCAGCCGGGTTTAATTTTCCGTCTGGTGCGAGGACAGGTTTAGTGCCTTGTGGCTTTACGTTGTGTTGTTGTTGTTGTTGTTGTGTGTGTTGTTGTTGTTGTTGTTGTTGTTGTTGTTGTTGTTGGTTGTTGTTGTTGTGTTGTTGTTGTTGTTTTTGTTGTTGTTGTTGGTTCTTCGTGTTATCCATAAAATAAAAAGAAAAAAAAAATTAACCTCAAAAACCTAATTAACCCTTTCAAGAGATATAGAGACGTGCATTAAAACAATCATAAATGGTGGGGTTTAGTGGTGTGTGTGTGGAGTGTGTGGTGGTGTGAGTGTTGTGTGTGTGTGTTGTGTTGGTGTGTGTGTGTGTTGTGGTGTGTGTGTGTTGTGTTGTGTGTGTGCAGGTGCTTGGTTGGCATCACGACAGATCATATTTCACACCGAAGGTTGCGTCGAAGAAGAGTGAAGTAGGTGGAGGAGGAGGAGGAAGAGGAGGAAGAGGAAGGAGGAGGAGGAGGAGGAGGAGGAGGAGGAGGAGGAGGAGGAGGAGGAGGAGGAGGGAGGAGGAAGTGAAGGAGGAGGAGGAAGAGGAGGAGGAGGAAGATGCAGTGTCTGAACAGAACGTCACGGATGCCTGTGGAGAAGGAGGATGAGGAGGATGAGGAGGAGGAAGAGGGGAGGAGGAGGAGGAGGAGGAGGAAGAGAAGAAAAGAAGAATAGGAAAATATTGGAAAAACAATGTAAATACATGTAGAAAAGCGAGGAAAACAGAAGCAAGACAAAAAGTAAAAGGAGAGGAATAGGACCATGACAAACCAGCAGTTACTTTTCCTATAGACGTCAAACAGGTTCTCCAATCACCAGTCATAGAAAAAGAGGAAAAAAAGGGATGAAGAAGAATAGGCGTGCAAGGGAAGAGCGAAAGACAGAATAGGTTGAAGAAATAGACAAAGCTGAAGGTTATTAAAGATTTCCTCTCGTAAAAATCAGAAAAATAAGGAAGCTACAAGAGGCCGCGAGAGAGAAATGAAAAAAACCTGATAGAGAGATAGGGAAAGTATATCTATTCTATAAACTGATACCACTGATATCAGTAGTAAGTAGTAGTATATATAAGTATTAGTCACTGATAGAAGTTTTAATAGGTGGAACAGTGTCTAGTAGGTAAAAAAAACGGTAATTACGGACTGCTTACTAGGTATATATCTAGTTTGTTTACATATTTCAAGACTATATACTCTACAACATGCACATACAATGCAATGAAAGAAAAAGGTGTTTAGCTTAGCTTTATCTTTATTCTCTATTTACAAGTCATAGAGAGAAAAAAAAGGGAATGGACAGGAATGAAAGGTAAGGAGACAGAATAAGTTGAAGGAATGGACGTTGTAAGGAGACACTCATTGTTTCCTACTATATCTTTAGCTTAACTATATCTGTACTACATACCAACCAACACATTAAACCCACTCTTCCTGGTGACATTTGATTGACTGTGAGAGAGAGCAACGTTGCTGTGTTGGAGGAGGAGACAGAGGAAGGCAAATACATGATACGAAAGACAAACACCCAGTGATGTCTTGGGTCCACAGGCAAGCTACTTATTGCTCTAATCTGAACGCCAATCAAGGTGTTTGTGAGGTGAGAAGGGAACGAGGCATATCTACTTCCGACTCTCTCTCTCTCTCTCTCTCTCTCCTCTCTCTCTCTACTCTCTCTCTCTCTCTCTCTCTCTCTCTCTCTCTCTCTCTCTCTCTCCTCACTTCACTCTCTCCTCCTCACTCCTCCTACTACTCACTCCTCACTCCTCTCTACTCACTCACTCACTCACTCACTCACTCACTACACTACACTCACTCACTCACTCACTCACTCACTCACTCACTCACTCACTCACCACTCACTCACTCACTCACTCACTCACTCACTCACTCACACTCACTCACTCACTCACTCACTCACTCACTCACTCACCTCACTCACTCCACTCACTCACTCACTCACTCACTCACTCACTCACTCACTCACACACTCTCTCTCTCTCTCTCTCACTCACTCACTCACTCACTCACCTATTCACTCACTCACTCACTCAGTATCTCTTTCATACATCGGGCAAACCATAGCAATAGCCTCATAACTCGTGTGAAAAGGGTGAGACTTTATACGTTAGACTGAAATCAGAGAGAAAAAAATATAAGAAAAACATCACAACACTATTAATTAAGTGGTGAAGTGTCCTGAACGTGCGGTGCGGCAAAAGGCAGCTTGTTAACCCTGACAAGAACTATTTACCACGACGCTTCATTGTCTGCCAGAAAAAAGAATGGGTAGGATGAAATAGAGTAGGAGAGGAAAAGGAGGAGGAGGAGGAGGAGGAAGAATAGGGGGGATCGGGAGGAAGAAGAATGCTTTTTGCCGTGTTAAAACTCAAATGGGTTTGTAAAAGCACAATCCCCAGCCCTGACATGATATAATAGAGTGACATTCCTCCTTCTTCTGCATTCTCTTTCTCTCTTTTCTCCTCCTAATCTTCCTTCTTGTCATATTCCTTCTGCTTTCTACATTCCTTTACACACACACACACACACACACACACACACACACACACACACACACACACACATACACACACACACACAACACACACACAACACACACACACACACACACACACACACACACACACACACGCACGCACACACGCACACACACACACACACACACGCACACACGCACACACACACACACACACACACACACACACACACACACACACACACGACTAACAAGAGGCGTGTAGGGTTGTGCCGCGAAAAACGATATGTGGGCTTATTTCCGTCTGGTGTGAATGCCAAGCTTAGAATACCCAGGTGCGGGAGGGGGAGGGGGGGGGAGGGGGGAAGGGAGGACACATGATACACCGGAGGAATAGGGGAGAGGGAGGGGAGATGGAGAGAGAGAGAGAGAGAGAGGGGGAGTGAGAGGGAGTGAGAGAGAGGGAAGAGCACCATCTCTGTCTCACATTCAATACAACGGAATTATCTTTCTCTTGATTGATCTGCCCCCAAAACGGCATCTCCAGTAACTACTTCGTCGGGAGATTGCCGCCCTTTGTACGCGTATATCACTTTCCTTCTGTAGGTGAGCGTAACAAGACCATTCCTTATCCTCCTCCTACTTACTCCTCCTAACAAAACAATGACATATAGCCTCTTCCCTCCTACATAATCTATTTCTTTTCTTCCTTCTTTCAATGTGTCTCCTTTTCCTCTTTCCATTCCCTACATCCACCCTATTCTTACCCTCTAGTTCCTTAGTACTTCAATACATCTTCACGAGAGAGAGGCGTGAAGAATGTCAGCTTTTACTCGAGTCAGAATTTACAGAAGTCTCACGAATAGACTTGTTGGTTTGGAGGGCAGTAGTAACGCGACTTGCTCCTGGGATGTTGTTTGTTTTGGCAAAGGTGGTGTGGCCCAGAAAAAAAAGAGAGAGAGAGAGAGAGAGAGAGAGGAGAGAGGCGAGAGAGAGAGGAGAGAGAGAGAGGAGAGAAGAGAGAGAGAGAGAGAGAGAGAGAGAGAGAGAGAGAGAGAGAGAGAGAGAGAGAGAGAGATAAGATAAGATTTTCATCCTATCTAGACACTTTGCAAGTACCAACTACAAGGTTATTGACTATACAAAGCGCCGCCACGTCAGCACGAACTAGGCGGACTCGAACCGCTGACCGAATGCACAGGGACGCTGCACATTGCGAACTCACGTCTCTACCAACCTTGCCACCCTGACGGACAGAGAGAGAGAGAGAGAGAGAGAGAGAGAGAGAGAGAGAGAGAGAGAGAGAGAGAGAGAGAGAGAGAGAGAGAGAGAGAAATTACACGTTGACATTCGATATATTACTACGACATATATCAAAATAACATAATACCCTTTTGTTTTGTTTTCATCCACTCTTATAGAAGGATTGAAATAAACGTACAAATTGGGATAAACGCGTTGGGTAGACTGTATCGTGTTTCTAGCCTTTGCAAGAGGATATAAAAACGCTACACTTTATAGGCATACATACAGATGGCAGGGATACATACATACATACATACATACATTCATTCATACATACATACATACATACAAGAAGGCATACATACATACAGGGGCGCAGGCGACAGCTGGCATTAAATGAAGGGAGGGCAAGGGATGTGAAAGAGAGAGAAAATGATTCAATATCTGAGAAAGGAAGAAGGGGAAAGGCTGTTGCTAATAAGTAATAAATAAAGAAGAGAAAGACTTAAACGTAGATAAACAGATTAAATAAAACCAAGCAGTGTTTATGACGCAATTAAGGGAAAGACAAGAATGCTAGAGATTTTTTTTATAATCAGCATTAATTGATATGGAATCCTTTCAATTAGTTATCATCTTTATTATTACTAGACGATTATTATCACGTAAAGAATGAAAAAAAGAAGAACTGTAATCAGAGAGAGAGAGAGAGAGAGAGAGAGAGAGAGAGAGAGAGAGAGAGAGAGAGAGAGAGAGAGAGAGAGAGAGAGAGAGAGAGAGAGAGAGAGAGAGAGAGAGTGTGTACAGTTATGACTCAATCTTTCCTCTTAAGTTTCTTGTTGAGTAATGCATCTCACCTTTTTAATTATTTCCCAAGTGTTTACGTCCCTTAGGTGCTATGTGCCCTCTCTCTCTCTCTCTCTCTCTCTCTCTCTTCTCTCTCTCTCTCTCTCTCTCCTCTTCTCTCTCTCTCTCTCTCTCTCTCTCTCTCTCTCTCTCTTTCTCAACGCTCTACAGGAAATTAACGTACAAATGAGAGGAGGGAAAAAAGACATTCATCAAAGCATTGTGTTCCAGGTATAATTACTTAATAGGGAGAAATGCAACACTGCAAAACTATGAGAGCTTAAAGACAATCAGTCATAGGATGAGAGTTGATAAGACGAAGTGCCTATGACTGTATCCTGTTTACTAAGACAATGGAATAAGGTCTGAGAGATGTATCTTTTACAGGGCTAAATAAATTTCCCTCCAAAAAGCCAATATTTAAGAGGAAGAAAAACATTACTCGAGATAATACAAGACGATAGATTTTGATTCATGATTTAGAAACGGGAGATAAAAAGTTTCCGTTTGATTATAATTGGTGAGTGACATAGAAGGACCTAAGAGCTCTGTAGCATCTCTTTAGGTTTAGTAATGATTCAATCCTCAGTTCAATTCTCAGTTTTTAGTAATATTCAATTCCATTTCAGAGGGTCGTTTGTGAAGTGAGAGTGAAAGGTGAAAGGCCTCGTCATTAAGATAAGAGTGGAGGGACATTAGGTGTCAGTAGGTGTCAGTAGCCTTTGTGAATGATAGGAGGATTGGATAACGGAAGGGATTGGATAACGGAAGGGATTGGATAACGGAAGGGAAGATTGGGTAACGGAAGGGAGGATTGGATAACGGAAGGGATTGGGTAACGGAAGGGATTGGATAACGGAAGGGATTGGATAACGGAAGGGATTGGATAACGGAAGGAAGATTGGATAACGGAAGGGATTGGATAACGGAAGGGATTGGATAACGGAAGGGATTGGATGACGGAAGGAAGATTGGATAACGGAAGGGATTGGATACGGAAGGATTAGAAAAACGGAAGGGATTGGATAACGGAAGGGATTGGATAACGGAAGGGATTGGATAACGGAAGGGATTGGATAACGGAAGGGATTGGATAACGGAAGGAAGATTGGATAACGGAAGGGATTGAATAACGGAAGGGATTGGATAACGGAAGGGATTGGATAACGGAAGGGATTGGATAACGGAAGGGATTGGATAACGGAAGGGATTGGATAACGGAAGGGATTGGATAACGGAAGGGATTGGATAACGGAAGGAAGATTGGATAACGGAAGGGATTGGATAACGGAAGAGATTGGATAACGGAAGGGATTGGATAACGGAAGGGATTGGATAACGGAAGGAAGATTGGATAACGGAAGGGATTGGATAACGGAAGGAAGATTGGATAACGGAAGGGAAAATTGGATAACGGAAGGGATTGGATAACGGAAGGAGGATTGGATAAGGGAAGGGATTGGATAACGGAAGGAAGATTGGATAACGGAAGGGATTGGATAACGGAAGGGAAGATTGAGTAACGGAAGGGAAGATTGGATAACGGAAGGGATTGGATAACGGAAGGGAAGATTAGGTAACAGAGCACCACCGCATGGACTTCCCTTTCTACGTAAGTTTAGGAGAGGAACTTTATGCATCGAATAAAGAAGACAAGGACATAAAAGCAGATAAACAGCTTAGACAAAACCCAGCAGTATTTACGACTCAATTAAGAGAAAGGCAAGAACACTAGAGCGGTTTTTTTCAATCAACAATAAATTATATGAAATCTTTTTAATTAGCTCAAAAGAAGGTGGAGTAAAGGAGCTAAAGGAGTAAAAGGAGGTGGAGTAAAGGAGCTAAAGGAGTAAAAGGAGGTGGAGTAAAGGAACTAAAGGAGTAAAAGGAGGTGGAGTAAAGGAGCTAAAGGAGTAAAAGGAGGTGGAGTAAAGGAGCTAAAGGAGTAAAAGGAGGTGAAGTAAGGAGCTAAAGGAGTAAAAGGAGGTGGAGTAAAGGGCTAAAGGAGTAAAAGGAGGTGGAGTAAAGGAGCTAAAGGAGTAAAAGGAGGTGGAGTAAAGGAGCTAAAGGAGTAAAAGGAGGTGGAGTAAAGGAGCTAAAGGAGTAAAAGGAGGTGGAGTAAAGGAGCTAAAGGAGTGAAAGGAGGTGGAGTAAAGGAGCTAAAGGAGTAAAAATCTGGATAGGTAGAGTGAAGGTCGCGGAGACGAAGCTGTTAAGGACATCACGAGTGTGTGTGTGTGTGTGTGTGTGTGTGTGTGTGTGTGTGTGTGTGTGTGTGTGTGTGTGTGTGTGTGTGTGTGTGTGTGTGTGTGTGTGTGTGTGTGTGTGGTGTGGTGGGTGTGTGTGTGTGTGTGTGTGTGTGTGTGTGTGTGGTGTGTGTGTGTGTGTGTGTGTGTGTGTGTGTGTGTGTGCTCCTCTACGGTTATTGGCCTCCGAGGAGCGGCTCCCTTAGGTAATTATCCTCATTTGCATCATT
>JACEEZ010004981.1:37500-44775 GCA_016584305.1 Chionoecetes opilio
GGAGGAGGAGGAGGAGGGGAGGGGAAGGTGGAGTGGGTGAATGGATACCAGGTTTGTATGGAATGTTGGAAGATATATAGTTAGTTTGAGGGGAGAGGGGAAAGTTAAAGCGATAGAGGAGCATGAAGTCTTGTCTATCTATCCACAAAGAGAAGGCGGAGGAAGGAGAGGGGAGAGATGGATTTCAAGGGTGCAAGTAAGGGGGAAGGGAAGATAAGAAGATAAAGGGAGGAAGGAGATAAGGAAGGAAGATGGAATGAAGGATACAGAGCTCATGGTAGGTCCAAAGGGGTGATGGAATGAGTGAGGATGTGGCGGAGGAACAGTAGAGGATTATATATATGCAAACGAGCTAGCTAAAGGGATGGAAGGAAGAAAGAAAGGAGGTGTCTGGAGAAAGAATATAAGGAGAGATGAGACAAGGGAGAGGAGTAGAAGGGTGGAGATGTGAGATTGAGAGGGAGAGGGAGAGAGAGGTAGGAGAGTGAAGAGAAGTAATGTTAGCAAGGAATAGAGAAGAATGAGGGGGAGGAAAGGTATAAGAGAAGAGTGGGAGGAAAGGAGTGAAAAATACAAAAGTGAGTGGAAGCTAAAGAGAAGAAGGAAGAGATGGAGGAGATGAAGAGAAAATAGAGAAGAGTAGGAGTGAAGAAGGGAGAAAGAGGAGGAGAATGTGAAGAAGGGAGGAGGAGGAGGAGGAGGAGGAGAAGAAGAAAGGAGAAGAGGAGAAGGAGAGAACAGGAGGTAGTGAAAGGGGGTTTAGTGGTCTGCCAAAGTTGCTTCATAATGCATAAATGTTATCATGAAAGATGCATCAGAGAAAAGGTCACACTGAACTTTGAGTAGCAGACGGTGACGCTGCTCCACCTGACCTCCAATTATTCTCTCTCCTTACCTTCGTCCCTCCAAGCTTCCCTCCGTCCCTCCAAGCTTCCCTCCGGTCCCTCCAAGCTTCCTCCGTCCGATCCAAGCATCCCACCAGTCCCTCCAAGATTCCTCTTACCCTGCCACGAAGCTTGCCCCCTTACCTCCTTCCTCCAAGACTCCGCCTACCAACTTCCCTACCAAGCTCTACTTACGGTCTTCCTCCAAGCTGTCCCTCCTTACCGCCTTCCTCCAATGCTTCAACCTCCGTCTCCAAGCTGCCCTCGTACCTCCAAGGCTTCCCATCTTACCTCCTTCGCATCCAAGCTTCCTCCTTACCTCCTTCCTCCAAGTTCCTCAATTACTCCTCTCCAAGCTTCCTCTACCCTCCTTCCCTCCAAGCTTCCCTCCTTCCCTCCAAGCTTCCCTCCGTCCCTCCAAGCTTCCCTCCGTCCC
Organism: Chionoecetes opilio; assembly: GCA_016584305.1. Lineage (NCBI taxonomy): Eukaryota > Metazoa > Arthropoda > Malacostraca > Decapoda > Majidae > Chionoecetes > Chionoecetes opilio. Next base: position 38,821 of record JACEEZ010004981.1, read on the forward strand.
TCCAAGCTTCCCTCCGTCCCTCCAAGCTTCCCTCCTTACCTCCTTCCCTCCAAGCTTCCCTCCTTACCTCCTTCCCTCCAAGCTTCCCTCCGTCCCTCCAAGCTTCCCTCCGTCCCTTCAAGCTTCCCTCCGTCCCTCCAAGCTTCCCTCCTACCTCTCCCCCAAGCTCCCTCCTTACCTCCGTCCCTCCAAGCTTCCCTCCTTACCTCCTTCCCTCCAAGCTTCCCTCCTTACCTCCTTCCCTCCAAGCTTCCCTCCTTACCTCCAAGCTTCCCTCCTTACCTCCTTCCCTCCAAGCTTCCCTCCTTACCTCGTTCCCTCCAAGCTTCCCTCCTTACCTCCTTCCCTCCAAGCTTCCCTCCTTACCTCGTTCCCTCCACTTCTTCCTTACTTTCTTCTCTCCCTCCTTACCCCAATATTCCTCTTTGTCTGATCACTCTTTTTCTCTCTCTCTCTCTCTCTCTCTCTTCTCTCTCTCTCTTCTCTCTCTCTCTCTCCTCTCCTCTCTCTCTCTCTCTCTCTCTCTCCTCTCTCTCTCTCTCTCTCTCTCTCTCTCTCTCTCTCTCTCTCTCTCTCTCTCTATCTCTCTCTTCACTCTCTCTTAACTTCATAAACCTTTCTCGTATACACTTTCCCTCTCGTCTCCTTTCGTCTTTCCGATTCAATTCTTTTCTATTCAGCATTGAGAAAAAATACTCAGTAAAGTTAGGCAATGATGTGTCAGGCAGTGAGTTGGCTGGCTGTCTGGCTGTCTGTCTGTCTGGCTGGCTGGCTGGCTGGGTGAATTATATACTTACTAGCAGTATGGTTGGTTGGCTGGATGATTAGATAGTGGCCTGGTTAAGTGAGGGACTGTATGGCATTTAAGTTGTCTAGATACCTGGATGACTGGTTGGTTGGCAGACTGGATTACTGAATGATTGCCTGCCTGACTGTCTGCTTGGATTTTTGGAGAGATGGCTGACTGATAATTATCTGTGTCTGTCTGTTCGTTTGTCCTATTGGCTGACTGTCGAACTAGCTAACTGAATTGCCGACTAAATATTTGACTGGTTGGCTGACTGACTGGGTAGCTGACTGTATGCTTGGTTTGTTGGAGAGCTGACTGATTCTATATGTGTACGTCTGTTCGTTAGTCTGGTTGGCTGACTGTCGAACTAGCTGACTGAATTGCTGACTAAGTATTTGACTGGTTGACTGACTGACTAGGTAGCTGACTGTCTGCTTGGTTTGCTGGAGATATGACTGACTGATTCTCTGTCTGTTTGCTCGTTTGTCTGGTTGGCTGACTGTCAAATTAGCTGACTGAATTGCTGACTAAATATTTGACTAATTGACTGACTGACTGTTTGTTTGTCTTTCTGTCTGTCTAATTGATTGGTTTATTGTGTAGATGAAGTAGATTTTAGGTACATTCTATTCATAGGTAACTGAGTTTTTTCCTCTAACTTCTTCCTTGTAGATTTTGCCTTCCATATATTTCACTCTTCCATTTCTTCATCCCAAAACTTACCATTTCCCTATCTTCTCATTTCTCCTATCATCTTTATTTCACCTATCCATATCTTCTATCTTCCTATTTTTCTCATTACTACCTCCTTCTTTCCTCTTCGCCACCCTTTAGTCTCCTCCTTTCTCTTCACTCCCATCCTCCACTTCAACCTTCATCTCTTCCTTCTCTCTCTCTCTCTCTCTCTCTCTCTCTCTCTCTTTCTCTCTCTCCTCTCCAGTCCTCTTTATACAATACTCTCACAATCTCTGCTTCGGTCCTTTTCCTCCCTCTCTTGTTTCACTGAATATTCACCACACCACAAAACACAACGCACTCCCCCTACACACACACACACACACACACACACACACACACACACACACACACACACACACACACACAGACACACACACACACACACACACACACACACACACACACACACACACACACACACACACACACACGCGCACACACCTTCAACGATTCACCAACTCTCTACTTATGATACAAAATGAGAAAAAAGTGAAATTAATTATCAGAACAAAGGCAAAGTTAATAGACAAAAGGCTCACGTCATACTAACTTTTACGTGAAGGAGACAGGTATGAAGGTATGCCAGAACAGACAGGTGGGGAATAAGATAGTGTTATAAGTGTATAAGATAATATGATAGTGTTTATTTATTCTCTGACTGTCTTATTTATATGGATTGGCAACTGAGTGGGCTTTTTGTGACCTCCTTTTTTTTTTTTTGCCCTTGGCCAGTCCTTTGTCATGTCCAGAAAAAAAAATAGTGAGAAACAAGAAATGATCATGTGAAAAACAGATCATATAAAGCCACGAGTATAAATCATGTTCTGAACGAGTTTTTCTCCGTCTAATTTTCTAATCACTCGTGTTTTTAGGTCTAAGTGGGTGACAAAACGCAGCAACGACGGCCAATAAGGTAGTGTTACGGATAAAAAAACAAGAAGTGATCATGTGTAAACAGATAATATAAAGAGCTACAAATATCAATCATGTTCTGAACGAGTATATTTTCATCTAATTTCCGAATCACTCGTGTTTTTAGCTGTAAGTGGATGAAAAAACACAGTAATACTCTGATTACGTGTGATGATAGAAAAAAATAAATTGCTCAGATTGCTGCCAGTGGTCACGACGCTGTTGGAAAGAGGATATTGTGAGTGGTAGTGATGATACGAGGAGTGCACCAATCAGCTGCCACGTAGACAAGGGGAGAAAAGCAGGAGGGCGTGGCTTCTAGATAAGCTTAGCGTAAGGTTATCGTAGTTGCTATTCAACACAAGCTCTTGGTTCTGATCATATCAGGACCCCTGCGTGGTAAGCATTAAGAAATTGAAAGAGTGAGGGGTCGAGAGAGAGAGAGAAAGGACGAGAGAGAGAGAGAGAGAGAGAGAGAGAGAGAGAGAGAGAGAGAGAGAGAGGAGAGAGAGAGAAGTGAGAGAGAGAGAGAGAGAGAGAGAGAGAGAGAGAGAGAGGTAGAAGAGAGAGAGGGAGAGAGAGAGAGAGAGAGGAGAGAGAGAGAGAGAGGAGAGAGAGAGAGGAGAGAGAGAGAGAGAGAGAGAGAGAGAGAGAGAGAGAGAGTTTATCCAGGAACTCACGCGATCAATCTAGCCAGGTATTGATTCACAGGTAAGCATCTCTTATTCAGGGGACTCAGGTAGCATCTCACTCCTCGTTCTCTTCCTTCCCATCTTATTCTTCTCCTTATCCATCTCCCTCTATTTAATCCTAGCCAGCCTCCTCCTCCCCTTCCTCTTCTCCCTACTTTATCTATTTATGCTCCTATTCCTCCTCCTCTTCAGTCATTCACTCGTAACTCCCATGATTTATTATTCCTTTAGATCCTTCCTCTTCAAATCGTTTCAAATCCCATCCTCCCATCTTAAAAAACGTGAAGAACTTAACCTTCTCCTTTCCTGCGAGACTTAACCTCCTCCTCCTCCTGCCTCCTCCTCCTGGGTCTCAGCTCCTCCTTCTACTCCTCCTCTCCTCCTCCTCCTTCTCCTCCTTCTCCTCCTCCTCCTCCTCCTTCTCTTTCTGGGTCTCAGCTCCTCCTCCTCCTCCTCCTCCTCCTCCTCCTCTTCCTTCTCCCCCTCTTCTTCTCCCTCCTCCTCCGCAGCACCTATCTCTCCTTCTGCCGCTGCCTGGGTGAATGTCAAGAGTTTATCCCCGCCCACTCACTACATTTCCTCCTCCTCCTCCTCCTCCAGCCAGGCAAGGCTGCCGCACCACCCTTGAACTTCCACACTGAGCCTGCACCAACACTACATTAGACCTCATGACACACACAGATAGCCCCGAGTTAACGGTTACCACTACTACTCTCGACCTGTGACGGGCTGTGGATCAGTAAGGGTCCTGACAGTTAGTGACCACCATCGGGATTTAAGGTACCAGGGGTCACTGCGCAGGAGGTTAAGTGTAGGCGTCTACATGGAAAGTAACAATCCGCAGTGGATTGAAGGGACTGGGGCCTGATTGCTGCTGCCCCCCAAGAAAGCCCGGGGCAAGGTGCGCACCACCCTGAACCTCCACACTGTGTTCCCACCATTAAAAAACACACTAACATGCCCCTACTATCAAGCACTAAACCTCCCCCAAAAAAATAGTAGTATTAGCCAAAATTACAGCTTTAAACTTTCCTCACAAATTCCATGCAGTTTTTCTATTTTGCAGGGTTTCACTTCATTTCCGGGCCAGCTTGGCTGGAGGGTGGTGGGTGGAGGAGCCTTCTTTTTTTCCCCTATCCTTCTCTCTTTTATCGGGGTTAGGAAATGTTTAAAGAAAACAGCCTTGAAAGGACCTTTTGGGTCAGTTGCTGTTTGGTTTCCTTTTAAACCTTTGAATTCCCTTTTTCCCCCAAACGTATCGATGAAGTTAAGTGATGTTAGATTGTCTGTCAACTATTTGCAAGACCTCGATGCACTCTTGAGCTTCGTTATAAGTGTCCAATCCACTTCTTGGCGCCGTTTAAAAACAATTAGTGTAGTTTACGGGAGGAAAATAGGAAGAAAAGAAAAAGGGGAAGGAAAGGGGAGGAGGAGGAGGGGGAGGAGGAGGAAGGGGGAAAGGAGGGGAGGAAAGGGGAGGGGGAGGGGGAGAAGGGGGGAAGGGGGAAGGGGGAAAAAAAAAAGGCTTTGTAGGGAGAGGGGAGAAGGTTGAAAGCTGAAATGAAAGATACTATTCCACAAATTGGTTTCTAGAATACGATTTACGAAAGTGAGTGAGTCCTTTGAACCTTCGACTAATCCTGAGGCGAAGTGAATTGTAACAACGATGCTTCACTTTAGCCCTTTGGGAAAAAAAATCTTCTTCTCTCTCTCTCTCTCTCTCTCTCTCGTTCTTTTATAAAAAGCTCTTTTTTTCCCTCCCCCTTCCCCTTCTTCTCCCCCCCCCCCAACCCAAAAACAACCCCAAAACCCAAACCCCCACCCCCCACCACCCACAACACACACACACACACACACACAAAACACCCCCACACACCACACACAACACACACCAAACCCCCACACACACACACACACACACACCTCACCCCCTTTTACTCACTCACTCACCCCCTCACTCACCACACCCCCATCACAACCCACCACACACCAAACACACACACACACACACACACCACACACACCCAAAAAACACCCCCAAAAACACCCAAACCCAACCCCCCCCTCCCACACAACACCCCAAACAACACCCCAAACCAAAAAAATAAAAACCCCCCCACCACACCCCACCACACACCCCCACACCAACACCCACACCCCCACACACAATACACACACCACACAACCACACCAAACCCCCAAACCCCCCCCAAAACCCCAACCTGAACCCCCACAACCCAACCCCCTTTCCCCAAAACACCTTTTTCCCCCCAAAAGGACAACCCCCACCCCACCAACCCCCCCCCCCCCCCAAAACAACACCCCCAAACCCCCTTTCCCCCCCCCAATCCCCCCCCCTCACCCCCCCCCCCCCCCCCCCCCCTCACCCCACCCCACCCCCAAATCCCCCCCCCCCACCCCAACCCCCCCTTTCCCCCCCCCTCCCCCCCCCCCCCCCCCCCCACCCCCCCCACCCCCCAAAACCCCCCCAACCCCACCACCACCACCCCCCCACCCCCACCCCCCCCAAACGAAGGGTTTTTAATTAGCCAAACCGGTTTAATTTTCCTCCCTTTAAAACCCCCAAAGGTTAAACTTTTTGTTTCCTTGTTTTTTTCCCTTTTTTCCCCCCTCCTTCTCCGCCCCTTTTCCCCCCCTTTTTTTCCTATTTTTTTTTCTCCTCTTCCAATCCCCCTTTTTTCCCCTCCCCCCCCTCCCCCCTTTTTTTTTTTTCCCCTTTTTTTCCCCCCCTTAAAAAAAAAACCCCTTTTGTTTATTTTCCTTTTACTTCCCTTTTCCCCTTTTCCCCTTCCCCTTTTCCAA
>JACEEZ010004983.1:7500-25445 GCA_016584305.1 Chionoecetes opilio
GGATGAGTGGAACAAGCTTAGTTAGGTGGTGGGTGAGTGGAACAAGCTTAGTTAGGTGGTGGATAAGTAAAGTGGAAAAAGCTTAGTTAGGTGGTGGATGAGTGGAACAAGCTTAGTTAGGTGGTGGATGAGTGGAACAAGCTTAGTTAGGTGGTGGATGAGTGGAACAAGCTTAGTTAGGTGGTGGATGAGTGGAACAAGCTTAGTTAGTTGGTGGGTGAGTGGAACAAGCTTAGTTAGGTGGTGGATAAGTAAAGTGGAACAAGCTTAGTTAGGTGGTGGATGAGTGGAACAAGCTTAGTTAGGTGATGGATAAGTAAGTGGAACAAGCTTAGTTAGGTGATGGATAGTAAGTGGAACAAGCTTAGTTAGGTGGTGGATGAGTGGAACAAGCTTGGTGGATGAGTGGAACAAGCTTAGTTGGGTGGTGGATGAGTGGAACAAGCTTAGTTAGGTGGTGGATGAGGGGAAACAAGCTTAGTTAGGTGGGTTGAGTGAACAAGCTTAGTTAGGTGGTGGATAGTAAAGTGGAAAAAGCTTAGTTAGGTGGTGGATGAGTGGAACAAGCTTAGTTAGGTGGTGGATGAGTGGAACAAGCTTAGTTAGGTGGTGGATAAGTAAAGTGGAAAAAGCTTAGTTAGGTGGTGGATGAGTGGAACAAGCTTAGTTAGGTGGTGGGTGAGTGGAACAAGCTTAGTTAGGTGGTGGATAAGTAAAGTGGAACAAGCTTAGTTAGGTGGTGGATGAGTGGAACAAGCTTAGTTAGGTGATGGATAAGTAAAGTGGAACAAGCTTAGTTAGGTGATGGATAAGTAAGTGGAAACAAGCTTAGTTAGGTGGTGGATGAGTGGAACAAGCTTAGTTAGGTGGTGGATGAGTGGAACAAGCTTAGTTAGGTGGTGGATAAGTGGAAAAAGCTTAGTTAGGTGGTGGATGAGTGGAACAAGCTTAGTTAGGTGGTGGATGAGTGGAACAAGCTTAGTTAGGTGATGGATAAGTAAAGTGGAAAAAGCTTAGTTAGGTGGTGGATGAGTGGAACAAGCTTAGTTAGGTGGTGGGTGAGTGGAACAAGCTTAGTTAGGTGGTGGATAAGTAAAGTGGAACAAGCTTAGTTAGGTGGTGGATGAGTGGAACAAGCTTAGTTAGGTGATGGATAAGTAAAGTGGAACAAGCTTAGTTAGGTGATGGATAAGTAAAGTGGAACAAGCTTAGTTAGGTGGTGGATGAGTGGAACAAGCTTAGTTAGGTGGTGGATGAGTGGAACAAGCCTATCATTCAGGTATTTGAGCGTGCAAATACGATAGAGATCCTTAAGAGAAGGCTAGATACAATTCATGAATAGGCATCAATCAATCAATCATTGGGGGCATACGCCGGGGGGCGCCTCGCCTCACCCACCCTACGACGCCACTCTCGGAGGTTACCACGCGCGAGTCTCCATGTAGGCTCCTTTCCCATACCAAGCAGCTCTCGACAAGAAGCATCAACTTGCCCCAGCCACGAGCCTTGTGGGCGCCCCCTTGGCCTCCTCCACGCCGGATTGTCTCTTACAGATACAACCCGATGGGAAGGATCGGTTTCAGGGTAGCGTGCCACATGCCCATATAGCCGAAGTTGGCGCTGACGGACTATGCAGGTAATAGGCCTCGATTCAGTCTCACGGTGCAATCGCTGATGAATAGGCATGACAGAGGGTATTGGATCAGTAGGAGATTTCTTATATACACTAATTTACCTTATCCAGACTTACGTATGTTGTTATGTCCGTTTATGATCACCTGAAGGAATAGTTGTCAATCCGTACTTTTTATAGGACTTATTTCGTAGCAGAGGACTTATTTCGTGGCAGAGGACTTATTTCGTAGCAGAGGACTTATTTCGTGGCAGAGGACTTATTTCGTAGCAGAGGACTTATTTCGTAGCAGAGGACTTATTTCGTAGCAGAGGACTTATTTCGTAGCAGAGGACTTATTTCGTGCAGAGGACTTATTTCGTAGCAGAGGACTTATTTCGTGGCAGAGGACTTATTTCGTAGCAGAGGACTTATTTCGTAGCAGAGGACTTATTTCGTGGCAGAGGACTTATTTCGTGGCAGAGGACTTATTTCGTAGCAGAGGACTTATTTCGTGGCAGAGGACTTATTTCGTAGCAGAGGACTTATTTCGTGCAGAGGACTTATTTCGTAGCAGAGGACTTATTTCGTGGCAGAGGACTTATTTCGTAGCAGAGGACTTATTTCGTAACAGAGGACTTATTTCGTGGCAGAGGACTTATTTCGTAGCAGAGGACTTATTTCGTAGCAGAGGACTTATTTCGTAGCAGAGGACTTATTTCGTAGCAGAGGACTTATTTCGTGGCAGAGGACTTATTTCGTGGCAGAGGACTTATTTCGTGGCAGATGCGCAGGTAGTCAGTCGTTAATTCGTAACAAGGCGTCTTAAGCCCCGTACAGACTACACACTACCACTCACCACTGTCGGCGCTTCCTGTCTGTGCTTGTCGACGAACAATGCCGTTGCAAGAACTGTGGGCATTTGGTTACATTTTGCTAGTCGGCATCCTGTCCACACTGCCACTTTTGAGTGACGAACACTCGATCGACGGGAAGCTCCGACGGTGGTGAGTGGTAGTGTGTTCGGGGCTTTATGGAGCAGACTTTGTGTGGCAGTGCGTTTTCAGCCTCACTTAGATAGGGACGAGTGGGGATCTGTGGGGATATGTCTCTCTCTCTCTCTCTCTCTCTCTTCTCTCTCTCCTCTCTCTCCTCTCTCTCTCTCTCTCCTCTCCTCTCTCTCTTCTCTCTCTCTCCTCTCTCATCTCTCTCTCTCTCCATCTCTCTCTCTCTCTCTCTCTCTCTCCTCCTCTCTCTCTCTCTCTCTCTCTCTCTCTCTCTCTCTCTCTCTCTCTCTCTCTCTCTCTCTCTCTCCTTTACCAACTCCTCCCTTTGTCCTTTCGTGTCCTGGCGTTGTAGCAGCAGATATTGTCTCGTGTTCTCCTGGTAAATGCCTGTCTCACCTCACCCTTCATGCTGTTGCCTCGGGTACATGGAGTGTCTGTTTGTTGGTACTTGTCTTGTTGTGTCTGGAGGAGCTTTGTTTATGTCTGTCTTGCGTCATACGGCTGGGGAAGTGAAGAGTGATGGTGTGTGTGTGTGTGTGTGTGTTTGTGTGTGTGTTGTGTGTGTGTGTGTGTGTGTGTGTGTGTGTGTGTGTGTGTGTGTGTGTGTGTGTGTGTAATTAGTACCTGGCTTTGTATCAGACAGGTGAACACACACACACACACACACACACACACACACACACACACACACACACACACACACACACACACACACCACACACACACACACACATTTTGCATCTCTTCATACCACAGTTTAAATACCTCTTTGTACTACTCTAAAGCTATAATAAATGACCTCATCAACCCTAGGTAATTGCTTCCATGATTCATTTTTATAAACCCAATATTGTACGAGCAACGACATTAATTAATACTAGTTTTGTTGTTCCAGTATTAATTATTCTCTTGTTTACTTTTTTCTGGTTTGTTTACTTCTTTTTTCCCCAGTATTATTTTATTATTCTCTTGTTTACTTTTTTTCCTTTTTCTTTTTTCTTCTTTCTTTTTCCAGTATTAATTATTCTCATTTGTTTACTTTTTTTTTTGTTTCCTTTACTTTTTTTTTTTCAGTATTAATTATTCTCTTGTTTACATTTTTTTGGTTTGTTTACTTTTTTTTTTTTCTTTCTTTTTCAGTATTAATTATTCTCATTTGTTTACTTTTTTTTGTTTTCCTTTACTTTTTTTTCTTTTTTTCAGTATTATTATTCTCTTGTTTACTTTTTTTTTTTTTTACTTTTCTTTTTTCTTCTTTTTTTCAGTATTAATTATTCTCTTTTTTACTTTTTTTTGTTTACTTTACTTTTTTTTTCTTTCAGTATTAATTATTCTCATTTGTTTACTTTTTTTTTTTTTCCTTTACTTTTTTTTTTTTTCAGTATTAATTATTCTCTTTGTTTACTTTTTTTTCTTTTTTTTACTTTTTCTTTTTTCTTCTTTCTTTTTCAGTATTAATTATTCTCATTTGTTTACTTTTGTTTTGTTTACTTTACTACTTTTTTTTTCTTTTTTCAGTATTAATTATTCTCTCTTGTTTACATTGTTTTTGTTTACTTTACATTTTTTTTTCTTTTTCCAGTATTAATTATTCTCTCTTGTTTACATTTTTTTGGTTTGTTTACATTTCGTTTTAATTTTTTTTCCAGTATTAATTATTCTCTCTTGTTTACATTTTTTTGGTTTGTTTACTTTCGTATTAAAAATAATTTTCTGGTATTAATTATTCCCTTTTGTTTATGTTTCAGGTAAGGTCGAGGCAGAGAGCGAAGGGGCGAGTGTGTAAACTGTGACGTCATCCTGGTAACTAGTCATGCTTTGTTTACTTATATTACTAACACTAGCAACTAAGCTTCTAGGGAGGACCTCGAAAAAGTGCCAAAAATATCTTAACACGTTCAACTAATAGAACACGAAAACTAAATAAATTCAACTAATATAACTGAAAAAAAATTGAAAAAGAAAACAAAGTGCCCCAAAAATTAATACATTGAAAATAACTAAAACTAAACCGATTGAACTAACAAAAACTACATCAATTGAACTTAACATTACACTAACTAATTAATTCATACTTCACCGTCTTGTCATTAGGGACTTACTAATGAGGTCAGTTAATGTGTATGAATTATAATTGATTTATGTTCGCTTGAAATTAAAAACTCCGCTACATAACCCGGACCTAATAACCCTTTGCCTACTCGCTAATGCAGGTTAAAAGTCTCTCTCTCTCTCTCTCTCTCTCTCTCTCTCTCTCTCTCTCTCTCTCTCTCTCTCTCTCTCTCTCTCTCTGTTTCTCTGCCTCTCTGGCTCTCTGTTTCTCTGGCTCTCTGTCTCTCTCTCTGTCTCTGTCTCTGGCTCTCTCTGCCTCTCTGTCTCTCTGGCTTCTCTGTCTCTGTCTCTCTCTCTGCCTGTCTCTCTGGCTCTCTCTGTCTCTGTCTCTCTTTCTCTGCCTCTCTGGCTCTCTGTCTCTCTGGCTCTCTCTGCCTCTATCTCTCTCTTTCTGTAAATCAGTGGGTAAAAGCGATGTGAAACCAACTAAATCAAGGTGACATTAACGCTTGGCTCCGCTCTCTTTCTCCTATCTTTCTCTAGACTCGTTCCTCTCTCTAAACAGTGGTACAAGCGGAACAACTAAATAACAAACTGATAAATGCAAAGAGTGAAGAACTTATAGATTGCGTTGCGTTGAGAACTGAAGGCTTATATATGTGTTGTGTTGGGTGGAAAGGGGAAGGAAGGTACGCGTATTAAATTTTGGTCTCTATTTATGGTTGGGTTTTGGTTTTCGCGCTGTGAAGGATAAGGTGGCGGGAAATGTGTTGTCTCTTGTATCGTTTCTGTGAAGTGGAAAATGTGAGTTTGTGGTTTTTGGGGTTCAGTTATCATAAGTGTTGGTCCTTATGTTTTGTTGTACGGAAATCATCAATATAATCAATGTATATACTTGAATTGTGGTTATTATTATTATTATTATTATTATTATTATTATTAGTAGTAGTAGTAGTAGTAGTAGTAGTAGTGGTAGTAGTAGTAATAGGAGGAGGAGGAGGAGGAGGAGGAGGAGGAGGAGGAGGAGGAGGAGGAGGAGGAGGAGGAGGAGGAGGAGGAGGAGGAGGAGGAGGAGGAGGAGGAGGAGGAGGAGGAGGAGGAGGAGGAGTAGATAGAAGTAGTAGTAGTAGCAGTAGTAGTAGTAGTAGTAAGTAGTGGGTAGTAGCAGTAGTAGATAGTAGCAGTAGTAGAAGTGTAGTAGTAAGTAGTAGTAGTAGTAGTAGTAGTAGTAGTAGTAGTAGTAGTAGTGGTAGTAGTAGAGGTAGTAGTAGTAGTAGTAGTAGTAGTAGTAGTAGTAGTAGTAGTAGTAGTAGTATCAGTATCTTTATTATTATCATCTTTATCATCGTTATTATCATTGTTTTTCTTCATATTGCATTTTAATTTTGATCTTTAGAAAACCTTTATTACTATCTATATTAATAAAAGCGAAAGTGTGTGTGTCTGTGTGTGTGTGTGTGTGTGTGTGTGGTATAGGTTCCGCCCCCCGTGGCGGAATCCCATCATATACCACATTTTTGGAACCAGGTTGACCAGGGGAAGGTTTTAAGCCCACTTATGAGATGATCCGATCACTTTTTTTTCTTTTCTTTTTTAGCAGCCTAATAGCGATAATTGTGAAAAAAAGTGGGTTGCGAGAATTGAGGAAGCCTTGATGTAGGGTGATGGGTAATGGGTGAGTGAATGGGTGGGGTGATGGGTAATGGGTGTGGGGTGATGGGTGAGTGAATGGGTGGGGGGTGATGGGTGAGGGAATAGATGGGGGGTGATGGGTAATGGGTGAGTGAATGGGTGTGTGTTAAGGGTGAGTGAATGGTTGGGTGATGGGTATGGGTGAGTGAATGGGTGGGGGGTGATGGGTAATGGGTGAGTGAATGGGTTGGGGGTGATGTGAATGGGTTGGCGTTAATACATACATTTCTACATCCATGATTTCAGGAAAGTTAGAAGGGGCTATCTGGAGAGTCTGTGTTTGGTGGGCCGAACCAAAGGCCCACCAATAGCCAGCCTCCGCAGGAGCTAGCCAAAAAGTCCGCCCGGAGGGTGGCTTTGCGGCTAGTAGTAAATAAAAGAAGCAGTATTTTGTGATTTTCTGGAGAAATATATATATTTTTTCTATTTATTTATATTGTGTAGCGTTGCTTTAGATAAATATTAACGTGCTTCGGAAAAATAACGCCAGAAAATAGCGGCAGAAAAAAGTTAATCTCCATAACACTAAATTAGGAAAAATGTGGCCACGTTCTCAAAATAAGTCGTGGTTTTATTTATAAGTATTAATTTTTTTCTGACTTTTTATATTTGTTCTTCGTGCACCACTTGGTGAAAATATTTGGTTGACTTTCCTTGTGTCTTTAAATCTACACCTGTTTCATTCCACATCTGTCCACACCTGTTACACCCATACTTACACACTTACACACCTGTTACACCATACTTACACACTTACACACCTGTTACACCCACACTTACACACTTACACACCTATACACCCACACTTACACACCTGTTCCTCCACACTTACACACTTACACACCAATACACTCACACTTACACACCTGTACACCCACACTTACACACCTGTACACCCAGACTTACACACTTACACACCTGTTACACCCACACTTACACACCTGTACCTTCACACTTACACACTTACACACCTGTTACACCCACACTTACACACTTACACACCAGTACACCACACTTACACACCTGTACACCCACATTTACACACTTACACACTTACCACACCTGCCCCCCCACACCTGCTCCACACCTGAAGCAGACTCTCTCCTCCTGGTGATTACAATAATTATAACACGGTGGTGGTAAAGGCAACAGCTGCGTGGAGGGAGTTTCCTTGCTTCTCTCTCTCTCTCTCTCTCTCTCTCTCTCTCTCTCTCTCTCTCTCTCTCTCTCTCTCTCTCTCTCTCTCTCTCTCTCTCTCTCTCTCTCTCTCTCTCTCTCTCTCTCTCTCTCTCTTGTCCGTCCTTTCTTTCCTTCTTTCATTTGTCCGTTCCTTCCTTCTTTATTTACTCACCCACTTCCTTCATTCCTTCTGTCCGTTCTTCTTTCTTTCCTTTCTTTCTTCCTTCCGTTTATCTCTTCCTTTCTTCCCTCATGCTCTATTTACTTACCTTCTTCCTTCCTTCCTTCTTCCTTCCTTCTTCCTTCCTTTTGTCAGTCTTTCTTGCCCTTCCTCCTTCCGTTTGTCTCTTCCTTCCTTCCTTCTTTCATTTCCTCCAATCTCTGTTTTCTTCCTTTCTATTTTATTCTTTCCTTATTTCCTTCATTCCTTCTTTCATTTCCTCCAATATCTTAGTTTTCTTTCCTTTCTCTTTTATTCTTTCCTTCTTTCCTTCATTCCTTCTTTCATTTCCTCCAATATCTTAGTTTCCTTGCCTTTCTCTTTTATTCTTTCCTTCATTCCTTCTTTCATTTCCTCCAATATCTTAGTTTCTTTTCCTTTCTCTTATTCTTTCCTTCCTTCCTTCCTTCCTTCCTTCCTTCCTTCCTTCCTTCCTTCCTTCCTTCTTTCATTTCCTCCAATATCTTAGTTTCCTTTCCTTTCTATTTTATTTCCTTCCTTCCTTCCTTCCTTCCTTGCGTCGATTCTCTTCTAGTTTCCACTCTCTTCTTCTATCCTTTAATTCTCTTATTCCTCTCTTCTTTGTTCTAATTCCTTCCTTTGTTCCTTAATGGCCCTTCGCTCTCTCCTTCCAGCCTTCTCATAATTTTCTAGCCTCTTATTTTCTTTCATCTTATTTTTTTGTTCGCATCGTTTTTTTCTCTTTTCTTCTCTTCAAGTATATTTCTTCCTCTTTTCAAGTCTTATTTTAGTTTCTGACTTCATTTCTTCCTCGATTTTTTCCCTTTCTTTATTTTCCTTTAAACATTTTTTTCCTTTTTCTTTAACTTTCTCCTTTTTTTCTTTTCTTTTTTCCATTTCCAAGTCTTATTTCGTTTTCTCATTTTCATTTCTTTTCTCGGGCTGTTTTTTTTATGACTTTTTTCTTTTTCTTTCTTTAACCTTCTTTCATTTTTTTTTTTTTTTTGTTGTTTTTTTACCTTTTTCTGCTTTGTTTTTTTTTTTTTTTTTTTCTATTTTCATGTCTTATTTCGTTTTCTCATTTTCATTTCTTTCCTCGCGTTGTGTTTTTTCTCTTCATTCATTTACCTCTTTCTTTTATCTCTCTTTTTTCTTTTCTTTTTTTCCTTTTCAAGTCTTATTTCGTTTTATAATTTTCATTTTTTTTCTCGGGCTTTTTTTTTTATTATTTTTTTCTTTTTCTTTCTTTAATTTTAGTTTTTGGTTTTTTTACCTTTTTCTGCTTTCGTTTTTCTTTTCTTTTTTTCTATTTTCATGTCTTATTTCGTTTTCTGATTTTCATTTCTTTCCTCGCGTTGTGTTTTTTCTTTCTTCTATATTTTCCTTTATCCTCTTTTTACCTTTTTTTTTTACTTTTTGCTTTCGTTTTTCTTCTTTTCTTTCTTTTTATCTTTTTCTTTTGTTTCATTCTATTCCTGTTATGTTTTTTTCTCTTCATTTTCTTATCCTTTTACTCTTTATTTTTTTTTTTCCTTCATTTTCCGTTTTACTTCTTTATTTGCTCATCATGTATTCTCTTTTCTTTTTTCTTTCCTTTTTTTTTTTTTTCTTCTCTTTCTTTTTAATTCCTTCGTTCTTTTTTCTCATTTTTTCTTCCTTCGTTTTTTGTCTTCCTCTTTTTCTTCCTTCTCTTTTTTCTTCCTCTTTTTCTTCCTTCTCTTTTTTCTTCCTCTTTTTTTTCCTTCTCTTTTTCTTCCTCTTTATTCCTTCTCCTTTTTTTCTTCCTCTTTTTTTTTTTTTTCTTCCTCTTTTTTCCTTCCTTTTTTCTTCCTTTTTTTTCTTCCTTTTTTTTTCTCTTTTTTTTCCTCTTTTCTTCCTTTTTCTTCCTCTTTTTTCTTCCTTTTTTTCTTCTTTTTTTCTTCCTTTTTTTCTTCATCTTTTTCTTCTTATTTTTTCTTCCTTTTTTTCTTCATCTTTTTCTTCCTCTTCTTCTTCTTCCTTTTTTCTTCCTTCTTTTTCTTCCTCTTTTTTTCTTCCTCTTTTTTCTTCCTCCTTTTCTCTACATTCAAATTTACTTTCCTTCCTTACTTTACCTTGATCGTTCCCTTCCCATGTTACTCTTTCTTCCTTACTTCTCTTCCTTGCTTCTCTTCCTTCTTTCCTGTTTTTCTTTCTTCCTTACTTCTCTTCCTTGTTTCTTTATTTTTCTTTCTCTCCCTGCTGTGTGCTTCCTTACTCCTTGTTTCGCTTCCTTCTTCCTTTTAATTTTGTTGGTTCATCTCTCTCTCTCTCTCTCTCTCTCTCTCTCTCTCTCTCTCTCTCTCTCTCTCTCTCTCTCTCTCTCTCTCTCTCTCTCTCTCTCTCTCTCTCTCTCTCTCATCCCTTCGTTTTTCCTTTTATTTCGTTTATATTCCTTTTATTGCATCTTTTTTAATCTCTTTTTCCCCTTTTCTCGATGTTTTTCTTTCTCTCTCTCTGCCATAACTCTATTTACCTTGTTTCCCCTCACCGCCTGACCCTCTTCTCCTTTGCAACATGGCGTAACTTTTTTCCAAAACTTGAGTAATTCATTTCGACGTAACTGGACATAACCCTAACTTGGCCTCGCTTCAAGCCAATGGCCTAACTTAGATCACTTAAGTCTCGGCGAAAATACACACACACACACAAAAAGGGGGCCTTATTAGATCAAGTTGTACCCTACTAGTCATCCTTCTGTAACTTAAGTCATCTATGTATACCTGTTTTTCATCATCCATAGTAATCGTATACATAATCTCGTTCTATCTATTATGTGTACTTAGGTTGTATACGTTACTTAATGCAGACAGGCAGACAGATAGACAGACAGACAGCAGGCAGGCAGGCAGGCAGGCAGGCAGGCAGGCAGGCAGGCAGGCAGGCAGGCAGGCAGGCAGGCAGGCAGGCAGGCAGGCAGGCAGGCAGGCAGGCAGGCAGGCAAGCAGGCAGACAAACAGACAGACAGACAGACAGACAGACACACAGACAGACAGACAGACAGACAGACAGACAGACAGGCAGACAGACAGACAGACAGACAGACAGACATCAGTACATGGCAAGCAGGCAGACTAAACATACAGACAGACAGAAGACACACAGACAGACAGACAGGCAGACAGACGAGACAGCAGGACAGACAGAAGGCAGAAGACAGACAGACAGACAGACGATTATTTATTCCATCATGAAGTCTTTAAGTGTTTATCTGTCTTTATGGTAATTTATGAGAGAGGAGAAGAGAGAGAGTGAGAGAGACGAGAGAGAGAGAGAGAAGAGAGATCGAGAGATCCAATTTATCCACATATTTATCCATCAATCTCAATTATTAGTATCCAACAACCATCAAGTTAAACCATCTCTCTCTCTCTCTCTCTCTCTCTCTCTCTCTCTCTCTCTCTCTCTCTCTCTCTCTCTCTCTCTCTCTCTCTCTCTCTCCCAGGCAGGATATACATGTCTAAATTGCCTCATTTCTGCTTCCATTACCCACTTAGAAGGCATTGAGGTACTTAGAGAAGAGAGAGAGAGAGAGAGAGAGAGAGAGAGAGAGAGAGAGAGAGATAGAGAGTACAGCCCCTACCTTCGTAACGCCGTGGGATGCCGTGGAGTGGTAGTAATGGAAGTCCGACTCTCCTTTCTGAGCGTTTGTTTATTTCCTGTCGTAATGTAGCGTTGCCATTACAGCGGTGAGGCTCAAGACAGTGTTGCCATTACAGCGGTGAGGCTCAAGACAGTGTTGCCATCTCCCGGGCTAGGCGGGGCGAGCGGTGATTATGATGTCATTTTCAGGCAAGATTGAGTGGGAGAGGAAGGAGGAGGAAGAGGAAGAGGAGAGGAGAGGAGAGGAGAGGAGAGGAGAGGAGAGGAGAGGAGAGGAGGGGAGAGAGAGGAAGGAAAGGGGAAAGGGGAAAGGGGAAGGGAAGGGAAAGGTAAGGAAGGTAAGGGAGGAAAGGAAAGGAAAGGAAGGAACGAAAGAAAGGAAGGGAGGGAAGGAAGGGAGGAAGGAAGGGAAAGGGAAGAAAGGAAAGGAATGAAGGAAAGGAGGAAGAGAAAGAATAGATTGTAAAGAAAGAAGTAAAGAAGGAATAAAGATGTGAAAAAGTTAGAGAAATAAAAAAGGAGGTGAAAAAAATGTGATAAAGGTTAGAGAAAGAAAGAAAGGGAGAGAAAGGAGAAGGAAAGGGAGAGAAAGAAAGAAAGGGAGAGAAAGAAGGAAAGGGAGAGAAAGGAGAAGGAAAGGGAGAGAAAGGGGAAGGAAAGGGAGAGAAAGAAGGAAAGGGAGAGAAAGGAGAAGGAAAGGGAGAGGAAAGAGAAGGAAAGGGAGAGGAAGGAGAAGGGAAGGGAGAGAAAGAAAGAAAGGGAGAGAAAGGAGAAGGAAAGGGAGAGATGGTTATGGTATAGGAGTAAAGCAAAGAAGGATGTGAGAGAAAATAGAGAGCTGAGAAAGAAAAGAAAGTTGAGGTTCTATTAACTGTAAAAAAAAAAAAAAGAAAAAAGGAAGAGTGTGAAGTGAAAAAAAAAAGTTATTTGGTGATGAAAGAAAAGGAAAGAATGTGATAATACCAAGGATAGTAAGAGGTGATTGACGATGAAGAGAGGACATAAGAAGGAAATGAAGAAACATTGTTCAGTTCAGTTCAGTTGTTGGTCGGGAGTCAGGCCTTTTTCAACGGCACTCCCTGACGTGTTTCTTCTTGCTGTCTGGGCCTTTAATTCGTTTTCTTCTCTTATTCTATCTTATTAGTTTCTTTCTTTTTCTTTCTTCTTATTTTCTCTGGTCATCCAAAAACTGTTGATTGTTCTTTTTGCTTCTTCCATTGTGTGGAGAAAAAATATGAAAAAAATGGATGAAAATAAAAAGGAGCCGAGATGAAAAACAGACAAACGAAAGAATTGAATGAAATGAAAATGGGAGGAAGATATGAAAGGGAATGAAAACAGGAGTCGAATAGGGAAGA
Organism: Chionoecetes opilio; assembly: GCA_016584305.1. Lineage (NCBI taxonomy): Eukaryota > Metazoa > Arthropoda > Malacostraca > Decapoda > Majidae > Chionoecetes > Chionoecetes opilio. Next base: position 20,203 of record JACEEZ010004983.1, read on the forward strand.
AAAAAGCTTGACAGATTTAAAGAAAGAAGAAAAAAATGAAAGGAGATAGTGGGATGGAGGGAGAATGAAAAAGAATGAAGGGAGGAAGGGGGAGAAGGAAGGAAGGAAGGAAGGAAGGGAGGAAGGGGGAGAAGGAAGGAAGGAAGGAAGGAAGGGAGGAAGGGGGAGAAGGAAGGAAGGAAGGAAGGAAGGGAGGAAGGGGAGAAGGAAGGAAGGAAGGAGGAGGAGGAAGGGAGAAGGAAGGAAGGAAGGAAGGAAGGGAGGAAGGGGGAGAAGGAAGGAAGGAAGGGGGTGGGTGGTAGGATGAGGGTTGGACGTGTGAGGATTGACTGGCTTTGCATCTTTATGAGTGTCCCGGCAGCATAAGGATCGCAGCGCCGCCTCGGGGGACCTCTGGCGGCGGGATGCGGCGTCACGGCTCGCGCTCAGGTGCCGCTTTGCCGTTTTATATTTGCCGTTATTGTTTCGCCTCCTATATTCTAGTTTTATGTTCTTCCTCCTAGTTTCTCCTCCTATATTCTAGTTTGAATGTTCTATGTTTTGTTAAAGGGGTGTTTTTATTGATTTGTGTGTGCTTTGAGAGAGAGAGAGAGAGAGAGAGAGAGAGAGAGAGAGAGAGAGAGAGAGAGAGAGAGAGAGAGAGAGAGAGAGAGTTTGTCGTATTATATTTTCCCTCTTAGTTTCTCCTCCTATATTCTAGTCTGATTTTTTTTTGTTTTTTTGTTAAAGGGGTGTTTTTATTGATTTGTGTGTGCTTTGAGAGAGAGAGAGAGAGAGAGAGAGAGAGAGGAGAGAGAGAGAGAGGAGAGAGAGAGAGAGAGAGAGAGAGAGAGAGAGAGAGCAGCGGAAACTGGGAGAAGAGACATCACAAGCCGAGAGAGAGGCACCAAGGAAATCTGAACCTGGCAGTTTGTACCAAGTTTTTTCGACTAAGCCATGAACTCTACTCCACACACACTGAATATGTGCACTGCACAAATGATAAATACTACACAACTCACTTTTAATTCTCGAACACTACTATTTCACTATTATACCTCAATCTACTCTTACTATACTCCCCTACTACTGACTACTACTACTACTCCTACTCCCCTACTCTACTATACTATCAAACTACTGCTACTATACTATATTTACACTACTACTATCCTATACGTACTACGCTATACTACTACTACTACTACTACTACTACTACTACTACTACTACTATACTCTCACTACTACACTTCTACTACCCTACTACTACTACTACTACTACTACTACTATACTACTACTGCTACTACTACTACTACTACTCTACTACTACTACTACTACTACTACTCCTATACTATTTACTACTACTACTACTACTACTACTACTACTACACTACTACTACTACTACTACTTACTACCCTCTACCTACTACTACTCTACTTAACTCCTACTACTCCTACTACTACTACTACTACTACTACTACTACTACTTTTACTACTACTACTACTACTACTACTACTAATTTTATACCACTACTACTACTACTACTACTACTACTACTACTACTACTACTACTACTCGGGTGTACCCAGGAATTTTTTTCGGGTAGGATCATAATTTTTTTTCGCCGGCCAGTATATTAAACGCGCAAGATTTCTCGCCAGCTTCTAGATGGTAAATTTTTCGGCTATCAGGTGATTCCCTTGTTAGGCTTTATTTCTTATTTCAGGTAGAGAAGTAATAGTTTTGGTAGTGTTAGATGCTTGTTCTCTTCTAGTAGTTTCTTTTTCTAGTTTCCTCTCTCTTCTTCTATCCTTTAATTCTCTTATTCCTCTCTCCTTTGTTCTAATTCCTTCCTTTGTTCCTTAATGGCCCTTCTTTCTCTCCTTCCTTCCTTCCTTCCTTCTTTTTTTCCTTTCCCTTTCCCTTCCTTCTTCCTTCTCCTTCCTTCCTTCCTTTCCTTCCTTCTTCCTTCTTTCTTCTCCTTCTTTCTTTCCCTTCTTCTTCTTTCTTTCTTCTTTCCTTTTTTTCCCTTTCTTCCTTCCTCTTCCTTCCTTCCTTCCTCCCTTCTTCTTCTTCCTTCCCTTCCTTTTCTTCCTTCCTTCCTTCTTCTCTTTCTTCTTTCTTTCTTTCTTCTTTCTTTCTTTCTTCCTTCCTTCCTTCCTTCCTTCCTTTCCCTTCTTCCTTCCTTCCTTCTTCCTTCCTTCCTTCCTTCCTTCCTTTCTTCCTTTCCTTTCTTCCTTCCTTCCTCCGTCCTTCTTCTTCCTTCCTTTTCTCCTTCCTTCCTTTCTTCCTTCCTTCCTTCTTTCTTCCTTTCCTTCCTTCCTTCCTTCCTTCTTCCTTCTTTCCCGCCTTCCTTCCAGCCTTCTCATAATTTTCTGGCCTCTTATTTTCTTTCATCTTATTTTTGTTCGCATCGTTTTTTTCTCTTTTCTTTCTTTTCAAGTCTTATTTTAGTTTCTTATTCATTTCTTTCCTCGGGTTTTTTTTCCTATTTCTTTATTTTCCATAAGCATAAGCGCGACCCAATCAGGGTAGGTGGACGCGGCCACTTCGCAGAACCTGTCATATTTTTTTAGAACTTCAACAATCAAAACACAAAAAAAGCTGTGCAATCAGCGTGCATTGTGCGAAATATTTATTCAAATTATGCTTCTTTTTTTTAAACTTTCCACGGCGCCGGAAATCTGAATAAGGAAAATCTGATAATAATTCTTTAAGAAACTCTAACGCGAGGAACACAATGAGATAATTACGATAACTCTCTTTCTCTCTTTCTTTCTTTCTTTCTTTCTTTTTTTTTTCTTTTCTTTTCTCTCTCTCTCTCTCTCTCTCTCTCTCTCTCTCTCTCTCTCTCTCTCTCTCTCTCTCTCTCTCTCTCTCTCTCTCTCTCTCTCTCTCTCTCTCTCTCTCTCTCTCTCTCTCTCTCTCACACACAGACAGCTTGCGAGGAAGTATTAAAGAGAGGAAATACTTCGAAATTTTGATCGAAACTTCTTGGAAACTTCATTTTAGTACCGCTAACTCCTCCTCCTCCTCCTCCTCCTCCTCCTTCTCCTCCTCATCCTATGTATTCCTATGTATTTCTCTCCTTTTTGCTATTCTTGTACCTCTAACACAGAAACTATAGTAGTAGAAAGTAGTCACACAGGCAGCCTCGTTTTGCCTAGTAGATCTGTGCTGTCTGTTCTTCCATTTGTATCTCCCTCCTCCTCCTCCTCCTGCCTCCTCCCTCCTCCACCTCCTCTATCTCTCCTCACGTGACATCCTCTCCCCTCCTCCTCTCATCTCTAATCCTTCCTTTCATCCACCTCCTCTCTTTTCCTTTCCTCCAAATTTTCCTCCTTCTCCATCATCCTTCCACTTCGACATCTTCCTCTCTTCCTCCCCCCTCCCCTTCTCCACCCACCCCTTCCCCTCCTCCCCCTCTCCCCCTCCAACCCCTTCCCCCATTCCCCCTCTCCTCCTCCACCCCCAGCCCCCCTCATCACGTTATCAGATGAATTATAGATTTCTGGTCCCAGCTGGTCTTTCCCACGACGACCGATGGCGGGGAAAAAATTAATTATTCTTCCAGGGCGCAACATCAACCTGCTCTTTGCCTCCCTCGCACTCGCTCTCTTTTTTTTGCTCACTTTCTCACTCGCTCACTCGCTCACTCGTTTATTTTTTTCCTTTCCTGTCCTTTCCTAACCTATGTCAAGTTTCTGCCTCGCTCTCTATCTCTCGCTACATTTTTTCACTCACTCACTCACTCACTCGTTCAGTTTTTTTACTCACTCACTCACCCACCCGCTACATTTTTTTCACTCACTCACTCACCCACTCGTTCAGTTTTTTTACTCACTCACTCACCCACTCGTTCAGTTTTTTTACTCACTCACTCACCCACTCGTTCAGTTTTTTTACTCACTCACTCACCCACTCGTTCAGTTTTTTTACTCACTCACTCACCCACTCGTCATTTTTTACCACTCAACCAACCCACTCGGTTCAGTTTTTTACTCACTCACCACCCATCGTTCGTTTTTTCTTTTTCCCTTTCCCCCTGTTTAATTTGTTTCTCCTCACTCCCCTCCTCTTATTTTTTTCTCACCTCACTCGTTAATTTTTTTCCTACTAATCAATTTTTGTTCGTTTTTTTTCTTTTCCCTCCCTCGTCTTTGTTTTTTTCTCTCCTCCCCTCGTTCATTTTTTTTCCACCAACCCCCCACTCCAGTTTTTTCACACCACCACCCCACACCCAACCATCCCACCACACCCACCACACACCACCTCACCCCCACCACACCACCACAAACCCACCACGACCAAAAACAACAACCCACCCAACCACAAACACCCACCCAACCACCACACCCCACATGTTTAGGTTTTACACTTATCAACTAAAGTTTCAGTTTTTGGGAATACCCCATATAATTATTTTTTATATATCCCCCTGTCAGTGTTTTTTTATTAATTCTTGTTTTTTTTTTTTTTATCGTATTCCAACTCTTAATGTCAATTTTTTGTCTCCCTCTATTTTTTTCTTAAATTTTTACCACTTTAATATTTTTCCCTTTACGCCCCAATTTTTTTTCTGTCCGCCCCTCCCTTTTCCCTTTTATAGCCGTCCCTTCTCTTCCGCGTCTTCTTCTTTCGCCCCGTCTTCCTTCGCCCCGTCCTTCCTTCCTCTTTTTCCCTCTTCGCCCAGATTTTTCCCCCAGACCCACACCACCCAAACACCACCCACCCAACCACCACCTCACCCAAAAAAAACCCCCCCCCACCCCACCCACCCCACGCCCAACCTTCACCCCTATCAAAGATTTCATTTCACGATTGTATCACAGAGAAATTTTCATAATTTCCCCCCCTGAATTTATTAACAATTTATTTTTTTTTAAAATTTCATCACGCTTCAAGGGGGAAATTTCCCCTTTTACGCCCAAAATTTTAACCCTTCACGCCAGATCCCCTTAACCCCTTCACGCCAGATCCCTTCACCCTTCACGCCCAATCCTTCACCCCTTCACCCCAGACCTTCACCCTTCACGCCAGATCCTCACCCCTTCAGCAGATCCCCTCCCCCCCCCCCCCCCCCCCCCCCCCCCCAAAAAAAAAAAAAAAACCCTTTCACGCCCAGATTCCCTTCCCACCCACCCTTCACCGCCCCCCCCGATCCTTCACCCCCTCCCCCTTTACCCCCCCCCCCCCCAAAAAAACCCCGATTCCCTGAACCTCCTTCACCCCCCCCTGGCCGCCCCCCCAGATCCCTTT
>JACEEZ010004984.1:0-30147 GCA_016584305.1 Chionoecetes opilio
GTTAGATTGCTTGAAAATGTTGTTTCCTAGACAGATTTTTTCGGCATGCTGAACACAAATCTGGAGTCAGCTTTTCAGTTAACAATGATTAGCAATCCTGTCAGCTAATTCACAAGACAATGATACTTCCAGATATTCATCAATATTCTACACCTTTTCACCTCAAATTAAAACAACTGCTTTAAATTTAAATAATTGAATTTTCAAACTGCGAATAAAACTACATTTATTTAATTATTACATTCAATTGCTTATAATTTGAAGTTCCGTTGTTCTAATTTGAGAGTGAAAAGGTGTTGCTATGAAAAAGTTCCGAAAAGTTACATATTTCTTCCTGCACACTGTTTTACTTTACAGAGTGCTGCAGACAAAGGGAAGAGAAGCGGAAAACATTATATATGAAAAGATATACCGATATATTTGTCATATTTTTACCAAGCATTACTACATAGATAAAGCAACACAGGATTAAGTACCGCATAGCCTTATTCCCGTGTATGTTAGTACCATCTGTAGTTATACACAAAGAAAAAAATTTATATGATAATGATGGATATTTCCTGTATATACATATTGAAATAAGATAGAAAGCAAATAATGGTGGCATGTAAGTGTCATATTCTTTTGTTCCATCAAAGAATCTGGAGTCAGTTTTCATTTTACAAACGTTGTGTTATTGCTCAGTGGGTGGTGGGGATGCGGGGCAACTCGTCCCCGTACCGGTGTGGTTATTGCATCGAAAAATAAAAAAAAAAAAAAAAACACAAAAAAAAAAAAAAAAAACGTGGGTGTGGTGGATGCGGGGCAACTCGTCCGCCAGGTGGTTTATTGCATCAGTGGTGGTGTGGATGCGGGGGCAACTCGTCCCGTCCAGGTGTGGTTATTGCCATCAGTTGTGGTGGTGGGATGCGGGGCAACTCGTCCCGTCCAGGCGTTTATTGCATCAGTAGGGTGGCTGGTGGATCGGGGCAACTTCGTCCCCTTCCAGGTGTGTTATTGCATCAGTGGTTGGTGTGGATGCGGGGCAACCTCGTCCGTCCAGTGTGTTGTAGTGTTGGGTGATTCCTCGTCCGCAGTTATGCACAGTGGTTTGGGTGGATGCGGGGCACTCTCCCCGTCCCAGGTGGTGTTATTGCATCAGTGTGTTGTGTGGATGCGGGGCAACCTCGTCCCGTCCAGTGTGTTTGCATCAGTGGTTGGTGGTGATTGCGGGGCCACTCGTCCGTCCGGTGTGTTTTGGCATCAGTGGTTGGTGGTGGATCGGGCATGCCGTGGGTTCTTTCAGTGTGAGCGGTCCCGTCCGCCAGTGTGTGTTTATGCATCAGTGGTGGTGGTGGATGCGGGGCAACGTTTTACGTTCAGAATTGTGTGATATTTTTATTTTTCCTGTGGTAGCGTTTGAGATTCTTATAAAAGCTTCGCGTGTTCGATCCTTCCCACTCAAGCGTGGTCGTAGTAATCTGAGTATTCCTTGCCACGCCCTGGTACAGAACCAGCACGACGCTTACCACGCAGGCACAGTCGCCCCATCGACAGCCCAAACGTCCCTCTCCTCCTCCCCTCAGGAGGCGCTGGTCATCGAGTGTCACCCAGGCTTGGGGGAGAAGTCGTACCCTCGGGATGTGAGAATATTCGTCATCGGTCTCCCCTCGTCCTCGCTGTCAATATTGCCCAGCGTATGCGAGTCCGGGAAGTATTCGATTTGAGTGTCGCCGCAGCTTCCTCGGGGGCGGTCGCAATATTCCGCTATCGGACTCGACCTCGCTTCGATATTCAGCGGTCCTGGCGATGGTCGGGCAATATTGGACTTGAGTGTCGCCGCAGTCGTCCTCGGGGCGGGTCGAATATTCGCTATCGGACTCGACCTCGCTTTCGGACTCGGTCTCCTCGCTGTCCGAGATATTCAATATCTTGTCATCATTTGCCATAAATTCTATCCACTTTGTCATCGGTGGGAGGAATCAGTCATCCTCGCCGGCGTCGTCCTCGGAGGGCGGTCGAATATCCGCTATCGGACTCGCCCTCGCTTTCGGCCTCGTCCTCGCTGTCGATATTCCAATATTTGTCATCATTTCCATAAATTCTATCCTTTGTCATCGTGGAGGAATAACATCATCCTCGCCGCAGTCCGTCCTCGGGGCGGTCAAATATTCGGCTATCGGACTCGACCTCGCTTTCGGACTCGTCCTCGCTGTCGATATTCCAATATTTGTCATCATTTGCCATAAATTCTACGCATTTGTCATCGGTGGAGGATAAACAGTCATCCTCGCTGTCCTCCTCCCGGGGTCACCGCCCTTCAGGTGTTCGGCGGCGAGCCCAGGCGACTGCCGGTAATGAACACGCCCGTGAAGGGCTGCCCTGGATCCTGCGCCGCCCCCACCTGCTCGCCCCCGAGGCTAAGAGAGGCCGCGCTGTCCCTTTTTGTGTTAAGCCTCAGACTCTTTGAGAAGGCATCAAAGTAATTTCCTGGGTTCAAGACGGGGCTGCCGTCCCGCCAGGCAGGTCACCCTGAACGAGGGTGTTTCCGTCTTTTTTTGCTCAAGCGTCCCATGTTCATCCACGACCGCCTGGGTCGGAGGTGTTCCGCTCGAAACGTGTGAGCACTGCATGCTCGGCGGGGGAAGGTGAAGGAGGCGATCACCCGCCTCCCGCGCCCCCAGCACCCCACGAGTACCAGCACCGGCGCCTCTCGTAGGCCAGCGTGATGGCGTCCACGGGGCCGCTTGTCCCGCCTCTGCCTGCGATGCCTCGAGATGACCTTCAGGGCGTGAATAGTTCTCTTCTCGTTTTCATTTTGGGGTGTTCATATTGAATGAATATATTTGTCAAGAAGAGTTTTGGGCTCGTCCATCGGGCGCACAGCATAAAAGGGGTTGGTATAGGCACGGTGTCGTGGCGTGGTGGTGGGGCAATACAAGGGTATTGGTTATAACTAGTTGTTCAGACTTCTGTTTCCTTATTTCGGTAGTATCTTGCATATTAGTACTAGAATCGTAGATACAACGATTTAACAGCATGTATAGAATTGTTTATCAATAAGCAAACACAGCTGATTTGCACATATATACAGCAAAAAGCTTCACGAGGTTTACATCACTTCTACATAAATTGAACCTGAAATCTCATTCAAATCATGAAAAAAATGACAATGGACAAGCTAACAAACGGATGAGGACAGCCTCGTATTCCTGGACTATCAGAGCTGTGTATTTTTACCGAACACAAAGGCGGTGGATCAATTCGCAACCCACAAACAACAAAAGAAGGAGGTAACAGAACAGGGAAAAGTGAGCAGCTGCAGGCTTTGCAATTCGTGATAACTGAATGTCTTTTTTTGATATTTGTGTAATTTTGTGTACACCATTTTACAAACAAAAAAATGCCCATTAATAATGCTCTACTTTCTTTCTCTCTTTTTTTTATATAATATACAGGAAATATCCATTCATTATCATATAACTTTGTTTTCTTTGTATAACTCATGCAGGGTTTCAACCTGGGGGCAATGGCCCCCAAGGGGCCAGGAAAAATTTAAGGGGCCATGGGGGGTTTTGTTGAAAATTTTATACATTTCAAAATAATGTTAGGAATCAGAAATTAAAAAAAAAATCTTGCATCACTGTCCTGGCAAAGAAAATTTTCTTGTTTTAATAATTAATTGATTAATCATTAAGTTGAAAATAAAATTTTGTTACATAATATTGTTGCATAATAACTTACCCATCAAAAGTTATTGTATTTGGATGGATCTACAATTATATCCCCGGCATTTCCAATTATCTAGCGAAAAAAAAACTTTTGGATTTCTGGCTGCTCAAAAATATTCCGAAATTGACGACGATCAGGTTTTTGTTATTTTGCCACATAACTATGAGTCGTAGAATAAAACTTATTGAAATAACAAAGGTTCATATTGAGGTGTTCTACATGATGCAGTAATCGGTTTGTCAAAACACCTCATGGTTGTCGCGAAAATTGATATTTTGTATAAATGTACGAATATGCTATTTTCTCGGTTATTTACCAAACAATATTTTTTTTTTTTGCGCCAAATGATAGCCCTTGATCTACTTCATATTTACTTCTCTATACATGTTGCACTTATCTGCCATAGTTTTTTTAGTTATTGAAAAAGACGAGATTTTCAAAAAAAATCAAGGCAAACAAGTTACCCCTTGCAAAATTTGCAATATTTTTTGAAAATTAGATTTGCTTGAAAATTTGTTCCTAGCAGTTTTCGGGCATGCTGAACACGAATCTGGAGTCAGTTTTCAGTTACAATGATTAGCAATACCTATTTCAGCTAATTCACAATGACATCATACTTCCAGATATTCATCCAGATATTTCTACACCTTTTCACCCTCAAATTAAAACAACTGAGCTTTAAATTTAAATAATTGAATTTCAAATGCGAATAAAAATACCATTTATTTTATATTTACATTCAATTGCTTTAATTTGAAGTCCGTTGTTCTAATTTGAAGTGAAAAGGTGTTGTATAAAAAAAGTCCAAGAAAAGTAACATATTTTTTCCTGCACACTGTTTTACTTTACCAGAGTGCTGCCAGCAAAGGGAAGAGAGGGAAAACATTATTTATAAAAGATATACCAATTATTTTGTTCATATATTTACACAGCATACTACATAGATCAGTGGTTCTCAACCTGGGGGCCATGGCCCCCAAGGGGGCCATGGCAAGAATTTAAGGGGGCCATGGTGGGCTGTTGCAAATTATACTTTTCTAAATAATGTTAGGAATCGGAATTTAAAAAAAATCTTGCATCACTGTCCGGGCAAAGAAAATTTTCTGTTTTAATAATTAATTGTTTAAATCATTAAGTTGAAAATAAAATTTTGTTACATAATATTGTTACGAATGTGTGTGTACGTGTGTATGTATGTATGTGTGCGAAATTGTAATTGTTTGTGCAGTGTAGGTTTTGGATAGAAAACGCGGAGGAGAACGAACGCGTATGAGACGGGTGAGAGACACGGGCGGTGAGTGAGGGGAGTCACCGGGAGACAGAGGGAGAGGGGCGATCGAATGTTCAGTGTTAGTGTGGTATGCCATGTATTCCCGTAGGATTTGTGCTAAAATGATTTTTTTGCAGTTCTGGCTTCTATAGGTATCAGATTAACAGAAAAAGTTTGGGGCCCCAATTTCAGACCCCTCACCCTTTTCTGGGGGGTCATTCCTCTTTTGGCACCCCCAGGATTGGTCTCTGGAAAACACTAAGAAAACAAATTTTCAACATTTTCTTTGTTACAGACACGTGAACTACTGATTCCTACAAAAATTTGCTGATGCTGATGTCAGGTCTGATATCTACATTTTTCTATCACGTCCAGATTTGGTATAACCGAAACCTCTATTTTTCGTTGTTTTCTCACCCGCTTTATTACGAAAGCCGTCTAAGCTACTTTTCCATGCCATTTTTATGCTAGGCATACTCAAATAATGTTAACAGGGTTGTATTTCCTCCTTTATTCGGGGCTTAAGACAGACAGTGGAGTTCCACTGGCGGAGTTACCACCCCTGCGCCCAAACCATCCACCCAAAGCGCGTTTGTATTTAGCGATACGTCCGATTTTGCGATACTGTCAAATCGGACGTAAAATCAATCAGTTATTCATCAATGTCCATATTGAAATATCCTCCCGAATAGCGTTTGCGCAATCACTGCCTTTAGCATTTACAGAGAGGAGTAAGGGCAGGCCATTCTTAAAGGGCAGCTACACCTATTTCCCTTGCATCCTACTTTGCAGCCACATTTGACGAGTTCAATTACAGCTTGTGGGGCAGGCAGGGCAAGAAATGCCCAGTGGAACATACACGCCTTTCTCCAATTTCCACCTTTTTTTTCAATTGCAGGAAGGGTTGGACAATTTTCAGGGTATGACTTGTCCCGCATTGTCATGTAGTTTGCACGCATGATATGGGGAAGCAATGCAGCACGAGTTGGTGGGAGCATTTCCCTTCCAATTTCTTTGACCGAAACAGCTCCACCTGAGTGATGGTAGGTTGGCTGGACCTTTTTGACTGTAGACATGACACACAAAAGTCTCAACGCTTTAAACCTGCGGGGAAGCTCGTCATTGACCAACTCGGCAGGAATAGAAATGCACCCTAATGCTTTGAAGCAGTCAATGGCAGGGTCAGTCATCATCAAGCTTTAGGTATGCATCTACCCATTGATTTCTTTTGAAATTCCTTGAATTGCCTCCCAATCAGCACTTTGAGGAAGTTGTGGAGTCAAAGTTCTTGCCCATTGCAACGGCCAATAACCTGCACTCTTTCAAAGATGTCTTTTTCCCCGTTCTTCTTCCTTTGCCTGTATGAAACTTCAAGGATATAGTAGATGCTATCTGTCTGGAGGCGATAAGATCAAGAAGGAGCAGGAGTACGTCAGTGTCGGGGGGACCATACGCAGTCTTTCTGGCAGCACCACAGGCTGTAGAGGCAAGTACTTGGTTTGGGAATCAATGTGTCAGTCTCTTCTGTGTATGAGCATACCAAAAACTAGCCCTTGATATGATCATCGCCCACGACACGAAGCCGAATAAATCTTGCTTGCGAATAGTAAGCAGCCCTTTGGCCAAACAAAGCCATGTGAGCTTCCGCTTTGTTTTTGATGCTAAAAGTAACTCTTAATGGACATGGTGAGCTTCTTTTCGGGATGAACTTCGTACTCAATGGATGTGTTTGATCGCTTCTGCCGGGTCTTGTTTTCAACGACAGATCCAAGTATCGATCAAACACAACAGCCCCTCATCATAGCTTGTCATCATTGTCTCTATGCGTTTGTTGAATGCATCCTGAAGGTGTGAAATCTTCAGCATATTGGCGTCTTTGTCATACTCTGAAGTACACCCATTGCATCAATGATGAGAACTTTAACTGGAGGATCTTCCTGCCCTATGTCTGGTACGGGGAGGAACATCAAGGGATTCAAACCGTGGCATCTTCAACTGCATGCATCAGACTGGCCTTGTCAGTTGGATGTTACAAAGATCTATCAACAGCACACAGAGAGCGGGGCACTGTTGACATCCGTACTTGCCAATTATTTCCTCGAATTTTGGCACTAGACCTGGTCGGCTTCCCTGAACAATGAGAAATCTGCCCAGTAAATTACGATCCTCACGCAATTTGATGACTTTATCTCCAATGCGTACTTTTGATTTATCCATCCAACTTGAGAATGCCTTCAACTTGAGCTTCTTCATCTTGTCCCAAACCGAGAGATTTGATGTGGTAGTCGGGACTTTTCACAAAACGAACTCCTCGAATCGCTTTTTGACCCTTTTCTGCATAATGCAGAAAAATCATGCTTGCTAACCTCTGGCACAAGAGCTGATGAACAAAAACTTTTCAATGGGGGTCTTCACTTGAAGGGGTTGTCTGTGCAGTGCAACTCTATTGATTGACGGATCTTATGGCATTCTCTTGACCTCAGTGCAATCTGTCCAGACAGCTGGTAATGCTCTGTGCGTTCGGATGCCCTGGAAACTTTTGGGAAAGCTCTCAAGATACTCGCAACGATACGGGCAAGGCAAGGTGTAGTGGTGACGAGTCGTTTGAGAGCAGCTTAATCTCTGCTGAGTCCTACCATACCACCGTGTCCCTTTAGTTTCTTGATTTCCTGTTCGAGTGCCTGATCTGTGGCGAGATTCGTGAAGGGTATCTTGGTTTTGCAACAACAAAGTCACCGGACATCAATGCATTCCATGTTTCAGGCTCATTATCTTCCAGCGCATTCATTTGTGCAAGATGGACAGGCATCAGTCGAGCGTAATTTAGAAGATCCCGTGCGAAGAAATACTTGATCAGGTTCCCCAAAGGGAAGCAGGAAAAACTCTGCCAGTCCCCTGAGCGGCAAGAGTGACGAAAGAAGAAGGCTTCCACTTGATCGAGGTATGCTGAAAGGAATTCTGCAAACTCTCCAATGGTTTCATCCTCCTCCAGTGGCTTCAATTTCCAGCGTCCCATGATCTGACATATTCATATTTTTTCAGTCATATCGGGTTACGTGAATGAAGCTTGTCCTTGAAAGCATGCACCGGCACTAACTGGGCCTTTTGAAAGAGTGGATATATGACATCAAACCGCATCATCATAATTGCTAGACTGATTGTGATGTGGTTTCGATGCCTCTTTTGTTTTGCTTTGCCACTGAAAATCCACGAAGGGCTGCTGATGGTATGCACCCCTTTTAATGGGGCACAATATACCCGGCCATGCCATCATCGTTTTTCCCGAGAAACATGTAAAGCAGCAAATGCAATATGGAGAGCTCCTGCCCTTAGGATCCCAAATTTTGGGTTTCCCCCAACTGACTGCTGAATTTTCAAAGCACGTGAATATAGGTCCAGGTCCCAGTGTTATCAAAGTTTTTCTCTGTGGACCAATGACAGTGGCAGAGATTCCCTGGGCTAACCGAAGAACAGTGTAAAGAGTCCCATTTGTCAGTGGGTGTGGTCTTGAATAATGGAGCGATAACTCTACATTCGTGCGTGTTGGGGTCGGATGACTGGGATAACAGCAGAGATTTGGGAGCAGCCCAAGTTGGCATCACATCTTTTTTGACCCAAATTTCCCTGGTTGGTTTGCTTGTTCCTTGATGATAGTATAGCGTCGACTGGAGTGCTCTCATGGGGGCACTCTCCGATTCCTTTGCATGTCACTGTCCTGTGTTTGTTCCTTCGCGACTCAGTTTCAGTGAAATCCACAATCATATCCGGGGCCATCAAACAGTTCCAAGGTAGTTTGCAAGTGCCCAGGTGTGAGTGAAGTCTTTGCTCAGAATATTCTTCCTCTTTCCCATTTTTAGACCGATAATCTCAATGGAGTGGTTTTTATGACGGTTCTTTCACCATGTTCACGTCAAAGGCCAGAAGCTTTTTGAGAGAAGCTTTTCTGGTATTTCAAGTGGTCGGTTCATGAAAATCTCCATCTTTATCTTGCTGGAACATGGACAAACCACTGTGCCATGGAAGGTTCCTTTTCCCCGTCGGTGTGTCTTCCAGGAGGTCAATATTACGATCGCAAAAACCCTATGTTCAGCCCTTTCTTGACCCAAAATTGGGAGACAAAATCCACCAGCCTCCTTAAACCGCTGGAAAAACCACTCTGCTCAACTCGTTTCTCTAAGTCAATGATGTGAAGGTAGTCACTTCCAATATACACAGCTGAGAGGTTTTCAAAAAGATTCTTGTCACGCACTCTAGAATGAACAGCAAGGGAAGACCCATTGACAGAGGGTCTGGACTGGGTTTTTCGGAAGGCACTGTTTTTCTTTGTCTGATGTTTTCACCTGGCGATCAGTCCCAGTATTTTGGACAAGGAACTGGCATGAAACTTCGACAGTTTTGTCCACCTCCTGGTCTCGTATCCGGACACTTTGCAACATGGCTACCAAAGAGGAGGTGACTCATGAAGAACTGGAGTAAAGACGGATTTTCAAAATTACTGAAGCTGCCTGGTAAACGACCAACGCGTTTTGCAGCATCTCTTCTCGCAGAAGGTTGGCGACATTCTTCAGGTGACCAACTATCTCATCATCATTCATCATTGAGGACCTGTAATCCATGGGCCATCGTGACTGCAGTGGAGAGCACAAGACGGTTCAGGGTCATTCCGTCTTAGTGATGTGACAAAAATTCACTTCGGAAGGCGCTCGTGATGAGTCTTTTGAGGTATTTCCGATAGTTCTCACTCTCATTTACATCCACACGGTATCTTTTCAAAATTGACAAGTAGGCATCATTTACCTCAGCCATGCTCAGTGTAACATCCTCGTCACTCAAGGTGTTTTGAATAGCGAGGACCAAATTTTGCATCACATACTGAGCGAATGAGTGGCACATTACTGTGATCTGTCCCCGTTTATATTCGCTGTGCAGAGCGCAAACATGTCCGATGATAGTGCTTTCAAGAGCTGATGCGTCGCCGGGTTCTTCAAGGTCCGCTACTGAAAACTCTAACATGGTCAGCTGGGGTTTTCTGCTTGATCTGTAGGAGTGTTTTAAACCCCTTGAGTCAGTAAGAACACGGTGCAGTGGCTCTGAGTCATTCTTGGGACAAAGCCCCCCAGTTGGAAAATAGACACCCCTTGTTCCTTGGAATAAATCTTTGGGCCGCTTTGGGCCGAACAGATCCCACAGCACTTGAAGGTCGCCCGGTCCTCGTGGGCGCAGACAGGTGAATCGGGTTTGGGATCTCTTCCTAAGACGTTCAATCTTGTTCTTGTTGACGATCGGTTTCCGACATTCACTTGATACCGAACGTACTTGAGTTCTCCTTCATTTAAACCTCACAAGTAATTTTAGTAGTCTATGAATGTCATTTCAGTATCACCAAGAGACACTCTCTCTTGACAGTGTTGTAAAAATTTCATCTGTCATTTACCGGATTGTTCACCAATCGCTTCTTTGATGTGGCAACCTTCTTTACAGACCACGCAAAAATCCGTCCTCCTCGACATATTGGCGATACTACCACGATCTCAGTTCACAGGGTATATCTGACTGAGCTCAAAACTGCTTCTTCAACATGCCTGAAAAAAAAAAAATGGAGTTAGACCCCATACTCTGAACCGGAAGTGCTAAAATCTGAACCGGAAGTGCTATAAGGACACTCCGGTTGCTTTTTGAGTGCTATAAATGACTGGCATACCTGGAAAAAATTACAAAAGGATACTCAAATTATGAAAATCGGTCAATTATTGGGGAGATAGGTGCATGGTCAGTGCCGGGGGGCCCCAAAAGGGAAGTGACCCCCCAAAAGGGGGGTAAGGGGTCTGAAAATTGGGACCCCATCTTTTTCTGTTAATCTGATACCTATAGAAGCCAGAACTGCAAAAACATCTATTTTAGCACAAAAATCCTACGGGAGCCCTTTTCCTAACATAACATACCGCACTATTAGGCTTTCATCGTCCTTCCATGAGGGAAAGATAGGGTTAAGATTCGCTGTATCAACCCTGCCATATCTCGTTTACTACCTTATGAAGGACTAATTTTTTGTCATATACGTCTTCTACTAAGCTTCAAACCTCTTGGCAAACTGTTACTTTGGTCAAAATCACGGACAAAACTTATCTTATATGAATAAATATAACACTGCCGCCGCCATTCACGCAGCCTAGCAGCTCGCCTTTCCCCGCCCCGCGGCGCCAGCCACGGCGTGCTCAGTGCCAAAGCCTTCTCTATGTAAAAGCCTGAGTCTGGGAGCGCGGGATGGACGTGACGTCAGGAGCTGAGTCTGCTCCGCGAGTCAGTAGGAGCCGAGCTTTCAACATGGGAGGATGTACGGGCGGTATAAGATATACTGTTATCTTTGGAAATGTTTGTTCTATAATATTATCAAATAAAAAACCGTAAAACACACTAAAGAAATGCCATTATGAGACTCTCAAGAAATATGCATGAACTTAAACTCTTCGCCATTTAATATTTTACTCGCAAACATTTTACATGGTGAATACCAATAGAAGCGGAATTTAATTAGCTTTCCATTGTTATATTTTGTTTTCTGATAAATGAATTAGAACCATACATACATTAGCGTTAACTAAATAAATAACATCATCAAACGGGAAAAATTACCCGATTTCATGACCTTTTTTGTTAGTTAACGCTTATTTATATATGGTTCTAATTCATTTATCAAAAAACGAAATATAGCAATGGAAAGCTAATTAAATTCCGCTTCTATTGATATTCTCCATGTAAAATGTTTTTGAGCAAAATATTAAATGGCGAAGAGTTCATACATATTTCTTGTGAGTCTCATAATGGCCTTTCTTTAGTCTGTTTTACGGTTTTTTATTTGATAATATTATACAACAAACATTTCCGAAGATAACAATATATCTTTTATACTGATAAACATATATTAGGTACGAAATTACCCTATTTCATGATGTTATGTATTTAGTTAACGATAATTTATGCATGCGCTAATTCATTATCAGAAACAAAATATAGCAATGGAAAGCGAATTAAATTCGCTTCTATTGATATTCCCATGTAAAATGTTTTCGAGAAAAATATTAAATGGCGAAGAGTTTAAGTTCATGCATATTTCTTGAGAGTTCATAATGGCATTTCTTTAATGTGTTTACGGGTTTTTATTTGATAATATATAGAACAAACATTTCCGAAGAAACAATATATCTTTTATACTGATAAAACATATAATTAGGTAGTAAACTTGTCATCTCGGTGGCCTCGTACAGACGCCGTCCGTGACGTCATCAATCTCAGGCGCAGGCCTTTATAGATTGAGACGGCCTTGTCAGTGCACACTTCCCCCATCTAATCAGGTTAGGTTAAGGTTGGTTTAGTTTAGTTTTATTCGTGAACTGTATTTTCTGGTAGATTTTGATGTGTTTAGGAACAATCTGATGTTAGTTTTTCTTGAAAATCACAAGTTTTGCAGAGGTGGTCAAGGGGGTACAAATAAAAAGGGATTGCCAAGAGAAACATAAAATTATTTCAAAACAAATAAAAATATATCAGAAAAATATAATTTCATCTGAAAAAGGAGAGGGTTGGTAAAACGTATCTTTACCAAAGATAGTAATAGCTGTGAATTTTTTTATAAAATTGATGGGATCGCCCTGGGTGGGACTCGAACCCACGCACTAGGAACATTCAGTGGTTTCCTAAGCTCTGCCACTGAGCTACCCGGGCATACATAGTAATGTTGCAATTGTTCTATATGCGCGTCGTACGCCCTGTTCCTGTTAATCACCGCCGTTCTGCATTACGCAACTCAGTAGTCGTACAGGATTATTATCCGTATTTTTGGTTATTGTGGATTTAATGANTTCAGCCTCGGACGCTGTGGTTTCTACTAGAAAATCACAGCGCTACGGCGGCAATCGCGCATTGGCTAGATCGTGACGTCAGTGCAAGGAACCTATTTGCAGCTGGGCACTCGCTGTTAGGGTTCCTTTTGAGACGGGCGTTCGGCTTTTCCAAGTCCTAGAGAACAAGTTTTATTCGTGTGTTCGGCTGGGGAATAGCAGTTCTGCCTTGAGTTACAGGCCATGAGTCTCACCATGCAGAGTGATTCCTGGAAGCGGTAACGTTGGTAGAAGGAGGAAGCAGTTGTGAAATTCCAATAAATAATAATCGACAATATGTGTTTATGGAATATGTGAGCTGTTTTTCGATTTACAGTAAGGTGCTGAAATATGTTGATCGAGGCAAGAATTGTCATTATGTATATGTTTGAGGACTGGCTCTTGTCGATACAGCAATGCATCAACGTTAGGAAGGAAGAAACATAATGCAAGGGTTACTCATCGCAAATTATAGTTATTTCTTGGTACATAAAACCAATGATTGATTTTGTCTTGCACAGAACGCTATTCGGAACTGATATTCACTTGATTGTCTAGAAAATTATGGTGACCTAGGTTATGCATATTTAGAAGCTAACATAAAAAAGGAGTCTAGATAATACATTTTCATTTCCATTATAATTATTCTGAAAAGGTTTTTAAGGGAATAGATATGAACGAGATGGCATACGATACGTAAACTTTTAAATACAAACGAAAGTGAGAGGGCGACGGGCCTTTCACCGTTACCCCTTGAGAACCTAGGAAATAGAAACTCAAAATGATAAATATAGAACAAAATTTTGCGGCCTACAAATAAATGGCATATAATAATAATAATAATAATAATATAATAATAATAATTTTATTCTCACCCGAAGGCATACAAGAAAAAACAACAACATAATATATGGACGAGGGAATGAACTTAAGTACTAAAGCAAATAATTGATATAGCTATATACCTCTATAATAATGATAATAGATAATAGTGTTTGCGCGATCATTTATGTAGATTAAATTAGAAGGTAACTCACAACACCATCATTGTATAAATCGTTGTATGGTTGAGTTGAAGCAGTGGAAAGGTGATAAAAAAGTTAAAGAAAGTATAGGAACCCTGGCATACACGTCTAAAAAAGTGGAGGAAAGTATGGGAACCCTGGCATACACGTCTAAAAAAGGGGAGGAAAGTATGGGAACCCTGGCATACACGTCTAAAAAAGTGGAGGAAAGTATGGGAACCCTGGCATACACGTCTAAAAAAGTGGAGGAAAGTATGGGAACCCTGGCATACACGTCTAAAAAAGTGGAGGAAAGTATGGGAACCCTGGCATACACGTCTAAAAAAGTGGAGGAAAGTATGGGAACCCTGGCATACACGTCTAAAAAAGGGAAAGAAAGTATAGGAACCCTGGCATACACGTCTATAAAAGTGGAGGAAAGTATGGGAACCCTGGCATACACGTCTAAAAAAGGGAAAGGAAGTATAGGAACCCTGGCATACACGTCTAAAAAAGGGAAAGGAAGTATAGGAACCCTGGCATACACGTCTAAAAAAGGGAAAGGAAGTATAGGAACCCTGGCATACACGTCGAAAAAAGGGAAAGAAAGTATAGGAACCCTGGCATACACGTCTATAAAAGTGGAGGAAAGTATGGGAACCCTGGCATACACGTCTAAAAAAGGGAAAGGAAGTATAGGAACCCTGGCATACACGTCTAAAAAAGGGAAAGGAAGTATAGGAACCCTGGCATACACGTCTAAAAAAGGGAAAGGAAGTATAGGAACCCTGGCATACACGTCTAAAAAAGGGAAAGGAAGTATAGGAACCCTGGCATACACGTCTAAAAAAGGGAAAGGAAGTATAGGAACCCTGGCATACACGTCGAAAAAAGTTAAAGGAAGTATAGGAACCCTGGCATACACGTCGCTGTGAATAGGAAGGGGCGGAGAGAGGCATGTATTAGGTGAAAGATATGCACGAAAGTAAGCCAAGGGAAAGGTGTAGGATTATAGAGTGTATAGCAGTATTTCCCAACCTGGGGGAAATTTCCCCCTGGGGAGAAATTTCAGGATTCTAAGGGGGAAATTTATTCTCCCTTAGAGAGGGAAAGGCAGCATTCAGTCGACAGAAAAAAAAGTTTTAGAATGCGGCTATTGACTTTTCTTCAAGTATATATAGATATAGAGGATAGTGTCGATATACGTGTGTTATTAAGCAAGTACATTTTGTGTATTGGCTACTTTTTTCCTTGAAGGGGGAAATCCGGATGGTTGAACTGGTTGAAGGGGGAAACAACAGAAAAAAGGTTGGGAACCACTGATAGATCATCAACCAAGATATATTACCAACCCTATAGATCATCAACCAAGATATATTACCAACCCTATAGATCATCAACCAAGATATATTACCAACCCTATAGATCATCAACCAAGATATATTACCAACCCTATAGATCAACCAAGATATATTACCAACCCTATAGATCATCAACCAAGATATATTACCCACCATATAGATCATCAACCAAGATATATTACCAACCATATAGATCATCAACCAAGATATATTACCAACCATATAGATCATCAACCAAGATATATTACCAACCCT
This sequence comes from Chionoecetes opilio, assembly GCA_016584305.1. Taxonomy (NCBI): domain Eukaryota; kingdom Metazoa; phylum Arthropoda; class Malacostraca; order Decapoda; family Majidae; genus Chionoecetes; species Chionoecetes opilio. The sequence continues at coordinate 15,479 of JACEEZ010004984.1, forward strand.
ATAGATCATCAACCAAGATATATTACCAACCATATAGATCAACCAAGATATATTACCAACCATATAGATCAACCAAGATATATTACCAACCATATAGATCAACCAAGATATATTACCAACCCTATCTAAGATCATCAACCATGGTATATTAATTATATGCAATAATATTCATAATGTTCAATAAGTACAGTAAGATAAGTCAATAAGACAGTAAGACAATACATAGATTTTTTTGTTTTATTTTGGCATTCATTCCTAATACAATACATTGAAACTTTTTTTGTTTTTGTTATTTTGCATCCATTCCTAAGACTACATTATTATTATTATTATTATTATTATTTTTTGCATCCATTCCCAAGACAATAAATACATTGAGAATGTTTTTGTTTTGTTTTGCATCCATTCCTAAGTGGAAACATTTCAGAAATATTCAGAAATGTTTCCAGCGATATTTCTTATGGTTCTTGTGGCGCACGGGTTTTTGGAGGCGAGCGGCCTCGGCAACGTGCCCGGCGCCACCTTCACGGGAGCTCCGATCGGCGACGCCCTCAGCACAGACCCAGGGCACGGGTGCTGTTCTGAGGGTGTCCCGGGTCGGGGCTCCCGTGAAGGTGGCGCCGGTGTTGTCCACGAGGCCGTCCGTTGCCGGAAGTCCGTGTGCCGCAGGGAACTGAAGAAACATTGCATAGTGCCATATGACCTCTGATGTCTGGCACATTCTTTTATTATTACCTTATCTTATCCATTCCTAAGTAAGACGATACATTACATTTTTTTTGCCATACATTCCTAAGACAATCCATTTGATTTTTTTTTTTTTTTTTTTTTTTGGACATCACCATCCATAAGACAAACATGCAATCTTTTTTTTTTTTTTTTTTGCTATCTATTCCTAAGACAGAATCTTTTTTTTCTTCTTTTTTTTTCCATCCATTTCTAAATAGGACAATACATTGAATTTTTTTTTTTTTTTTTTTGTCATTTTTTGGCATCCTATGTAAGACAATACATTGAAACTTTTTTTTTTTTTTTTTTTTTTTTGCATCCCTTCCCTATCAGTGGATCTTTGCTCAATGTCACCACACTCGCCTGTGCTTCCTCCTCAATACTTACACATGAACTGCTGTTAATCTGATCTATCTTCCATTAGCGCTCGCTAGTTTTCATCATGCTTCCCCAAAACTTTCTCCTCTGGACTTCCGTCCTTATTCTGTCTGTTATATTTTTATTCTCTCACAAATTTTCGTGTTTTTCCTAGGTCGCAAACTTTCTTGGAGCGAACTTCTCCTATTTTTGATACTTGTTAGCTTTGGCCTTTCCTCGGTTTCTTCGTGATATTCCTCGGTAATTTCTTTTCTCACTTCTTCCGCCATTTTCTGTAGTTTGTTACGTTAAAACATTCCTTTTCGCGGGTTTTTCAACACACTGCCACGCTTCCAGTTCTTTTCTGATCGCACTGTTAACTTCCACATTTCTTCATCAGCCTATATGACAATGGACTCGATCATTGTAGTTTCAGACCTACACTTCCGTCATCGTTCCATGTTTTGTTATACTTACTCCTCTGTGTCATTCTCGTCATCATCCCTAGATTTTCCTTTCGTTCGGCCACTCCGATGTATCACAGTTCTCCTTCGTACGTGTTTTCGTTGCTTCTCTCGAGCCTTCCTCTGCTTATTGATGTAAGAGTTTTTCTCAGGCTTTCGTGTAGCACTGAATGGTCTTGCTATAAAGCCCTTGGGTTGTAGTGCCAAAGCCGACGTAATTTCCCTCTGAAAGTCGATCCAGCAGCCGCCTGTAACCGCGGATGTTTGACGCTGACTGAGATGCCTGACGGAATATGTCCAAGATGGGCGTGGTGGACAGGAGTTCCCAAGGCCTGTCTTCGAAAGCAGTAGGTGGGTACACGATCCTGCACCGTGTCTGTTCTGGTTTGCATTCCTGTGACGGTAGTACGTGCGCATGGAAGTTCAAACGGAATATCTTGCTTAGGCTTCTAGCGGCTTCCACATTGTCCGCTCCCTTCCTCCGCCGCCTTTCGCTCCTGCTCTGATCGTCCCTCAACATCTCTCTTCATCATTCATAGCGTTTTCTTCCAACCAATCAAATCAGAGTTGTGGGTTCGTCTCCCCGTCATCGAGATCGTCCCAGTATCAAGGTCCCTTCAAGCAGTCTTGCTCAAGGGACTCCTCGTCGTACACCTGTGGGAGTCACACAGCCTGATTCTGGAGGTTCTCGTTGCTCCACAGCAACCATGTCGCTCTGCAGACAGTCGCTCTCCTGCGTCTGGATGTCGTTACACTTCGGACTGATGGGCGTCTGCAGAACTATGAGACAAAAAATAGTTCATTGTCTTTTCCAAAACTTGTTTTTGCACTTGCCTTTCGTTCAATCCATGTTGACGTAATCTTGGACGAAGTGCAGCTGCATTCTTATAGAGCGACGCGACCAGCTGCCATTCTCTTCTCTTGCGGTGAGGTGCAGTCAAAGCCCACATCAATCCATAGGGTATCCAAGCTGGGAACAGACTATAAGCTCGGCTCCACGGTAATTCTCTCTTACAAAGACTTGGTCTCTGCCTCCAGGAATCTCTGCGTCAAACTCTCAAGTAGTTTTTGCGAAAGACATAATTACTGTTTTGTCTTTTTTTCTCGCTCATGCCTGTCACCAGTTTTTCAACAACTTCCTGTCGCGGCGGGCCCGTTTTTTCCTTCGACTCGCAATATGAAACTTGTAAGCGTTCGTCAATGATGAAACGAGGGCTTTCCAGTAGCCTGGAAGCTCTTGTGGTAAATATTGCTGCTGCTGACCCAGGGGAAAAGCTGCTCCTGTCCTTGCCTTCTGGCCACTGTCTCAGCATGAACAACAAGGCGAGGTTCTATAAGGTTAGCAGTGCGGACTCCTCTCCTATGTCACTTTGCAATCTTGGGAACATCGGGTCGTACAGGTATCCACGCGCGCTAAGAGGCAACACGATCCACAGAAATTCACGGAGCCTTGACCGTGAAATTGTCTTTTTTACGCAGACTCTCGACCGCCGCCGGGGATTCACAATATCTCTCTCAACAAACACACTTACACTCTTCGCGATACACCAGTAAAGATGAGCCTCCATCTCCGTCTTGAGTGAAGTGGTTCAGGTAGGCCTTTCTGCCGCTCTCACTAGAGACTTTTTCCACACTGTGCTGTCTCGTCGTCTCCAGCATAGCCCAGGGTAACTCCTCCAAGCCATATGGACCGCCGCCTCAGCATCCCGAACAGCGCAAAGTTCGCCGACACACCGTACTCTCAGTACTTACGAATGTTCAGGGCTGACGTCCTTCCCCATAAAATGTTCCAGAATGGACCTCACTCTCTCTTGCCCGCGACCCTTGGGATGAGCGGCCACCTTCGGGAACAAGGTCACAGCCTGCGCCGCGATGGTGGAATTTTCGGCTGTATTCTCTTACCCTCGTGGGCCGCCAGCCACCAAACTTCCTTTCCATCAACACAGGAAGCGCCTACCATCCTGACCTCAGCCTGCCACATGTCTCCTCCTCTTCCTTCACGTCGCTACTGCTGCTGAATTTTCCGCAACCAAGTCTTTTCACACGCTGAGGTCCAACTCTCTTGTTCGCATTCTCTTCAGCCGCAGGGTCACTGTTCTTCGTGCTCGCTCTAGCGAGGATAATAGGCAGGAGCTCCAAGTAATAGCCACGCTTTCCAAATCCACTCTGGCACACAGGACGCCTCACTCTCCTCTCCTGAAGTACAGCTCTCATCCTGTCCATCCATCCAACAGGTCCAGCTAGGAACAGCCATGACTCCAGTCTTCGGGGCGTTGTGGTACAGCGTTGTGGCCCACGGTCAGCACTGACAACTGTTCCCCCGCAGCAGGAGAACACGTCTGTGTCTTCGCCTCTCGGCGTTCTGAGATGGTGGCAGTACTTCTTCTCGTCGCTCGGATTACTCAAGACACTCTTGATTTGGTCGTCGGGGACGGTAATACTCTTATGGCGTTCTCCTCGTCTGCTGGAGTATGTCCTGCGGCTGCATCCCAGATGGCGCTGTCTTGGAAGCCAGTTCAGGGTGGTGGCTGCGGCTCGTCACGCGCTCGTGCCCTGCCCTTCTCGCCCTCCTTCAAGGGACTCTGCCCACCGTGACTGTGGGTGCCGCTGTAGATTCGCTCCACCGCGCTCACAGTAGCCAAACCCTCGCGCGTCCTCTACGCGTGTCGTCGGTGACAATGGCGTTAAAGAACTGCTTGACCATCCTCTGTCCTCGCTCTTATTTATTGCTTTTCATCTTCTTTCCTCTTCTCGGCACTTGTACAGCTATTTATCGCATTCGCTTCAGTGATCTTGTCCCGTCACGGAAACTCGTCGAGTCTCACTACCACCCTCATCATCAGAATCTTTCATCACTCGATTTGTCATCGTGTCGCTTCGTCCATCGTCAGTATCGTCCTCACTCTCGGTCCTTGCTGTTTCAAACATTTGTCCTTATCATGACTTCTGTAAGAGGACCTAGTCTTGTCCCTAGCCCCCTCATTGACGTCTAGCGTGTGAATGTATGCCCTGCATGGACGTAGGGCAAACTTACGCTGATCAAGCCGCCTCCTGTGCTATTCTCGCTGCGATGCTCTTCCTGCTACACAAGGAGAGTACGTGCGTCGCACGAGGACTGCCTTGATGATGTGCGTCCGACACGTGCGCACACACCCACCATGCGTCTTGGAGGTTAAGCCACGCAGACGCGCCACCACCTACATACTGGGCCTTCTGCGGCCTCCTACAGGCGGTGTGATGGCCACGCACACTGTCCGAGCAGGGAATTTGCAGCGTGGTGTAATCGGCTTCCCTCAGCACAAAGTTACTTGACGGGTATGATCAGGTGTGGGCCAAACCTTGGTATTGCGCCACGTCAGAGTGAGCTGCAACGCCCTCAATGGACGGCGGCTCCAGGCTCCTGATCATCAAAGCAGCCAGCATTTCTGCAGCCATTCCTCCACGCGGATCAATCATTGCAAAGCTCCTGCTGTTCTTCATCCTCCGTCCTCATCCTCAGAGTCGCAGTTCCCTGCCTGAGCGTTCATCCTAGCCTTCAGGGTCGCCGTGAGGTCGGGTTCCCGCAGCCTGCACTGTCACCGTCCTCGCAGGCGCGGGAGTCTTGTTCCGTCCGGCGGGGAACCAACAACGAGGCTCGCCCTCTATTTCACACTTACTTCTGATGGACGATTCTTCTAATTTGACATTTTACTCCTACGCTGGCAAGCCGAGACGTCTTTCCTTGGCTCGCTGGGCTGGCATCTGCGTACCTGAAAGCTCCATACCGTGATTGCCTCAGGGAAGACCGTCAGCGATGCTGAGCCAATTGTGTGAGATCTTCAGGAATCTCAGTTGCAATCCCATTAGGACGGTCATCTCTTACCGCTGAAGTTTTTTACTACACGAAGAGTCTGTCAAACACCTAGGTCGCAATTTATGAAGGATCTTTTTGTAAATAAAAGAAGAGTATTGGAGTTTAGCGGCAGTGGGTTCCAAGATGAGGGATGGGTGGTGACGCGAGTCGAGGTGAGCTTGGAGTTGAGATAGAATGAAAACTTTGGCGGTGGTAGAGGCGCATATTCCCTTCATATATCCATTCAAATGACCTTTACGTGTGTGTCACAGATTCTTACTTTTTTGTTCTCAATCCCGTATAGATCGCTTGATAAACTTACAATACGGGGCACGTGTGAGCGAGACGCCATTTCTGATCTTAGCGGCTAGGGTTTACACAACACACAACACACACCACACCACACAACGATACACACTCACACACACACACAACACACACACACATCACATATTAGATATATTATATACAACAGCACACACACACAACACACACCACCACACAAGACACACACACACACACGACAACATATTTACACCGCGCGATGCGTAGGTTGATAACGTTCGTGGTCTCCACTCTTGTGGGCTAGGCGGTTACACGAATCCTCCCCCCGCCCCTCTCCCTCCGCTCCCGGGATTTTCACTGACAAATTCGGGCGGTGACTGTTCCCCCTTGAGCAAGGGGGATGGGGTGTGTTGTTGTGTGATTTGTTGGGTCCCAAGCATTTTGCCAAAAGATCTGCCGTTTAATAATGAGCTCCAAGAATTTCGCACTGAGAGGGTGAAATGGCGATCAGCGCGAGCAGCCGCGTGGACAAAGACCATGGTGAATGAATGACATGCATATCATATACATACCCTCCACATACTGGGATGCTATAGCTGGGTATCTCGGGGCTTATCCTTCAACCTTATATATAGAAGCTGCGGAGATCTCAGAATCCTATGTTCACTGGTTTTTAACAAAGGGTAATGCCGTGCTGCTGTGGCTGTCAGATGTAACAGTAGTCTGAGAACGGGAGTTCAATTGCTACATATTTCACACACTAGGCAAGCCGTGAAAAAAGGAGTTTATGGAATGTATAAAACAAATTCAGTTGTTTGGCAATCGGAAAGTTCCCGTTCATATGTTTTGTGTCAGTTATGTTATTATTGTTGTGTTGTCAGTGAACTAGAACATAAACGGAAATCACGCTACGGAAGCTTGCAAAAGCTGGTATAGGAGACCGCCACGTGGTAGTTCCGTTATACATAGACACCTACCTGTACATCCACCCCCTTGGTTTTTTCCCCCCAATTTTTTTTTTGGGGCCCCTTTACATATAATTTTTCAAGTCTTCTTTAATCTCCCTATCGGTCTTGTCCTAACTACCCGATAAAGGATTCACTTTCAAGATGTACATAGGTGTATAAGTCCCTCCTGTCGGCCATGTAAGTTAGTATGAAAAATAAGATAGACGAGATTAAGGATGAATCCATTGCCGTTTTAGAAAGTTAGGCCAAGAAAATACGTTAGGATATTTCATTTCGACTATAGAGTTTATTGCTTCGTATAAAGCTCGATGATAGTGATATATCTTTAATATCCACAGACCAAGTATTATATACATTACACAAATACAAACTACAGGCTAGAATCTAAGATACAAATTTAACCAGACTTAAAAACTTAAATTTGCAGTCTCTCTTGCTATATGTAAACAGTATAATTACCCCATGACAGATTTGAGTTATAATGGACTTTAGGTTCTCAATAAGAATTAACAGTGATAAATATACTTACACCAAATGTTTCACAATTTTTAATTGAAAACATTCATCAACTACACCCAATTTTTGACATAGTACACTATTTTGCAGTTAATTCATTAGTCTATATAAACCTGTACACAAGGTTCCCTTATCACAGCCTGACAGCTTTATTATATTTTTACAGTAAGCAAATATCTCACTCTGTACTGCAGCAGACAGGTCATCTAATACAAATACCTGAAACACATTGTTCGTGTGCAATGGTATAATTCTTCATAGCAGCATTACTATTGCTCCACCCTAGTGGCGAGTGTATATGGCTGTACAGTTAAGTTCTTAACAATGCACATTTTTGGCATCAGCCGTATCACATGTGAAATTGAGCGTCAATGTATTGAACTGTCGTATATATCTGCCTTAATCGTGTCTATAAATATAGGAATGTAACAGTTATCAGGATTAGTAACACAGTGTAAGTTACCCGGCCTCTAGTGTATTCGTCACTTGGATGGTCTTATAATCAAGGTGGTCGCGCATATCTACTGACCTTACAGTGTCAAAGGCATTGGTAAGAGTTAATCACTCCAGGTTTGCGACATCTAGACATTATTTCAGGCCAACCTGGGGAAATTTCAGGGTTCTAAGGGGAAATTATGCCTGAGGGGACATCTGTAAATTACTTAGCATTAGTCGACAGAAGAAATCAAGATGTTTAGAATGCGCGTGGTCTGACTGTTCTTGCAAGATATCGATATAGAGGATGTGTGAGTCTATAGACTTGGTTATAAGCAAGAACATTTGTGTTTTTGCGTTACTTTTCTTTGGCCCACAGAGATAGGGGAAATCCAGATGGCTGAATGGTTGATAGGGGGAAACGAACAGAAAAAAAGGTGGAAAACCACTGGTTATAGGATGTGTGGGGAATATGAACTTTAACTCCTGAGGCCTACAACGTACTTTCCAGAGCATTGTGATTTGGGTTGCCATTTAGACGAATTGGTTTAGTGATATAAGCAAAGTTTTTTATAGATATGGACAGTTGATATCCTTGTCCACTAGTTAATTGTATATTCATTAGTTCTCGTAATGTTTATGAGCTAACAACAGACAATTTTATTATAGCAAGGAATAGATCGTGGGGCTGTGAAGGGTTAAATGCCGTGAAACAGTCCGAGGCGGATTTAGACGGACTGGAAATTAAGTCATCCAGGTTACAAAAAAAAAATAAAAAAAAAAACTGGAATGCGGGAATAGACAAACCACAAATAATAGACCAACAGGACATTAATAAACAAACAACAATAAAAAACGGTAATGATAGTGAATACATATACTAGTAAATAAAAAGGCCCACATGAAATTAGTCAACATACAAAACACAAAACACGGAATGAGTTGTAATAGACTGCATAATCTAAAATATTTGAGCATATAAGGAAGATCCAATAAATATGAAGCAATCACAAGATTACGTATATAACTGCCCAACCTCCCCCTGCCCATGCCAAAACTTCCCTTCCCATGAGCCCAACTCCCCTCCATGCACAACGCTTCCCCGTCCCATGCCCCAACCTCCCCATCCATGCCCAACCTGCCCCATACCCTCCCCATCAATAAAGTCATCTCAATTATTTTGTTTTCTTTTTTTTTTTTTACTACACAGGGAACTGGCCAAGGGGCACAACAAAAATGGGTAACACAAAGCCCGCTTAGTTGCCAGTCCTATAAAGAGGACAGTAAGAGATGAAAATAAAACGGGTAGGTCCAATTTAGTTCGGGCTTAGTACAACATAGCCGCAAAGCCGCCCTCCGGGCGGCCGTTGTTGGCTAGCTCCTGGGCGGGGCTTATGGGGAGTTTTCAAAGCTTGATTCAGACCGACCGAATGTCCCTCGCGCATCTCACATCTCTGCATCTGTATGAGGCTGATCATGATTTATCCCCCACTTTACCGTAAATTCGTCGGGTACTTCTTGGGAGCTATCAGAACTATCCTTCATACGAAACAACTGAAACAGTTCTGTATAACAAAGTTTAGTTATAATTTTATTTGTCTACACTTGGTGAAAATATTGGCAAAACATGAATACTTGAAAACTCAATCTTAAAAATGTTCGTTGTTCCCATAACGCAAGTATTCACGCCAGAATGAGGCTTCAGGAAATATCTACGTGTATGTAAAGCATCACTGGAGTACCTGTTTGGAGTGTTATATCTCCTCGGTGTTTTTCTGATGGTTTTAGTCTTATCCTATTATTATAGCTGGCTATTCTCTCTCTCTACGACGAACATTTAACCAAACAGAAGTCGTGGCGCCTTCAGCATCTCCACAGAAAACAATCCCGCCGGCCGGATCTGATTATTAATCCACTTTCTTGTAGGACACCACCACGGTGAGGAACTCAAGCTCAGCGCCCCCGTCCTTACCTCATGCTCCATATGCTTGATTTACTCTAATTCTCATTACAGAGAGCTGTCAATCCTAACTATTATCACCCGCTTCTCTAATGCACTCTCTATCCTCTACTGGAATATTCAGTGGCATCCGCTCCCACATACCGTTTTCCTACATAAAGGAGACTTTCGCTCTTTCGAGGACGGAAATAGTAATCAAACGCAGCTCTCAGACTGTCTTCATCCGTGACTGTTCGTTGAGTGCCAAGCAACTTAATTATTCTTGGTTAAATGTTCGTCGCAATGACAGACAGACAACATCCCAAAAACAGTACTCAGTGAATGCTTGAGATACAAGTAGATATTTCCTAGGAGAGCCTCATTCTGCTTTGAATTGCGTTTTTCCATGAAAAAGACGATTTTAAAGAATGAGTTTCAAGTATTCCAATGTTTTGCCAATATTCTTCACCAAGTGCAGACAAATGAAAATGATAACTACATGTTTTATTAGAACGTTATCAGTTGTGTATTGAAGGGTAATTCTGATATGTCCGAAAAAGCAACAGGGATTTACGGGTAAATGATAGCTCATTAGGCTGAAAGTGCCTGAGCGATTGTGACAGCCGATGAGACAGCTTGAGCGTGAGCTAATTAGAAAACTCCCATTGGTGGGCCTTCACGGCCCCACCCACCTGTGTTTGGTGGGCGAAGGCCCGAAGGCACGCACCAAACATAGACTCTCCCAGATAGCCCCTTCCTAGCTCCTGAAATCATGATGTAGAAAATGTATGTTATTACACGTCCGCAACCATACACATCACCCCCAATAACCATTCACTCATCCCATGACCATTACCCATTACCCATCACCCACCACTCATTCATGACTCACCCATAGGGCTATTGGTGGGACCTTGCGCCACCCACTGTGGTTGGTGGGGCCGAAAGCAATGATCTATAAACATGGATCGCGGATCTGGGCTAGCTGTGGCGAGATGATGAAGTCACCAGCGCGCATCTGTCATAACAAAACAAAATAAGATGGGCCTGCAGGCAGTGTGTGGGTGTTGGTGCTGCCTGACCATGTGTAGCCTATATTACGCAATACTATACTATTAACACCTACATCACTACTATCTACGATTATCACCTACTACTACTATTACCACCTACAATACTATTAACATCCTACTACTACTAACCTTTCCAACCTAGTGGCATCGTCGATACCTTCCAAGTACATTATTAACCCCCCGGGATACACAGACAAAGGTGCTGTTCAGAGGCCGTACAGGTGTGTAGTGACAGGGTCTGCGAGGGTACAGGTGTAGTTAGTGACAGGTGCTTGCGAGGCCGTACAGTGTGTGGCCGAGGCCGTACAGGTGTTGTAGTGACAGGGTGTTGTTGCGAGGCCCTGTACAGGTGGGTAGTGACAGGTGTGGTGTATGTGTAAAGCTGAGAAGGCTCTCAGAGTGCGTGTTACGCCACGAGCGTGCTGTGGTGTGTGTCTGAAAACCATCCTATGAGCGCAACAGAGCGCAGTTCTCGTCCACTATAAGGCGAAGCACCGTACCGCCCAACGGTCACGGGTACGGCGCGGAGCCACAAGGTGGGTCCATAGAAGTCTATTCTTCCGAGGATTACAGGAAGATTTAAATTAATCACAAAAACCTTGGCCTAATCAAAAAACCTTTTTTTAATTAAGGTATATGAATTGAGAAGTAGGAGTTTCGTAACACTGATTTGAGTATTGTCGTACTACCTAGCGTGTCGTTCAGTAAAACTCTAGTAGTCAAGTTCAACTCGAGCTGAGTGTATCGAAAGATTATGGTTTCACATATAGTACTACGAAAACAACTTTTGTAATTAAGGACGAGAGTTTTGCGGTCGTTGTAGAGACATCAACTATTTGTTTATTGGCCTTACAATAGTGCGTGTTGCAAATGGAGATAGTTCTGTTTGCGCAACCACCCACCCCCCCCACCCCCCCCAAAATTAAGTATTAATGAAACACTAATCCTAACTCTGTATAGGTTTTAATGAAAACCTAACCTAGCATAACTCTAAAAGGTTTAATGAAACCTAAATTAACCTTATAGTTTTAATGAAAACCAAACTAACTTAAAGGTTTTAATGAAACCTAACCTGAACCTTATAGCGTTGTAATGAAACCGAAGCTAACTTAACCACAAGGTATACTCTCTTTTCTTTTTCTTTCTTCGCAAATATAAAGCTATCTCACATAGAACAAGCACCGCTTATTAGAAGCGCTATGGATCAATTTGTATCATAAACCGCACTCTAGGTCTGTTCGTCCAACTAAGTTAACAAGTATAAAAAAAAGATTTAACTTATATCTAGTATCTACTATATAAAAAGAGTATACCATATCACCTTTATTTTTTTTTAACACTAGTATGGATGAATAGGTTCAGTGGTAGAGGAGTAAGAGGTTGGATGGGCTGGGTGGGATCGGGGGTGTGGGTGTGTGTGTGTGTGTGGGTGGGTGTGTCTGGGTGGAGTGTGTGTGGGTGGGTGGTGTGTGTGTGGTGGGTGTGTGGTGGATGTGGCGTGGAGTGTGTGGTGCGTGCGTTGTGTGTGTGTGTAGGTAGTTAACTAACAGGTGGAAAAGATTTGCCACTTCCACGGTTGCCTGGTCTGTTTGTAAAGGACATAGACAGCACACCTTGCTATGACGAGGCTGATAACACAGCCAGACATGCACACGCGAAGCCTGCCTGGAAACAAGGTCTTGGTTTTGGTTTACGGCAAGATGGCCGGAAGTTGGAACCAGGCACTGAGCCAGCTTTCCACGCGATCCATGTTATATGAGATCAGTGGGTCTCGCGAAGCCCACCAAAACCAAGACTCTCCAGATAGCCCTTCTACTTGCCTGAAAATTCATGGCATGTAGAAAAGGTATGTATTCCCCGACACCCAGTCACTCAACCAGTGATACCCTATCACCCCCCACCCATTCACTCACCCATTACCCATCACCCCCCACCCATTCACTCACCCATTACCCATCACCCCCCACCTATTCCCTCACCCATCACCCCCAACCCATCACCCCCCACCCATTCACTCACCATCACCCCACACCCATTACCCATCACCCCACCCATTCACTCACCCATTACCCATCACCCTACATCAAAGTTTCCTCAATTCTCGAACCCACATTTTTGTTCACAATTCTCGCTAATAGGCTGCTAAAAAAAAATAATAATAATAAGTGATCGGATCATCTCATAAGTGGGCTTAAAACCTTCCCCTGGTCGAGCTGGTTCCAAAACTGTGACATGATGGGATTCCGCCACGGGGGCAGCACCTATCGCGGACAGACAGACAGACAGACACACTTTCGCTTATATTATTATAGATATTCCAATATATATGTTGTATAGTTTCAAAATGTACAGAAAACAGGAAAATGAAAGGATAAATTCTGAAATGTGAGATAGAAACTTGAATGAAAAATTGTAATACGACTTTGTATATACAACTTTTACATAGGTAGGCTTTTCTATTTTTTTTATTTTTTTATATTTATTTACATCTATACAGTTTGACAGAAGAAAACATAGGCTGAAGGGAGATGCTTTTCGGTCATGGCTATCGTTTGTAAGATTAAATGTTGCTGTTAACCCTTTCGCGCCCAGATCTTTCCTTTGCTCTATAAGAAATCGTATGTTGTTAGCCATAAAATTACTACGAAAAGTAACTTAACTATATACCAAATAAGATAGTCGACAAGGATACTAAATAGGTCATATCTATAAAATCTTGCTTATATTTACTAAAAATCGTCTAATGGTAGTCAAATTACAATGAAAATTACGCTATAGGGTCTCTACTTGGGGTTAAAAAGTGCAAAGCACACACCAGGCATAAATGAAAGCGACGTCGTGACAGGCTGTTTTGGGATAATTTTTTGAATGTGTTTTGCCCGTTCCTCCTGTCTTTGTAATTACCTGAGGCTAAGTGTTGGGTAAGGGGCGAGGGATGGCAAGAGAAAGGGGTGAAGGGATCTATGGGAAGGGACAGGGTGGCGAGGGGTGATGGGACAGGAGAAAGGGGGTGAAGGGGACTATGAAAGGGAAGGTGGGGCGAGGGATGGCAAGAGAAAGGGGTGAAAGGGGATCTATGGGAAGGGAAGGGGCGAGGGATGGCAAGAGAAGGGGTGAAGGGGATCTATGGGAAGGGAAGGGGGGGAGGGATGGCAAGAGAAGAGGGGGAAGGGAAGGGGGCGAGGGATGGCAAGAGAAAGGGGTGAAGGGGATCTATGGGAAGGGAAGGGGGCGAGGGATGGCAAGAGAAAGGGGTGAAGGGGATCTATGGGAAGGGAAGGGGGCGAGGGATGGCAAGAGAAGGGGGGAAGGGAAGGGGGCGAGGGATGGCAAGAAAAAGGGTGAAGGGGATCTATGGGAAGGGAAGGGCGAGGGATGGCAAGAGAAAGGGGTGAAGGGGCTTCCCTTCCCAATTATCCCTTATGGAGGGAAGGGGGCGAAGGGATGGCAAGAGAAAGGGGTGAAGGGGATCTTCTAACACCTAGCGATTTACTATTCTTTTGTGTGTGTTGGTATTGTACCTACTGTATAGTAGGTATACTATTCTCAATATTCTCAATAATAATATTCCCAAAGCGTGTATCATAGCTATGGCAGAGAAGTATCATAGCTCCTGAATCTCATAAATCAATGTCATACGCTATATATCACTGTTTACTGAGCGCTTCCTGTCTTTCATATATTCTCCTGTGATATATTTCGTTTCATTTAGCCCACTACCTTTCGTTCTGTGTCTCCCAGCATGCACCATTCATACACCCATGCCACTGCATACCCACCCGCCGCCTTGGCTACGTATACTTCCTTCCATAAGAACATAGGAAAATAAGGAAGCTACAAGAGGCCGTGAGACCTACACGTGGTAATTCCTGTTACTTAACACTACCTATACATCCACCTTTCATCCCCATCCATAAAATATCTAGCCCCTTTAAATCTCCTATTGTCACTCGTCATTTGCCAAGTCAGTAATCATTCTAACAATATAATAATGCATACTATTACATTGAAATTAAATATTATACACACACTTAAACAAAGATTATAATTCCAATCAGGATTTTTTAAAAG
>JACEEZ010004985.1:0-7500 GCA_016584305.1 Chionoecetes opilio
AGGGCTATAAATGAACAAAATACAAAAATATCAACCGTGGGGGGCCCTCACTAATCACCAGCTAGGTGATATGCCGATGTCCCCCCGCCGTGTTGTCGCCCAAAAAAAAAAAAACGAGTAGCGAAATTTAAAACCGTTATACTTGCAGATACAAAGCAAAAAAAAAACGTGAAACGGGTAATTATACAGTCATGATATAAACTACTGTTTCATCTTCAGTGGGCACATGCAAATCAGTGTGATGCTATAATTCGAAATATATGGTGCCTGGCGCATTAATGCAGAGGGCGTAGGGGTTTATCTACGGTACTGTACGCTTTTTTTCTTTCTTTGGAAGTATTTCCAAAGCAAGATTGTATTGGTAAAAAATATAATTTTTTTTTGTGGTCGTAGAAACGAGCGAATTAAATTTTAAGTATGCGTCTTATTGGGAAAATGTCTGTGGGAGTTTATAAAAAAAAGGTCACTGGAAAGGATAACTTGGGTAAGCATATAGTTTTTTTATTCTCATCTTTGCCCACCCTTTTCCACCCCAAAAAAATCCCCTTCATTGTAAAAAACTTGTACGACTAAAGTATCCCCCCCTTTCATCTTCAAGTATTCCGTTTTCTACCATGTTGTTTTTGAGAGAACCAGCGTAGAAGTGATGTATTCTATTTCGTAGTCTTCAATTTGTTGTTATCATTATCGTTTTTTCACGGTTTCACTTTCATGAAAGTAATTAATACAACTTGTCACACAATATATATTTGGGAAGTGTTTTTTGGTGAAACTCGCAACCTTGGTCGAGTTTCGCAAAACCCCTTTAAAAATCACCATTTTAAACCCCTAAAATTTTGTTTTTAATACTCCAATTTTATGCAAAAAAATTAACCTGAACTGACAAAATGAGTATCCATCTTCCCTTTTTAAACCTAACTATGAACACCCCCACCTAGTTCAATGGTGACCCGGGAGTGAAAGCTAATTTTCCCCTAGGTGGCTAAAAACGGGTGCTGTCATCATGGATAGAAAGGGCAATTTCATGCTTTGGCTGGACACATGAGCACACCTCTCCTAGTAGTGGGACCTGCGTCTTCGGAGCATTCGCCCCCTTGCTCCCGCTGTATATTCCTGCCCCAGCTTCAGGGTGATCGCGGTTAAAAGTGGGATAGGGAGAATTACATTTATACGTTAGCCCCACCTAGTCGATTTTCCCACCCAAACCCCGGCACCTTCTGTGCCTTCCAAGGGTTTTTGCCCCAGACCCCTTTAGGCCCCTCAGCGGCCCTATGCCATTCAGGGGGCCACTACCCCCGCCAGGCGCCTCATGCGCCCTCAGCAGCCTATGCGCATTCAGCGGGCCACTGCCCGTCAGATCCCTTTTACTGGTCCTCGGGCCTATGCGCTTTCCCCAGCGCGCTACTGCCCCTTCGACGGCCACCTGTCTTCGCGGCCTTATGGCATTTAGCGCGGCCCGCTTCCTCCGAGGCCTACTGCGGCCTATGCGCATTTATCGCGGCCGCTGCCCCCCCTCCAGACGGCCACCGCGTCCCAGCGGCCTTATCGTGTTTAGCGCGGGCCCTGCTTCCTCAAACCCCTCAGTGGCCTATGTGCCTCACGAGCCACTTCCCCCCTTGCCCCTCCTTGCGCCCTCAGCACGCCCTAAACGCGATTCTGCGCAGCCCCCGGTGTTTTTGAATCACTCCAGGGCCGCCGTTTCGCCGCCCTATGGTTAAAACTTACCACCCTGTGGTTTCCCAAAACCCCTCAACTCCACAGTGTTAACGTTTTCACTCCACGGCCGCCGTCGCCGCCCTGTGGATTACCAGCCTGGGATTACTCAACCCTAACTCCCAGTTTAACGTGACTCCTCCAGGGCCCGCCGCTCGCCGCCCTATGGTTTACTCACCACCCTGTGGATTATACCCCCTGTGGTTTACTCACGCCCTTGGAAAAATCATCCCAGTGCTACTTGCGTAACCGGTTTCGTTCCCTGAAAAACTGGGACACCCCGCCAGTCCACCCTGCGTTTCACTCAATTCGCCCATGCCGACGACGAAACCTACCCACAACACAACTTTTCCTACAATGTCTCTTCGGTCCTAGCTTCGACCCAGGACAACACTCAGCTCGCCTTGCTCACCCCGCTAGTACCCAGCCTCGACAGAGGTCACTTCTCTCAAGAGGCAAATGAAGGGGCCACCAACGCCCCGTCATCACACTCAACAACGCCAGTACCCTCCACGCTCACCCACACCTCACGCCGCCAGCCCTTTCCCGCTCGAAACCCAGGACCTGCTGGTACCACGACAAATTTGGGGACAAACCCAAATGCACCCCCCCTGCTCGTACGCGGCATCAACGAAAAGGCGAGTCTTGTGCAGCGTACTTTCCGCCAAAATCTCGGCTCCGCCTTCACGCAAACGCCCGCAAACAGCCGGGGTCAAAACTGCCATGGCGGGAACACGCACGCCCCCGATACAGCCGGCGGCACCACTGCCATGGCGGCAAAACTGCCACGCCCGCGACCCTGCCGGCGGCACCCACTGCCCTGGCAGTAAAACTGCCCGCCCGCAACCTGCCCGGCGGGACCACTGCCATGGCGGTAACTCTGCCCCGTCGCGACTCACAGCCGGGGCACCATGCCATGGCGGCAACACCCCCACGCCCGCGACTCACGCCGGGGGCACCACTGCCATTTGGGGGAACCTCCACGCCCGAACACTGCCGGCGGCAAACCCCGCCCTGGCGGTAACTCTGCCACGCCCCGCGACTCACAGCCGGGGGCACCACTGCCATGGGGGAACACTGCCACGCCCGCGAATCACTGCCGGCGGGCCCCCGCCCTGGCGGTAACACTGCCCCGCCCGCAAATGCCGGCGGCACCACTGCCCTGGCGGCAAACACTGCCACGCCCGCGACCCCAGCCCCCGGCACCCCCTGCCATGGCGGGAAAAATGCCGCCCGCAACAATGCCGGCGGCACCCCTGCCTGGCGGTAACACTGCCCGCCCCAACACTGCCGGCGGGACCACTGCATGGCGGTAACAATGCCACCCCCCAAATGCCCGGCGGGACCACTGCCCTGGCGGTAACACTGCCACGGCCCGCAAAAACTGCCGGCGGCCCACTGCCATGGCGGTAACACTGCCAGCCCCCAATACCGCCACGCCTGCAACACCCGCCATGGCGGCAAAACTGCCACGCCCGCACACAGCCCGGGGGCACCCCCTCCCTGGCGGCAACACTGCCCAAACCAGCAACTGGTACCACAGCCCTCCACTAAATCGGCAACAGAAAAACCCCGCAGCACCGCTCCCCCAAACCAAGTCCGTTCCTCCCCCCCGCGTCATAGGGGGGGGGTACTGTACGACAAAATATTCACCCCTTTCAGTCCCTTTAAGTATTCCGTTTTTTCCTTTCCATGTTGTCTTTGAGGAACCCGGTAGCAGGATGATATTCTATTTCGTAGTCTTCAATATTTGTTGTTATCATTATCGTGTTCTTGCATTTTAGCTTTTCAAAGTAATAATTATATAAAAACGTGTCCCAGCAATATATACTGGAATGCTTTGGTGAAACTCGCAGTCTTGGTCGTTTCCATACACCTTTAAAATCACCATTTATGAAACGAAATTTTGTAAATCTCAGATTTAGCAATAAATTAACCGAACTGACAAAAGAGATCCCATTCCATTCAACATAAGCTTGAACCTCACCTGTTACAAAATGGTGCCTGGCGAATTATGCGATGCGACTATAGTGTTATCTACGGTACTGATACGCTTTTTTCTTTCTTGAATATTTCCAACAAGTTTGTTTTGTGAAAATATGAATTTGGGTCTTTAAATAAACGAGCAATTAATGTTTAAGAGGGCGTCTATTGGAGAAAATGCTGTGGATTTTATAGAAAATGGTCACTGGAAAGGATAATTTGAGGTAAGCATCCTAGATTAATTTTATTCGCATCTTGCACCATCCATTCCACCCCATAAAACCCCCTTCATATCGTAAAAAACTCACCAGAACACTCTAACAAAGCAGAGCAGCCTAAACCTGCGTGACACAAAAACCATCCACTACCCTACGTTAACGGTAGCCGTGGCGCAGTGGTAGCGGTCATTCACAATAAGAGATGCTGGGTCGAATCCGCCAGGACTAGACAGATGGGCGGCTATTAACACTCGAGCCCCGTCCCCCACCCGTGAATGGGCCCCAGGGTTACCCGGGGGGTTTGACCCGCTTCCGGGTTGAAGTACGGTGTTCTGATGTGCATGAGGGAGCCCCACGCCGAACTGCGGGGTTTAATTAGTACAGCTGATAATCTCTCATATCTAAAATGTGAAAATTAGACGAAGCATGAATTCTACCAGGGTTTGTACATTCCATAAGTTTATTTTCAGATGGGAGGTAAGGAGATTGACCTCTGAGGACCGTAAGGTCAATGACCTTTCAAAGTATCAAAATATTTGTTTGGCGTCATTGGTATTGGGAAAACATGTTATGGTACAAACCATGCATTTGTGTTCCAATAAAGTGTTACATATCCCAAGCGTTGGTAATTATTTACGGGTGTTGGGCTTTGACCTCTGAGGACAGTGAGAGGTCAATACCTCAACATATCAAATTTGATGCCAATGAATGAAACTGTGGTGGTGGTAAACACATTGTTGTATTGTGTGTTCAAGAGTCCCTCCCTGATGATCAAACCCAAAGATACAAGATCCCAGACCTGATTCGTCACTATGGAACGGCATATCCTCATGACCCAGCCAGCTTCTACGTCCAAGCAATCAAGAACACCCCCAAGAACTAACTGGAGTTTTGTATCTTGCAAGCAGAAACGATGAACCCTTTGCAGTGCCACTAAGTCAACCATGAAAACCGAGTGGTAGTGGCCTATGCATCTTTGCAGAAGAACCTCCATCCAGTTCAAGGGACTTCGGCACATGCCAAGGAACTCAACGTGAGCAACTGGATGATGGCGATGGCTAGAAAGCTACCTTGAGGACACACAGTGCTCAGTGGACAAGAAATGCCCTTTAAAGTTTAACAAAAAAATGTGTGACCCGCAGAACAGAGCAGAATCAGCTTCAGGACAGCAAACTAGTACGGTGCTCCAAATTGCACACACGATCAGCGGGCTGCCACAGGCTTCCCAGTCAACCGAGCCTATCTGTTTCTTCTGAAATAAGCTACAGACTGATGAAGCATCTAAAAGGAATGACAAGAACGTTCTGAGATGTGCCCCCCCCCCGAATTGGGGACACTAACTTTTTCCCAAAAGCATTCTGCAGGAGACATAAATGCCTCGAGGCAAAATACCATCGCAACTGTCTCCGTGCAGATACAACCAAATAAGCCCAGCCGCTTAAAGGCCCGAGGATTTGCGGATCGTCTCCCATGGCATAGCCTTTGCTGAGTGGTGGTTTCATGGAGACATGCTTTGCGGGATGAGGGACAATGCCCCTGTATTTAAATTCTAAACGTGGCTAACCTCTACAAGACGAGACTGGAGCAGCTGGGTGCCACGGTAACCAGCAGAATACACACAACCAGACTGAAGGACAGACTTCTTTCTGTGTTTCCTGATCTGAGAGCCCATTTCAGGGCCGAGACACACTTCTCTTTTTTGAGAAAGAAATAGGTCCCGCCCTGAAAAAGGCCTGTGATCATGACAGTGATGCCATGCACCTAGTAAGCAGCACAGGTAGTACGTAGAGAAATGGTTTCAGACCCGGTTCACCTTTGACAAACTCCAACGTTCCACGCTGACTGGGCCCGAAGATTCTGTGACACCATCCCTCCTTGCTCTGGTTTAACATGATCCTCGATGGGGCGAACATCAAGAAACCCGACTAAGTTGGCCAACACAAGCACCACAATGCTGCTCTTACATTATCGCAGCTACTGGTGTTCAACAGTGTAAAGCATGCACGCAGTGTGGAGTCAAACCCCAGTGCGCCACAGCCGCGAGAGAGAAGCCCCACTCCCACTCTACTTGTCCCTCAAGATTCACGCTGTGACCAGGAGCAGAGGTCTGATTGACACACTGTTCAGCCTAGGGATGCCTAGAGATGGCTATATGCCTTTGAAGACTGCCTGGGAGACTTGGGAAGTGTTCTCACAGGTGACTGATGCCTTGAAGAACTCTTACGCATGCTAAGTGATGTGAGTGAGGATCCCAAAGTCACTGCTGGAGCGCTTCGTTGTGCTGATGTATGACCGCACCAGTGACACCATGGAAGGAACGATGCTAGGAAACAGCTCTTCGCACACAAGTCTAGGGCTCTAGAAACATTCCCCCAACGCAGGCAGCACTCCAGCAGCACATCAAACGTGCATCTTCCAGGGCAACTGCTGGAACCAAACTCTGGTCCTGAATCCAGAGTTACCAATCCCATCTGAACTGGGGTGAACAAAGGAGGTCCTGGGTGGGAGCCTCTTTGGAAAGACACTGCCAGAGGCATCAAAATCTTGCCACGAACTGATTCACTGCGGGCCCGCAGAGGGATGTACCGGCCGCTGCAAGTCACCAAAAGGTACACTCAATGCACTGCATTATGTGCATGTTCGGGAGACTGTTAGGTGCAATCAGACACCTTTTATTTATGCGTCTATATGGATAATGTTTTGGGATTACATGTACCGGATGTACATACATGGTCGAGGTACTGACTCACTGTATTTTAAGCTATAGAATATGTTCATGCAAATTTTAAAATTTAAGTTGCACAGATGATCTTAAACACGATTTCATGCAAGCGTTGGACACCACAATAACCTAAAGGGGGATTTCAATAAATTTGTTTTGAGGTATGGGGCCTCATTTAAAACACTTTTCAGTCTGGTTGCATCCTGGATTATTAAATAGGCTCCCAGAAAATAAAGGGACCAAACATGGCAACATACTTTTTAATGATTTCAAAAATGACCAAACTTTCACCAGAATCGTGAAAAAATGAAAATTCAATGTAATTGAGGTCATTGACCTCTCACTATCCTAGAGGTCAAATTGACTACTCCCGATCTGAAATGTACTTTGGGGATTGTTTAAAATGGTAAAAATTTCATTTCTTTAGTCAAATTTTCACAATTGTTATGATATCTGCTGTACTAAATGGGACCCTAATACTCCAACATGTCAGTAAGTGAAACATAGCGGTGTGGACACGTCCCTGCACAAGGGTACCTGACATGTATCGCAAATCCGGCGCTGCGGTATCCCGTAGAGGCCCCCCGGTTGAAGTGCACCACACACGGTGCGGAACAACACTTTTACAAAAACTTCCACATTTCTGTAATCAAATTTCCCCAAAGTTTCTTTTATGCAATCAATAACAAATTTTTATTTAAGGCTAATTCTCTTTTTGGTTACAATTTTGAATGAGTCTCTTTGGTTACAATTTTGAATGGTTGGCTTTTCAATCAATCAATCAATCATTGGGGGCATACGCCGAGGGCGCGTCGCCTCGCCCACCCTACGAAGCCACTTTCCCGGTGTCACCCACGCGCGAGT
>JACEEZ010004985.1:12500-28227 GCA_016584305.1 Chionoecetes opilio
AGCGTCCCCCACTTATATTATTCCATAATCTCCTTGTTATCTCGCCTTATCCCTCATATCCTCATTCCATCTCCCCCCATTATGTCGTGACCAGAGAGCGTGTGGAGGGAGGGTGGCCAGGAGCATGGGGCCGCTGAGGTGGAGGCGGTGGTGGTGGTGTGCTGGGCGTGGTGGCGCAGGGGGGCCGCACGCGGCTCGAGACTGGAGGAGAGGGTAACAGGCCCGTGCCCTTCCAGATCATGCCTCCGCATCCCACTCCCCCGGACAGGCTTCATCCGTCTGATTTGCTTTCATACTCTTTTATAGCTACAGGTATGTAAATTTGGTGGAGGTAGGAATGGAGGGGCATTTTATTCTCCTCTCACTATTGCAATGACGGAGGTATCTGTAAAAAATCTACCGTAGGAGTGAAAAAAAACTTTAATTAGGAATGCGATGAAGACTCACTTAATTTCATGCTGTATATTCAAAACATTGAACACAGTAATCACTAATCACACACAACGAAGGTGTTATATTTGTCACACACTCACTCAACTCTATCTCACCAGCATGATCCGGCGGGGGGGGGGGGAAAAAAAAAAAAAAATTAAAAAAAACAACATTTGTTTTTTTTTTCAAATCACGGAAACGCGGCCCCGACCCCGTGCCCGTGCCCACCGGGACGAGATTGAATGCAGGAGATAGAAAGTGAGCGGCAATATTAGCTAGTTATTTGTCACTCTAAAACGTAAATGCAGTTTAATTATGATGACCTATAAAGGTTTTCTCTCTTCCCAGCAATGACTTGTGGATAATTCATAGGGAATCAGAAGTCTACCACTTTTTTTCCACAATACAGAGGACGTAGATTCAACAAGTCAAGCTGATTATCCAAAGGGAAGATAAGTTCGCTGCGGCTTTTTGAATACATGTAAATACCGTAATTTGTATAGAACTGCAGCCAGTGCCGGATGTTCGAAAGTTCGTAACGCGTCTCTAAGATCAGCTTTGCAACTTAGATGATCTGGAACGTCGTAAACGCGGATTAGGAGGTATTATCAAACGATCTTTGCGAACAGCCATTCGCCATATTTGGTCCGTTGTGCAACGTATGCTGTAAGGTTGCGAAGAACCACCTCGCACACTGTCGTAGGTTCGCATGATGAAGGGTTTTTCTAATATACAAGCCATAATAAAAGTTAGTATTAGTTGTTTTATTCATGTTGAATTGTTTATGGTGGTCAGGACGCTGTAGGGGAATGTGAATTAAAATAAAGGGTGCAATGAATGTATGCGCCGAATTGCTATAGGTGAGTGGAATGAGTGAAGTGCAAATAAAAAAGAAATGTGTCTTGTGGCTAGAAGGTATAGAGAAGATGATATGGGAGAGGAAGATGCGGGAAGTGAGGAGGAGAATATGAGACAAGGATGTATGGAGACGGAAGAGTCAAGGAAGGATACGGATGGACTAGCATTACAGGGAGTTCGTACACAAGTGTTCGTACCCAGGTTTGCTAGCTGGTTAGTACACTGATTGAGTTTTTTCGTACCATATATGCTGGTGTGGTCGTTCCGTAGCTTATCATCAAAGTTAAAACTCTGACCCTGAGTGCAAGAAACGACATAAGTTTCATATCCGACTAGTGAAACAAACTTTTAGGTGCTACGAATGATCGAAATCTATGGTACGAAACAACTTGTGTACGAAATGAATGCATCCTCCTCTCATCAATGCTACTGAGAGCAAGATAGAGGCATTCGAGCACCGTGTACTAGTGCGTGGAATGACATGTATACTGTAGGTGGAACAGGAAAATACAGGTTGTTGTTTTTTTTTTTTTTTTTTTTAATGCAGGCCTAGACCAATAAATAAACACAACAACCAAATCGTGGTTTAAGTACCCTGAAACGTTTCGTTCTTATTATAAGGAGTATTTCTAAACCCACACAAAAGCTGTCCGAAATGAACAAATAACACATGGGATCTGGGGGGAGCGAACCTCCCCCCCCAGTGAGGTTAGGTTACGTAATCAAGGCCCGTGTTACATAGTAACTAGCAGGGGGGTCTTGGGGGGCTTAGCCCCCCCAGTTAAGTCAGAAAGAGTATGGCAAAAGGAGAGTATTGGTTGAACTGCATATTTACCTAGAAGTATGTGTAGAGGGTAACGTTATGTGTGATTGGGGGCAAGGATGTATGGAAGAGTAGGTACCACTCTTACTCCAACTCTAAAGAGATGGTATGTGAGTAAAGCGAAAGTATTGATGAATGGTCAAGATGGAAGCGGGTAGTGAGATTATCCAGCAAGTTCACGACCCACGAAATTGTGGGGTTAAAGCACCATAAAAATCACTAGAATGCAGGCTTTTCCATTTCAACCTAACCATCTACGGTAGAGATGTCAAGTCCGGTATTATTTCGGGCTGACCTGGGGGGGAATCACACCCGCTCAATCACTTACCTAACCTAGACAATAGGTCAAACTGGCCACCTAACCTTAACCTAAGTTCAGGCTATTGCGGTATTTAAATACATCATGCAGAAAACCGGTTAAAAATAGGAAACACTCGCGACAAATAAAATAGAAACGGACGGAGAATCCATCGGCGACAGTTCCAGGTATTGTCTAGTTATTTAGATAATATAGCACATTTAATAATACCACCTAAACTGGTGGGTATTTAGATTGGTAGTGGGTTTCAAAGTCCTGGGATTCTACCTACATCGTGTAGATTTCTTCATCGAGTATTTTGAACCCATTTTCCCAAGCGTACATTGAATATAATGGAGTTACAATGTACGTACTACCGAAAATCTACCGTTTTCAGCCATAAAATGTAAGTAGGTTAAATCAGGTTGGTTAGTTAGGTTAGAGGTGGGGTTTGGTTATCGTCTAAGTTAGGTTAAATCAGACCTAGGTTAGGTTAGTTAGGTTAGAGGGGGGTTTGGTTTAATAACTATCCCAACACTGAAAAAAAATTAAATGATAAATATCAAGACCTATCAAGATATATCGAGACCTTCCACAAATTCCTTTCAAATACTCTAAAACGTAATTATAAAAGTTGGGAGAGTTAAACACCTTTAAACATCCCCTTACCTCACCTAAAGTCCTAAATGACCCCAAAATAATACTAACATAACCGGTTACCGATCATTTCGCCCACACGGTCAATTCGCCCACAAGACATTTCGCCCACATGTAAGGAGTTCAATTCGCACCATGTACGAGTCAATTTCCCGAACAAGACATTCGCCCACATGTAAAGGTCAATTTGCCACACGATCCATGTCAGAGTCACGTCAACTATACTTCCTGCAAGGCAGAAAGGAATGAACCACCAGTCAACCTTGGGCGAAATGACTCCATAGTGTGGGGGAAATGGGGAGTGGGGCGAAATGACTCCATGGTGTGGCGAAATGGCATGTAGGCGAAATGACCGGATACACCTAACCTCTTATAACCTTATTAACCCCCCCCCCCCCCCCCATACAATAACCTCTTAGGCAGAGTTTTTAACCTGGGTTCGACTGAACCCCAAGGTTCGGTGAGCAATCTCAGGGGATCGGCGGGAGGCCCTCCGAAACATATTGCAATTTTACTATTATTGTAATGCCAGATTATCACCAGGAGTAAATATACGCGAAATTAACATAAGTCAAGCAGGGAGTGGAGGGAGAGTATGTATTTACCTAGTTATATTTACTACTGCTATTTACCTAGTTGTAATATACGGGAAATGGTGACCACTCGTGGGGTTCGGTATTGTCTCAATGCTCAATCTTAGCTTGAAAAAAAACATTATTTTTATTTGCATCTATAATTTCGCGGCCCAGGCTTATTCCACATAGCATGCACCGATAGAAAAACAGTTTTTAATGTCCTCAAGCACCTTGTCTCTTAAGTTTCCTCGTATGACCTCTTGGGCGCATACGGTCCCATACATACAAAATCCTCTGTCATTTATGCTCCATTCCGGACCATAGCATACTACAGTGCTATCAAGTATCCTTTTGTGTGTAGCGTGTATGTGTGTGTTGCCCGCCTCTTCTCCCTCCGAACACTGGCGTGTATATAGGGTAGGTGGGGGGGGCATTGGCCGAGTTCCATTTCGAGTACCATGTACCATGTTACCAGGTATCGAGTACCATGCCGACCCCAAAACGATTTCTGTCCCCTTGTCTTTTGCCCCCAAAGAGACATAAAATCGTTTTGCCATTGAATATCAAAAAATGAGGCAATTATCCCATCGAGCCTCACAATGCCTAAGAAAGCCGATTTTCAAAATAATTATGACCCCCTTTTAGACCCCCAGCGGAGAGGCTCACTCGCTCACCCAGCCCCCCTTTAAATAATCCTGGATTCACCACTGTGCCCCTCCCCCCTTTACAAAGACGCCAATGCTTCCATAGCGCATTTTCGCGACGTTCTAGGCGGTCTGGGACTGGCTCAGGCCCGGGCAGGGACACTGTTTTCGCGAGGCGGGCTGAACCGGGATGGAAACGGGCTAGACTGGTCAACCAGCGAGCGACCACCTTGTCCCAGAGTGGGGAGAACTGGAGCATGCGCAATATAGTCAGGGGAAGAAGACCAGGAGCGAGTCTCGTGCTGCTGAGAAGACATGAAAACACCATGATGGCGACCATATGACTAAAGTAATTTACCAAAATTCCAATATTCGCAAGTTGCTGAAACATCATGGTGAAATTAAGTATCGTCAACAACCCTATAGTCGCCACTGCACTAATGTACACACACACACTATAGTTGCCACTGCATCATGTCCCAGGCGCTATACATTTGAATTTTAGCATCACTAAGATTTGTATGGTCACTGAAGACAGTATAGGCTATAGTGTTATGTAGATAAATGTAAGTACATACTGTGCACGTCTCTTCAGTGGCACATACAAGTCTGTAGTGATGCTAAAACTTTATATATGCCCCCTGCGACATTAGTGCAGTGGCGACTATATATAGTGTTATTGACGTGTAAATTAAATGAGATTTCATAATTCCATTTTTCCTAGTCACCCCTGCTTCTTGGACTTCCCATGAGAATCAAGTAGCAGGGAAAACTGCTATAAGGGATGACTGCTACATTGCACAGGCAAAAACTTGCATAATAATAGCGCTAATAACAATTTAAGTACTCTACCAAGTCAAAGAGCCGCTATATACGGAAATCCCAAGGTAGTGAATGGCCAGTAACTCTAGATATGATACATGGTTATATAGTAAATTTTGCATGGCTGCGACAGGTCTGCAATATTGTGCGCTGGGATTTTCTCTCCATCAGAAGAATTATAACCGATGACTTCCTCCACACAACATTATGACCACGGTTCACCTTGATATGCCAACTAGGAGGCTTTACCCGAGGTCAAATTAATAACCCATTTGGTGGTCTCGTGGGGTATGGGGGAGGGTAAGGCTTGCCGGATGGTAGGGCCGCCCACTCGATCCCCCAGCCAATTAGTAACGACGAAGGGACGGGCCAGTCTCGATGTATTTCGTGTGAGCATCCAGTTCAGCCCTGGAACAGTCTAGACTGGACTGGTACAAGGTGGCAAACGTCGCGAAACGCGCTACAAAGTGTTTCCGCCTCTATATCAAATATACTTATGAATTTGATCATGGTTTCTTAAATGTTTTTATTAATTTTGTTTTTCGTCCCATATTTTGAGGGGTTCGGCCAGTGTACAAAGGTTTTCGTTGGGGTTCGGCGCCTCTGAAAAGTAAGAACCACTGTCCTAGGTGAAGACCTAAAGGCAGGAAAGAAATAGACTTTTACCAGTTCATGTATATGAGGTATAAGTTGTAATTGTTGGGTGGGGACGCGCATATGATATTTGTTTTTACATTCTAACGCATTATGATTGGCTAACAATCTCAAAGGTTGATTAAATCTTCCTTGATTGGGCCAAGCGACAGTCAGCCAGTTTCCATTCCTCGTGGTCGGAACGAACGGAACGAGCTTGAAGACGATTCATCGTGAGCTAAGAACATTCGGGACGATCCTTTGATAATAATTTTGTAGGTCGTACCCAAGGATCAGATGGCCGCTATGGAACACTCAAGGATGATCTTAGAGGGGGGGGGGGGGGGGTGGGTGGCGGAAAGTTACAAACGTTCGAACATCAGCCCCAGTCTTAGTTTTAAAGTGAAAATAAAATTGTATTTGGTCGTGTAATCTTAGATTTTGATGGCTGAAGATTTTTTATAATAAGATTTTTCCCCTAATTTATACAGGGTAAAAATACCATGACATTTGGCTTGGGCTTTAACTGTAATCCTTGTGTTCTGTCATAGATAGTACATCAACTATCTTATGACAGAACGAGATGATTACAGCAAAGGCTGAAGCTACAGTCATGGTATCTGACTTCGGTATTCTTTGCAAAGGTCTAAATTGATTGCAAAACTCAATTTGAAATTACTTATCGACCCCACTTTACGTTACGTTACCCAATGAAATTTACTTTAAAGGTGACCAGGACGGCAAGCTGTTTATATCCAAGGTACAAAAATGTTCTCCAAAATAAGTCACTGAAACTTATCGGACTTGAATTCCGTTTGACTTGTTAATAGACATCTGAATGTTTAGAATTTATGTCACTAGGGTTACATGAAACTTTCTTTTCAATAAATCTTGAAATATTTCAATCTTTTATAGGTACGGACAAGTGGAAGAAATTGGATCTGCAGCTAGCCGTGTACATCGATGACCCTTCTCCTGGCGTACTGCGGCCTCAGTGGAGGATACAACACTTCCACGCCTTCACACTCGGACTGAGATACATGGACGTGTATTTTTAGAGTTCAATTAGCGATGTAACAAAAACTGTAGTGGTGGTGCTCGCTGACGCTGAGTGCCCCCCCCCCGGGGTCAGCGACACACACACTACAGGTTTGTTACATTCGCCTAATTGAACTCTGAAAAATCCACGTCCATGTAATCTCAGTCGGAGTGGTGGAAGGGTGGAAGTGTTGGTATCCTCGCTGAGCCCGGCAGACGCCCGGAGAAGGGTCACATGTAACACGGGCTAGCTGAGCTGCAGATCCAATTGCTCCACTTGTCCAGTAACTAGAAAAGATTGAAAATATTTCAAAGATTTATTGAAAAGAAAGTTCATGTACCCTAGTGAATAAAATCTAACATTCAGATGGTTATAGTAACAAGTCAAAACGGAATTCAAGTCCGGATAAGTTTCAGTTGACTATTTTGAGAACATTGGTACCTTGGATATAAAACAGCTGCCGTTTCCTGGTTCACCTTTTTAAAGGAAAAATTTCATGGGTAACGTAACGGAAGTTGGGTCGATTAGTAATTCAAAATGGAAGTTTTGCAATCCATATAAGACTTTCCAAAATACAGAAGTCAGATACCAGACTTAGCTTCAAGCCTTGATGTATCATTCGTTCTGTCATAAGAAGTTTGATGTACGATCATAATGACCAGAAACAAAGGATTAAGTTAAAGCCCGAAGCAAAGTAATGGGTATTTTTACTCCTGTATAAATAGGGGAAAAATCTATATTATAAAAAAATCTTCAGACATCAAAATGACTAAGATTACACGACCAAATTATCAATTGTATTTTCCTTTAAAAACTAAGACCTGGAGCTGGATGTTCGAACAGTTTGTAACTTTCCGCCCCTAAGATCATCTGGAGGTTCAGAGCGGCCATCTAAATCTTGGGCTACGAAAACACTACCAAAAAATGTATTATCAAAGGATCGTCCGAATGTTCTTAGCTCCCACTATATGCGATCGTCAAGCTCGTTCCGTTCCGTTCGCGACCACGCGGAATGGAAACTGGATGACTGTCGCTTGGCCAATCAGAGGAAAGATTTAATCAAACTTGAAGATGTTAGCCAATTCATAATGCAGTAGAATGTAAACAAAATCATATGGCGCGTCCCCACACCACAAAATTACAAACTTATAACCTCAATATACATGAAATGGTAAAATTCTAGTTCTTTCCTCGTGCCCTAGGGTCTCACTTAGGACAGTTGTTTTCTAACCTTTTCAGAGTGCGCCGACCCCAACGAAAACCTTTGTACATGGCCGAACCCCTCAAATATAGGGACGAAAAAAACAAATTAATAAAAACATTAAGACCAAAATGATCAAATTCATAAGTATATTTGGATAGTAAGAAGGAAGGAAACACTGTAGCGCGTTTCGCGACGTTTGACAACCTGGTCCAGTCCCAGTCTAGGGACTGTCCAGCGAACTGATGCTCACGAAAATACCATCCGAGACTGGCCCGTCCCATTCGTCGTTACTATTGGCTGGGGGATCAAGTGGGCGGCCCTACCATCCTGCAAAACCTTACCCTCCCCCTACCCCAAGATGACACCCAAAGGGTTATTAATTGACTCGGGGTAATAGCCTCCTAGTTGGCATAGCAAGGTTGAACCGTGGTCATAATTTTGTGCTTGTGAAGGAGAGTCAGAGGTTTATAAAGCTCTGGATGGAGAGGAAAAATCCCAGCAGCACACTATTGGCAAGACATGGTCGCAGCCATGTCAAAAATTTACTATATAACAATGTATCATATCTATAGGTCACTGGCATTCACTACCTTGGGATTTCCGTATATAGCAGGCTTTTACTGGTAGATTACTTAAATTGTTAATTAAGCGCATTAGTATGCAAGTTTTGCCTTGTGCAATGTAGCAGTCATCCATATATAGCAGTTATCCCTGCCTACTTGACTTCTCAATTGGGAAGGGCAAGTAGCAGGGGTGACTATGAAAAATGGAATGATGATGAAATCTCATTTAAATTTACCGCAATAAACACTATATATAGTCGCCACTGCACTAATGTCGCAGAGGGGGGTGCATATATTAAAAAAGTTTTAGCATCAACTACAGACTTGTATGTGCACTGAGAGACGTGCACCAGTATGTACGTTACATTATCTACATAACACTATAGCCTATCATGTCTTCAGTGACACAATACAAGTCTGTAGTGATGCTAAAATTCAAATGTATATAGCGCCTCCTGGTGACATTAGTGCAGTGGCAAACTATAGTGTGTAGTTGTGTACATTAGTGCAGTGGCGACTATAGTGTGTTGGACGATACTTTTAATTTCCCAAGATGTTAGCAAATTGCGAATATTGTAATTTTGTTAAAATTACTTTAGTTCATATGTCGCCCATCATGGTGTTCATGTCTTATCAGCAGCACGAGACGATCCTGGTCGTCGTTCCCCACTGGACTATCGTGCGCATGCGCCAGTTCTCCCCACTCTGGGACAAGGGGTTTGCTCGCTGGGTTGGACCAGTCTAGCCCGTTCCATCCCGGTTCAGCCCGCCTCCGAAAAACAGTGTCTGCCCGGGACTGAGCCAGTCCAGACCGGCTAGAAACGGTCGAGAAAATGCGCATTGAAGAAGCATGGCGTCTTTGAAAGGGGGGAGGGCACAGTGGGGAATCCAGGATTATTTAAAAGGGGGGGCTGGGTGGCGCGAAGTGAGCTCTACAGCTGGGGGGTCGAAAGAGGGGTCTAATTATTTTGAAATCAGGCTTTCTTATAGGGCAATTGTGAGCCCTCAGATGGGAGAATTGCACTAATTTGATACAATGGCAAAACGATTATGTCTCTTTGGGGCAAAGACAAGGGGAAGAAATCGTTTTGGGTTCGGCATGGTACTCGATACATGGTACAATGGTTACATGGTACCGAAAAATGGAAACTCCGGCCATGCCCCCCCCCACCTACCCCTATATACACGCCAAGTGTTCGGGGGAGAGAGGCGGGCTAACACACACATACACGTACACACAAAAAGGATACTTGATAGCAATGTATATAGCTATGTCCGGAATGGACATAAATGACAGAGGATTTGTAGTATGGACGTAGAGCCCACAAGAGGTCATACGAGGAAACTTAAGGGGAAAAAAAAAAAACAACAAAAAAAAAAAAAAGTGGGGGGGAAACCAAAAAGGGGGTGATTGAAAGGGACATTAAGAAGACTGTTTTTCCTATCGGTGCATGCTATGTGAATAGCCTGTGTGCAATCTAAATTATAGATTGCAATAAAAATAAATGTTTTTTTTCAAAGCTAAGATGAGCAATTGAGACACATACGGAAACCCCACGAGTGTAACTATTTCCCGTATATACAACTAGGTAAATATAAGTAGGTAAATATAACTAGGTAAATACAAGCTCTCCCTCCACGCACTGCTTGGAATTTATGTTAATTTCGGCGTAAATTACTCTGGTGAATAATCGGCATTACAATAAATAGTAAAATTGCATATGTTTTCGGAGGGCTCCGCCGATCCCCTGAGATTGGCTCAACCGAACCCTTGGGGTTCAGTCGAACCCAGGTTAAAACTACTGCACTAAGAGGGATGGTAGGTTAGATAGGTTATAATAAGGTTAGGTTGGTATCCCGGTCATTTTTCGCCTACATGCCATTTCGCCACACCATGGAGTCATTTCGCCCACACGTCAGTCCCCACACTATGGAGTCATTCGCCAGGTTACGGTGGTTCATTCCATTTCTGCCTGCGGAAGATAAAGTTTACGGACGCTGACATGGATCGTGTGGGAAATGACACTTACATGTGGGCGCGAAATGTCGTGTCGGCGAATGACTCGTACATGTGGCGAAGTGACTCTTACATGTGCGAAATGTCTGGTGGGCGATTGAGTGTGGGCGAAATGACTTGTAACCGTAGGTTAGTATTACTGGGGGGTCATTTAGGACTTTAGGTGGGGTAAGGGGATGTTAAAAGGGGTAACTCTCCCACTTTATAATTACTTTTTTAGAGGTATTTGAAAGGATTTGTGAAGGTCTCGATAATATCTTGATAGGTCTTGATATTGATATTTAATTTTTTTTGATATGTTATTAAACCAAAACCCCAACCCTAACCTAACCTAAACCCTAACATAGTCTGATTATAACCTAAATTAGACGATTAACCAAACCCCCACCTAACCTAAACTAACTAACCTGATTTAACCTAACTTAACAGTTTATGGCTGAATAACGGTTAGATTTCGGTAGTACGTACATGTAACTCCATTATTATTCAATTGGTACCTTGGGAAAGGTTCAAAATACTCAGATGACGAAATTACCACGATGTAGGTAAGAATCCTAGGACTTTTTGAAAAAAGACCCCTACCAATCTAATACCCAAACCATTTTAGGGTGGGTATTATTAAGGGCTATATTATCTAATAACTAGACAAAATACCTGGGAACTGTCGCCGATAGGAATCTCGTCAACGTTTCTATTTATTGTCGGGCGAGTGTTCTATTTTAACCGGGTTCTGAATGCAGGGATTAACTACCAGCAATAGACTGAACAGTAGGTTAGGTTAGGTTGGCAGTCTGACTATATGTCTAGGTTAGGTGTAAGTGATTGCGCGGTGATTCCCCCCCAGGTCAGCACCGAAATCATACCGACTTGACATATTACAGTTAGATAGGTTAGGTTGAAATGAAAGCCTGCATTTAGTGATTTTATGTGCTGAACCCCACAATTTCAGTGGTCGGGAACTTGCAGGAATAACATTCCCACTACCCAGCTTACATCATTGAACCATTCATGCATACTTTCGCTTACTCACATTACATCTCTTAGAGTTGGAGTAGAGGTACATATCTCTCAGACAGCCTTGCCCACCAACCACACATAAACCGTACCTCTACACATACTTCTAGGTAAAATGCAGTTTCAAACCAATACTCCCTTTGACCAAGTACTTTCTGACTTAACTGGGGGGCTACGCCCCAAGACCCCTGCTAGTTAACTATTAACACGGGACATGATTACGTAACCTAACCTCACTGGGGGGGGAGGTTCGCCCCCCCCCCAGATCCCCATGGGTTATTTGTTCATGTCGGACAGTTTTCTTTTCCCCAGTGTGGGTTAGTAAATATCCTTATAAATAAGAAAACGAAACGGTCAGTACTTAAAACACCCGATGGTTGTGTTTTATTGTAGTGTCTAGGCTGCATAAAAAAAAAAAAAAAAAAAACAACAACCGCTATTCACTGTTCCACCTACAGTATACAGCATTCCCACGCCTAGTACACCGGTGCTCGGAATGCCTCTATCTTTGCCTCTCAGTAGCATTGATGAGAGGGAGGATGCCAGTCATTTCGTAACAAGTTGTTTTCGTTACACCAGTAGATTCGATCATCGTAGACCTAAAGTGTTTTCCTAGTCGATATGAAACGATAGTCGTTCTTGCACTCAGGTGAGAGTTGTAACTTGATGATAGAGCTACGGACATACGACACACAAGGTATATATGTACGAAAAAAAACCAATCAGTGTACGAAAAACACTAGCAAAACCTGGGTAAGAAACAACTGTGTACGAAAACTTCCCTGCTATGCTAGTCCAATCGTATGCCTTCACTTGACTCATTCTCTCCATAACATCCTTGTCTCCTATTCTCCTCCTTCACTTCCCGCATCTTCCTCTCCAATCATCTTCTCTATACACTTCTAGAACAAGACACATGTTCTTTTTTATTTGCACTTCACTTCATTCCAGTCACCTATAGGCATTCGGCAGCATACCAGTAATTGCACCCTGTCTTTTAATTCACATTCCACCGACAGCGTCCTGGACCAACCATAAACAATTCAACATGAAATCAACAACTAAAACATTAACTTTATATGCTTGTATATTAGAAAAACCTTCATCATGCGACCCTACGAACAGTGTGCAGTGGTCTTCGCAACCTACACTACGGGGAACAACAAACAAATATGGCGGATGGATGTTCGCAAAGTCTTTTGTTTAATACCTCTAAATCGCGTTACGAAGTCAAGATCAATCTAAGTGAAAAAGATGATCTTAGAGACGCTTTACGAACTTTCGACATCGGCCCCTGACTGCAGTTCTATACAAATTACGGTATTACAATGTATTCAAAAAAGCCGAAAGCGAAAACTTATCTCCCTTGAATAATCAGTTTTGACTTGTGAATTACGTCCTGATTGTGAAAAAAATGGTAGACTTCTGTCCCGATAAAAATTTTATCCACAAGCATTGAGGGAAGGAGAAAACCTTTATAGTCATCAGAATTAAAACTGCATTTACTTTTTAGAGTGACAATAACTAGTAATATTAGCCAGCTAACTTTCTATCTCTGATTCAATCTCGTGCCCGGGGCAGGGCACGGGTGGGGTGGCCGCGATTCCGTAGATTGATATTCCCCCGGAGTCATGCGGGAGATAGAGTTAGGAGTGTGTGACAATATACCACCCTTCTGTTGTGTGTGATTAGTGATTACTGTGTTCAATGTTTTTAATATAAGGCATGAAATTAAGTGAAGTCTCATCGCATCCTAATAAAGTTTTTTTTTCACTCCTACGGTAGATTTTTACAGATCCCTTCGTCAGTGCAATAGTGAGGGAGAATAAAATGCCCCTCCATTCTACCCCCACCAAATTTACATACCTTGCTATAAAGAGTAGATGCAAATCAGGACGATGGACGCCTGTCGGGGGAGTGATGCGGAGGCATGAGCTGGAAGGGCACGGGCCTGTACCCTCTCCTCCGGGTCCTGCGAGCCGCGGCGGCCCCCTGCGCCACCACGCCCCCGCACACCCCCACCACCGCCCACCTGCAAACGGCCCAGGGTCCTGGCCACCTCCCTCCCACGTCCTGTACGAACATAAGGGGAGATAAGAGAAATGAGGATATGAGGATAAGGCGGAGATAACATAGGAGATATATGGGAATAATATAAGTGGGGGGCTCATTCGTTCCCGAAGGTCTAATGTAGGGCTGGTGAGAAAAATCTTGGTTGTGACATATTACTCAAACTTTTTTGGGAAATGAGTATAAGAAAATGATCGTCAAAAAAATTCATTAATAAAATTCCTGAATTTTTCCCGCAGAATCATACACAAAAGCATTGAAAAACTCTTTCTCTATAATTATGAAAATGTAATTCTTATCAATAACTGCATAAATGACCAAAAATAATGACAAGACTACAAGAACCTTGACTCAGTGGCGTCCTCGATCCCTGCAATGGACTCATGAGCGCGTGGAGGCTGGACGTGACGAGCGAGTGTGTGTTTTGTGTGTGAAGTGGAACGTACAGAAAATAGGGCATAAAAGGAGCTAAGATAGACAAGTAAGGGGGGATAGAAGACTCTTTTAGACGAGACAATAGGGTATCATAACTATAAATGCTGTGCGGGGGAAGTGGAAAGTGATTTTATAACTTCACGTCTACTTCAAGTCTCACGATACTTTTGGCTCTGAGGTCGGAGGTGTAAACATCGGCGCGTGCAAGGTTACAAGTGTACGTTTAGAAGAATGTTTGATACTCGTCCTACTCGAGGCTTGAAATACGAGTAGGAGGATGAAAGTGCTCCGAGGGAGTGATTCATAAGGAGAAGAGAGGCAGGGTTGAGACCAAGGTAGTAGTTATATAAGATTGAATATGAATATATTAATTAGATTAGAGGGTATGAGGATGTAAACCTTTATGTTATGTATTTTTATTTCTGTGATTTTGTACAGTATACTTACGTTAATGCTTACTTAGGCAGAGTTGTATTATTTAATGGTAATTTCCGTTTGACACGAATTCACTTTGCTGGACTTAACTATTTTTTTCGTGGTGATTTTTGATGTGTTGTTGAATTTCATCTGCTAGACTATGTGGTGTGTGTGTGTGTGTGTGTGTGTGTGTGTGTGTGTGTGTGTGTGTGTGTCGTCCACCCGCAGTCGGACTTGCGATCGCAGGTTTCACCTCCGAGTTTAGAGCTCATTATTACCGATCTTGGGTAATGCTGGGACTCACACACCACACAACCCATCACCTTGCTCAAGGGGGGACAGAAACCCCTGAATAAGTCAGTGAAAAAATCCCGGGAGCAGTGAGATTCGAAACCGGCAGCGGCTAAACCACAGAATGACGGGCCCAAAACGCTCTATCCACTTGACCATCATGCGGTGAATGTGTGTTTTGGGCGTAAACTTTATCTGATTTTGTCTTCTACATCATTTAGTCGTGTCACTTATCTCTCTCCTCTCCTCCTCCTCCTCCTCCTTGTCTTCCTTTCCTCGTCTATTGTTATTATTCACCCGTACTTAATTGGTGTCCCAGGAAGCCACACAAACCACCATCAATACTTCATCACCAAATCCACAAGGTGAAAAAACATTTACCCTTAAAAACTCGAGGAAAAGGCAGGGACAACAATTAGGCAAGAAACAAAAATTCGAAGAAAAAAAAGAACAAGAAATAAGAGAGAGAAAAATACCTTAATTACCAAAGATTTGACCGAAGATTCTCAGATACGACGAATTATTGTAGGTTATTTCAGGTTATTTCAGGTTAATTAAGGAAAACGGAGACATGACCTTGGATGAGGGTTACTTTTCCGGGACTCAAACCTGTCTTTTTTTTTATATCACAAAGGACTGGCCAAGGAAGGTCTGTTGGAAGTGGCGGGAAGGCAGGCAAGGGTAGGGCATCCAGGAGATCTGATCACGTTCTGCCGCTCGAGGAAAAGTACGTGGATCCTCTTAGGCACAAAAGGAAAGGAATCGACAGAGACTCGGCTGACTTTCGCCATCCTATATAGGTACACATTTTTTGTAGTTTTTTTGTACTAAGTGAGTTTTTAATGCTTTTCTTTATTTGTTTTTCTTTTACGTGATTCTCTCTCTCTCTCTCTCTTCCTTCCTTCTCCTTTCCCTCCTCTTCCCCTCCTCTCCCT
>JACEEZ010004986.1:0-10859 GCA_016584305.1 Chionoecetes opilio
GGGGGCTCCAAAAATTTTTCTTCACAAAATGTCAATTTTCAAGCCTCCCCTCTTCTCCCTCCCATCTCGCTCTCTCCGTACGTAGTTTGGCCGAAGCCACCACCCCGGGGGGGGCGGGTCACAAAACCCTAGGCTAACACCCAGTACCCATTCACTGCGGGTGGACAGGGGCTTGGGGCATTTTCAGGATATTTTTTTGGGGAAAAAGTGAGTCTTATAAGCTGTAAAATACGGTTAGGTACACAGCCCTCAAGTTAACCTCCGGGCCTACATCCCACCCCTGGAGGTCACTGCATAACCGGCGCTGTAGGCACACAACACACCCCACACCCCCAAAAAACAAAAAAACACAAAAAAAAAAAAAAAAAAAAAAAAAAAAAAAAAAAAAAAAAAAAGAAAAAACATTTTTACAGGGTTTATAATACCAGAGTTTCGCGATCCGCGATTTTGCGCTATGCCTCCGGAAGAAAGCAGCGCGAAACTCGGGAGGGTTAGGTAGTTGTTTGTACTTCCCCCCAAAAGGGTTGATCCCCTTTTTTCCTCCAACTTTTCCCATGTTTTTTCTTTTCTAGTCTTGCTAATTCAAAATTTTTTCTGTTAAAACCATTATTTTTTTTCTTTTCTCGGGATAACTATCCTTGGAACAAAAACTATTTATTCCTTCGGTGTAAATTCGGATGCACTCATCCCATTTTTTCTGGGTACTCCTTGTTGCATGGAAATTACCCCAGTTTTGTCTCTCCAAAAAATGTTCTTAATCCGTCCCCAGTCTGCTTTTCAATAATTGTATTTTCCCTTTTTTGAGTTCTTCTTCTCCCTTTTTTTGCTATAATTTATTTCAAATCAAAAATACATGGTCACTCTTTCAAAGTGGGCACTAATAATTTACTCTACTAATTATTTCCAGTTCTTTCGTTTAATAGTAGATCTAGTCTTGATGGTTCTTCGCTACCTCTGAATCTTGTATTCCTCTTTAATCCACTGAGTCATGATGTTATTTCATTACCAAATCCAACAATGTACCACCCCATGAGTCTTTCCTCCTTCAGTATACCCCTGTCCCTTCCCAGCAAAATTCTTTGAAGTTAAAATTTCCCATCAAAATTATGTTCTCACAATTTCCATCGTATTTTTTTAAAACATTTGCCTGTGTCTCTTATCATGTCTCCATACTCTTCTTCCCCCAGGAATTTGCCTTAGGTGGAAAAGTATACGAGTACAAGTCTCTTATACTTCTTTTTTCATCACCAACTTCTACCTTCAACACCTCTGCCATACCTACTTCTTTTTTCCACATTCCCTACTACCACATCCTTCCTTGTTAACACCATTACACCAACCTCCTTTTTCTGATTATGTTTCTCCTCCATCATTATATTGACCCTCCCCAACTGGCACATCCTCAGAATCACTCAGCTTCGTTTCTACTAAACCCAATTTGTCTGGTTTCTTGGCCCCTCAGGTAATCGTTTACTTCTGTTAATGTTGACAAATAGCCCATTTATATTTGTGTACGATACCCGCCATCCTTTTTTCATTTTCCTTTGAACTGTCCTTCTCTTACTCTTTCTCTTTTAGATACCACTTCTTTAGTTTTTGGTCTTAAACTTTCCAATAGAATTTCGTTTTTCCTCTTCCGTTCTCAATTCGTTTTTTCTTTGGCTTCTTAAACAGTACATTCAATCTGGGTCTTTCTTCCCCATTATATCTTTTCTTACCATATTTTCTTATATCTTCTGTCTTTGCCAGTTTCCCTGCCTTAGACAATATATCTTTGTGCTGTAGTTTGTGACCTAAACTTAACTTTTAAGGGGCGGGCCCGTCTCTCCTCATATTTGCCTAAAACCCATGTATCTCTTCTATTTCCCTTTTTTATCTCCGTATTTTTTTCTAACACAAACCTCGTTTTCCGGCCCAAAAATGGGGGAAACATGGTCCGGAACGGGAAAACCCTTTCCGGGAATCGAAAAAAGTCCGGGGGGCCATTACCCCCCCCCGGGGACGTTTATCCTACTTATTATTTACGGGTCCGGAAACCCGGGGGGGCCAAATATAAACTACCCTGCCGCGTATTTTTTATGCCCACTTTGTTTTTGGGGTTTTTAGACCCTAAAAGGACCCCCCTTGGGGAAAAACTATAAAGCCCTGGTGATGCCCAATGATGTATCCCCGGCGTTTGTAGTTGACCTGTTTTTCCTCAGGAAGGCACAGGTGAGGTGGTGACGGGCGTGTTGCCAGGAGGGGTGGAACCCCAGCCACCGCCAGCAGGGTAAACGGGGTTCACAGGTGGCGACTTTAAGGGTGAGGATTTGAGGGCTTTAGTATAACACGGGGGGGAGAAAAAGTGGGAAAACGAAAAGCAAAAAAGTTTTTCCAAGTTCAGAGACTTTTCCTGCTCCAGGGGAGTGGGGGTAGGAGACGACGGAGGCCCCGTGCGGGTTTAAACCCGGGTGAGTGTCTTTCCCCCAAATGTAAACAATACGACCGCTGAGCATGCTCCCCCTGGGGGGGAGGCCGGGGAAAAATTGCCCATGGGTGACAGGGGGATGCTCGGACCGCCAGAAAACCCTTTGTCGTTTTTACGGACTGGCCCGGGGCTTTTTGTCCGGGGACTCTTATAAATTTATCGCCGGCCCTCGGATTTTGCCGGCAAACCCGATACCCGGGGGGGAAAAACGGGGTTGGGGGGTTTACTATTTTAAATATTTTTTTTGGGGCACTTTTTTTTCCTCTTCTCTTATTTTTTTCTTGGGCAGCCCCTTTCTTTTGAGCTAAAAAATGAGGACACATTTTTTTTTGCCCCACCGTATTTTTTAAATTTTAAATTTCCTTTTGTTTGACCACTTTGACAAATTTTTGGGTAGATTTTTTTTTCCATTTTTTTATCTTCTATTTTTAAAAGTAAGCTTTTTGGTTTTTTTCTTTTTCTATTTCCAGGGCTTTCTT
The DNA here is from genome assembly GCA_016584305.1 of Chionoecetes opilio. Classification (NCBI taxonomy): domain Eukaryota; kingdom Metazoa; phylum Arthropoda; class Malacostraca; order Decapoda; family Majidae; genus Chionoecetes; species Chionoecetes opilio. The sequence continues at coordinate 2,947 of JACEEZ010004986.1, forward strand.
TATTTTTTCATTTCCTTTTGGGTTTTTTCATTTTCCTTTTCTTATGTACTGCTTCATTTCGCATGCTTTTCCCATCCCTTTTTGCATCTTGTTTACAATTTGATTGCCCCACTCTTTTTTTAAAAAATAGTATTTTTTTTTTTCCCGGGTATGAAAAATTTTCTTTTCCATCTTTCTAGTTTACCCAAAAATTTCGGTACTACTTTTTTCTAGCATTATGACTATTCTTGTTTTCATTTTCAGCCGTAATGTTTTTTTTCTTTGGTATAAAAAACCTTTCAAAAGGGGTCTTTGGGGGATCTTCCATTTTGTTTACTTTAAATTTTTTTTTAAATTTTTAGGCAAATTCATTTGAAGCCAAGACTAATTAACGCATAGCTCTCACCTGTAAGTATAAAGGGGTCTTTTTTTGCCCCTCGCACCTTTTTTGGGGTTTCACAGCAGCCAGTCACAATAGCCAGTTGGTAGGGGTCTTCCAGACCCGCTTTCTGTACACTGTGTGTGGTTGGGCTGGGGAGGGGGGGGGGTTTGGGGGTGTCTGGATGTGGGTGTGGGTGTGGGTGGGTGGGGGGTGTGGGGGGTGGGGGTGGGGGGGGGGTGGCGGGCGTGTGTGTGGGGTGTGTGTGTGTGTGTGTGTGTGTTTTGTGTTTTGGTGTGTGTGTGTGTGTTTTGTGTGTGGGGTGGTGTGTGTGTGTGTGTGTGTGTGAAATTTACCTAGTTTATTTACCTATTTGTAAATACAGGAAAAAGCTATGCTCTTTAACTGCCCCGTCCCCAAAATTTCTACTATTATCCAGTTGCCTTTGAAGCCCTAAATACTTTTTGCATTAATCCTTTTGAAATAAAGGGTTTTGTTCAGGCTTCTAGCTTTTTAAAAGGGAAGCGGGTATTTTTTTTATACCCCTCTTGCATGTTGTCCTTTTAAATTTTCTTCTCATAAACCTTTGTACTTCTGTCTTTCCCACAAAAACAGATTTTTTCCCTATAAAATTTTTCCAGCCCCATTGATGCTCTTTCCCACTGCTATAAAATCCCCCCCTTTCCCCTTTTTTTCTCAAGTTTTGGGAGTTTTAGTTTTAAAAGTCTTTTTTCATAGTTAAATTCTCAGGCTTGGAGCCATTTTTTGGCTGTTTTTTGGGAAACCTCCAATTTTCCCTTAATTATACCCTTTTCTTTTTATGTGGGACCAAATCCTGCCGCATTTTCCCAACCCTCGGTCAATCAGAGAGTAACCCAATTTTCTTGATCATCTCTTAAATCCAGATTTTTGAATCCCTTTTATTTTTCTCGGGCAACTGGTAGTATCTCCTGGGGATTTTGTTTATATGTTTCTCTGGTGAAAAATTTGCCCCTTAAACTTTACCCCAGATCTTTTTCGCCCTTTTGGTTTTGATTATCCTTTTGGGTTCCCCATCAAAATATTTTCCTCTCTGTCTCTTTTTGCTATGCCCTTTCCCCATCACTTTACATTTTTTGGGCATTAAACTCCTTTTCCCATATTGACCCCCATCTAAAAAATTTTATCAGATCCTTTTGAAAATCCTCCCCGTCCCCCCTTTACTTTCTACTTTTCTTATAATTTGGGCATCATCAGGGGAAAAAAATCATAAAACCTGTTTACTCCTTCTGCCATATCATTTACTAGCCCAAGAAACACGGGGGAAAAATTTACTGATTTTGAGGAACTCCATTAAATCACACTGCCCCCAAATTTAAAATTTTGGATCTTTTATTACTTTTCTCATCTTTTGTTGCTCAAAAAGTCTTCCATCCATTTTCAGCAAACCCCCCTTTCAATCCCCCTACATGTTCTGGGTTCCAGGGGCAGTTCTTATGGGGTTTCCCTTGGGAAAAATCCCCTTCTTTAGGTCCAAGAAAAAATACAACGACCCACCATTCTCTTTCCTTTGTTCACACCCCGATCACTCTCGAGAAAAAGCTAAATAGATTTGCTGACAGACATTCCTCCTCTAAATTTCCAAAAATGGCCACCTGCAAGTGTGTTTGTCTCTTCCAAATTTTCAACCATTGTCCTTCACAATTTTTTTTAACCCCATTTTTTAAAAATACCTTGGGTTTAAGATACTGGGGCCCGTATTATGGTTCTTCTTTGGACCTCCTTTGTTTAATTGCCACAATAATTTTCTCTTTTTCCAAACAAGCGGGACTCTGCTCTTTCCCGAGTGAACTCTAAATTTCACTATGTAATTTTCCTGCTAGGTTTGGGTTAATGCCCCTCTTTCATTATCCCGTTTGACACTCCAATTTGGGCCCCGGGGGTTTTCTCACATCCCTTTATTTTCCATTAGCCTTTTTTTTCTATTACGTCTAAATTTTATTCTTCCCCTTATATTTTTTTTGCTATTATATTTTTTGTTTTAAATTTACTTTCTCTTGTAAATTTTCAGTCTGTAAGCAATTTTTCATTTACCCGGCCTATTGAAGCCCTTTTTATCCCCTAGGGTTCTACCCCTTTAGCTTTAAACTATTTTCCTTGTTTTTATTTTTCCCTTAATATATCTATAGAAAAGTTTCGGTTTTATTCTTACATTTTTTTATTATTTCCTTTTCAGTTAAATTTCTTTTTCTTTCGGGTTCTTACATATTCATTTTTTTTTGTTTTGTATTTCCCAAAAGGGTTTCTGCCACCTTTTTTGGCCCCCAATTTGCCCTGTTTTTTCCTTTTTTAGTCTTGCCTTTTAATTTAAAAGTTTCGTTAAACCATTCTTTTTTTTTTTTCTCTGATAACTATCCTTGGTGAACAAACTTTTTTATTCCTTCGGTGGAAAAAGGAATTTAACCATTCCAAATTTTTTTTGGGTACTCGTTGCGCATGGAAATTTCTTTCAGTCTGTCTCTCCCAAGAATGTTCTTAATCCCCTTAAAGTTGCTTTTCCATAATTGTTCTTCCTTTTTTTTGTTTTTTTTTTTCTCCCCCCCTTTTTGCCCCATCATTTATTTCAAATTCAATAAAATACATGGTCGCTCTTTCCCAAGGGGGGGACTTTATAAATCATTTACTAATTACTTCCCGTTCTTTTGTCAATAGGGAGGTCTAGTCTTGATGGTTCTTTGTAACCCCTTTAATCTTGGTTCTCTTTAATCCACTGAGTCATGATGTTATTCTTACCAAATCCCAAAAATTACCACCCCCTGAGTTTTTTCCTCCTTTAGTATACCATTTTCCAGCAAAAATTTTTTTGCAGTTTTAAAAAAACCCCTCAAAAAATTTTTTCTCATATTTTCCCCTCGTTTTTCTTTAAAAAATTTGTTGTTCTCTTATCATGTCTCCGTTTCCTTCTCTCCCCCAGGAATTTGTCTTTGGGGGAACGTATTCGGTACCAAGTTTTTATACTTCCTTTTTTTTATCAACCCAAATCTACCTTCAATGCCTCGGCCCTTCCTCACTCCTTTTTCCACATTTCCTTTCTACCACATCCCTTTCCCTTTTTAAAAACCCTTAACCCCCCCTCCCCTTTTTTTTTTTCGGGTTTTTCCTCCAACCTTTATTGCCCCCCCCAACGGGGGCATCCTTTAGAAACAATCAGCTTCGTTTCTATAGACCTAAAGTATGGGTTTCTTGGCTTCAGGTAAACGTTTTTTTCGGTTAATGTTGACTCTTTTCCCAAATTTTATTTTTATTTCGATACCGCCAACCTATTTAATTTTTTCCCTTTTGGGCTGTCTTTCTTTCTCTTTCCTTTTTTGTACCAAATTCTTCAGTTTTTTGGTTTCCAAAAAATCTCCCCCAAAAGAATTTCGTTTTTCCTCTTCCGCCTCAGTTCGTTTTTTTTTTTTGGCTTCTTTAAACAGTAAAATTAAAAAGGGGTTTCTTTCCCCATTCATAAACTTTTTTTATCCATATTTTTTGTATTTCTGTCTTTTCCCGTTTCCATGCCTTAGACAAAATATCTAGTGCTGTATTTTTTTGGGCCTAAACTTAACTTTTTAAAGGGGGGGGGCCCCCCCCCTCTTCATATTTTCCTAACCTGTGTATTTTTCTATTTTTTCTTTAACCCCGTATTTTTTTTCTACTACTTTAAATATTTTTTTGACACTTTCTTTTTTTGGTATTCTCTCAAGGTTTTTTTTGGGGGAGGGATTTTTCCTTCAAAAACCAAAAAAAGTGATGACACATTTTTTTTTGCTACCGTATCTTTACTAGATTTTTCCTTTTGTTTGATACCCTTTGGAAAATATTTTTGGGAGATTTTTTTTTTTAATTTTTTTGATCTTCTTATCTGTGTAAGTTTTCTTTTTCTTTTTTCCCGTTCTACTTCCCTGTTTTTTTTCATTTTTTCATTTCCTTCTTTTTGTCATTTTTATTTCTTGTGTACAGGAGACATTTCAGCATGCATTTGTCAACCTTTTTAAGTCCTGCTTTCCCTTTTGTTGTCCACTCTTTTTCAAAAAAAGGGAAATTTTCTTTTTAAAATGGACACTTTCTTTTTCCATCTTCTAAAGTTTATCCATTAATTCATGTTTCAATTTTCCAAAAAATTTCAACTCTTCTCTGGGTTTGCTTTTTAGTCCCCAAAATGTCCTTTTTATTGCTGTTGAAGCCATGGAATGGGGTCCCAGCTGGGCCCAGCTGATCCGCCATTTTGTTATCCTTGTTTAAGTTTTATTTAACTTTCACTACTTATCACTTTTTTAGGTAAATCGTTTGGAGACGAGACATTTAAACTCCATAGCCCTAACCTATAGGTACTTAAGGTCCTACAGCTTTCTCTGCGGGGTTGGTGGTCCCTGCATTCACCCAGCGCGTCCAATTGTTTGGGAGCCTTCCTCCTCCGGCCGTTCTGTGTACACTCGTGTGTGTGTGTGTGTGTGTGTTTTGTGTGTAATATATGTATTTACTAATAGTGTATTACTAGGTGTTAGGTGTTACATCTAAGGTATTAGGTGTTTCATTAGGTGTTATATATTATATACATTTGTTTTTCTGGTGTTAAGCATGTAATAGGTAACTAATTTTTTGTACAGCGGTATCATGACTTACGAGTTTAATTCGTTCTATGATCGAGCTCGAAACTCAATTTGCTCGTATATCAAATCAATTTTCCCCATTGAAATTAATTGAAATACCATTAATCCGTTCCAGCCCCAAAAAAATTACCCAATTTTTTTACTGTACCTATATGACTGAACTGCACTCACCCTACGCCATTTGCATTCGCCAGTGTTTACAGTCTGTGTATCAGTTGTTGGAAACAGCCGTGGGTGGAACTGCCGCTAAAGGTACTGCACTTACCCTCTGCCATTTTTTTTTTTTTTTACATTTGTGCCTATAGCACCTGTAGGCAGTGGTTACCCAACGCTCAGATGGTAGGCCCTGGAGGTTCACTTGAGGGCTGCTGTGATGGTTGACCCTCGCCCGTGGTGGTGCAGGCAGGATTATTTTATAGTGACACCTGTGATTAGAGGCTCATGCCGCCCCCCTGTGTCCTCCGATGCACTCGCAATCGAAGGTAGAGTTAATGGGCAGGGTATGTGGGTGTTCTTAGGCCACTCGACGGTACAGAAAGGTTTTGGTTTTCGTCGGGGATCGAACTCGGGTCACCGAGAACGCCAGTCGGAGATGCTAACCACTCTGCTACCGCCTCCCCTTGCATTCGCCAGTGTTTGTTTATACTCTATGTATCAGCTGTTGGAAACAGCTGTGGGTGGAACTGCCGCTAAACGTACTGCACTCACCCTCCGCCATTTGCATTCGCCTGTATGAGCACAACACAACCAAGGTACCACTGAATATAATTATAGTATATAACTATATAAATTGTAGGTATCGTCAGAAGCTTAGATTACAGTCGGAGCAAAAAAACTTAAGATGCCAAAAAATTTAGGCCGGGATTAACGTCCCTAGCTTTTTTTACAATTTTGGTGGGAGCGATTGAATTTTTTTACGTTCTTTTTATATCTAGCAGTGCATTAAGGTGTCTGCTGTAGATTCCTTGCTGCTGCCTGCTCTGTATCTTCCAAGTCATCATAGGCAGAGGTTGTTGTGTTTGGTTCTCCTACCTTCTTACACCTCCATTCGCCCCTCCATCTTCTACCGCCTCCTCCATGTCTACTAAAGCATTATGCCGGGCAAATCTCTATCCATTGTGAAGACACATATAGTAACCTTGTATCGAAGTGGGAAAACAATTGGCAAGATAGCGAGGAAGATGTGTTTCCAAACACACCGTCTCGGTGTGGTGCAGGCGGGCGCAAGATGGTGAGTTAGAGATTGTTTTGGCGTGGAAGAAAGGGTCAGGGCAACCAAGAAAAACTTCAAAGAAGCCTGATCAACTGCTCAAAATTAGTATTGACATCAACAATCCTTTTGAGCAGTTGATCAGTCTTCTTTGAAGTTTTTCTTGGTCGCCCTGACTCTTTCTTCCACGCCAAAACAGTCTCTAACTCACCATCTTGCGCCCGCCTGCACCACACCGAGACGGTGTGTTTGGAAACACACATCTTCCTCGCTATCTGGCCAATTGTTTTCCCACTTCGATACAAGGTTACTATATGTGTCTTCTTCACAATGGATAGAGATTTGCCCGGCATAATGCTTTAGTAGACCTGGAGGAGGCGGTAGAAGATGGAGAGGCGAATGGGGGTGTAGATAGGTTGGAGAACCAAACACAACAACCTCTTCCTATGGTGACTTGGAAGATACAAAGTGGGCAGCAGCGAAGAATCAACAGCAGACACCCTAATACACTGCCAGATATACAAAAAAAGTAAAAAAATTCAATCGATCCCACCGAAATTGGCAAAAAGGCTAAGGATGTTATTCCCGTCCTAGGTTTTTTGGCGTCCTAAGTTTTTTTGCGCCGACTGTATATCTAGATTATGTCTGCTAAGGAGCCATCTATGGCTCTGCAGACTAGGCCATATAAGTAAAGAAATGTATACCGTATTTGCCGGCGCATAAGACGCAGTTTTTTCCCTTAAAAAGGAATGCAAAGTTCACCCTGCGTCTAATGCGGCCATATTAGCGAATGAGAGGTCGGGCAGAGAATGCAGAACAGCCGGTGGTGTATTACTAAAGGGGTCTGGAGTGATCTGTGTTGAGCAGTACCTCACTGAGCACAAATTTGTAACTGTGTTATCAACAGTAATTAATAATACTAAGAAAAGGTTGGAGTTTAAGAGAAAATAAGAGCTGGGGCAACAAGATAGCGATTGTTGCTGCCAAGATGGCCGTGTCAGATGTAAACATCATCCACCCCCGCTGCTGCTCCCCATTGTAAAACGCTGATATCTCAAGGTTCGCCGCTTCACCTGGGATACTTCCCCTCGGCGACGCCCTCCGCGCACCCACCATGGGTCATTACCCCTCAGACTCCTCCCCGCACCCATGGAAAAGACAAACATCCCGCTATTAGATGTCGCCCTTAAAACACGCATTGGGCTCACGCCAAAAACTGACACAGCAGTGGAAGGGGATGATGAAGGGAGGCAGAAAATGATGATGGAATCTTCGCTGGAATGAGTATTTTTTGAAAATGGAATAGTGAAACAAAGAGGTGTTAAATTTTATTTGAAGGAGTGTGAGCGGTAGAGGGGGGGTAGTTTGGGGGTTCTTGGGGAGAAGGGCTCGTGCTGATAACACAAGGATGGAGAAAAAGGGGGTCGTGGCTTTGTTGTTTATTTGACAGGAGTCATTGTACAATGTGGGGGACAAGAGGTGCGCGCCGGTGTGTCCTGTGGTCTGTGGCTGACTGAAATTATGGCTGATGTGTTGCAGTTGTGTCGGCGAGGACAAGTCAGGTCAGCGTCAGGTCACTCGGGCCTCTATCTTGGTCCCAGACCCGGTGGCCTAAGCCGATGCAGGTGTGATGTGCGTGTGTGGTTAACGCCACTACAGTGGTAAGCAAGGTTTGGGGTAGGAGACATCATAGGCCTTTTTGGGACCACTACCT
>JACEEZ010004988.1:0-11751 GCA_016584305.1 Chionoecetes opilio
TTAAAACATATGAAAAAAACATTGAGGATTAGTCAGTTGTCAGTTCTTTTCTTATTCTTTCAGTGAGTCGGGTGTCAAATGATTATTAGCAGTAAATAAATTAGTCAGATTATAGTCCGGTGATTAAGAAGCAAGACAGGAATAATGAGAGACTTCTGTGCTTGAGAGTGGGCATTGAGGGATAGAATATGTGCAAATCTGATCTTATAGAATCACTTAAAGATATTTTAATGAATTACAAAACCCACGACCCTTACTTTATCAAACTGGTATCTGTAATGATCACCCCTTTGTACCCCTTCAATTTTAAACGGGACTCACCATCAGGGGCATCTAATCATTTTAAACTCTAAAAACTTTTCTTTTGCTACAGATTACTAAAAAAAAGTCAGGGTTCTGTTTTGGCCTCACCCGTTTTTTGGGAGACAAGACAAAGGGGGTGAAAAGCTATAGTGAAACCCCCAAAATTCACAAACCCCCCAATTTTATGCGGTATGTTGTTGGAAAAAGGGGCTCCCGTAGGATTTTGTCAAAAAATTTTTTTTTTTTGCGTTCTGGTACTATAGGTATCAGATTAACAGAAAAAATGGGGTCCCAATTTTCAGACCCCTTACCCCCCTTTTGGGGGCACTTCCCTTTGGGGGCCCCCCGGCAACCATGCCCCCTATCTCCCCCGAAAATTGACCGTTTTTCATCATTTGAGTACCCTTTTTTGTAGGTTTTCAGTATCCCGATAAATTTTAGCATTTAAAAAAGAAACCCGGGAAAGGGCCCTTTAAGCACTTGGGTTCAGATTTAGCATTTTCCTGTTCAGAGAAAGGTCAAACCCATTTTTTTTTTTGCAGGCATTTTTAAAAGCAGTTTTGAGCTCAGTCAATATACCCTGTGAACTGAGATCGGGGGAGTATCGCCAATATGTCGGGGAGGACGGATTTGCGTGATCTGTAAAGAAGGTGCCACTCAAAAAAGCGTTTGGGTGACAATCCGTCAGACAGATAAAATTTTTACAACACTGTCGAAGAGTGCCCTTTTGGTGATATGAAAGGACATTCTAACTACTAATTATTGTCGGGTTTTAATGAAGTAGAACTCAAGTACCTCGGATCTAGGAAATTCGGAAAACCTATCGTCAACAGACAAGTTTTGAAATCTTAGGAAGAGATCCGAACCGTTCACCTGTCTGCGCCCCACGGGGCGACCTTAAGGCTGTGGGATCTGTTGGGCCAAACGGTAAAAGACTTTCCCAAAGGAACAGTGTGTCTTTTTTCCCAAACTTGATTCTGTCCCAAGAATGACTCAGAGCCACGCCCTGTTTTTTCTGACTAAATGGGTAAACACTCCTACAGAAAGCAAAAAACCCCGAGCCCCATGTTAGAGTTTCAGTAGCGGACCTTGAAGAACCCGGGGCGACGCTCACCATAAAACCTATCATGGGACATGTTTGCCTCTCACAGCAAATATCAACGAGGACAATCACAGTAAGTGCCCTCATTGTCAGTATGTGAGCACTTTGGGTCCTCGTATTTAAACCCCTTATGACGGGGTTTTTTACATGAGCAGGGATGAGGTAAATGTGCCTATTTGTCAATTTGAAAGATACGTGTGAATGAAATGGAGTGAAACATCGGAAATACCTCAAAAGACTCATCACGAGCCCCTTTCCCAGGGTGAAGTTTGTCACATACTAAGACGGAATGGCCTGCCCGTCTTGTGTTTCTCCACTGAGTCACATGGCCAGGGATTACAGGCTCAATGATGAATGATGATGGTTTTGGGGGGCACCGAAGAATGTCCCCAACCTTCTCGAAAGAGAGCTGAACAACGCATTTGGGTCGTTTACAGGCAGTTTCAAAATTTTAAAATCCGTCTTTACCCCAGTTCTTCATGAGTACCTCCTCTTGGTAGCCATTTTGTCAAAGTGTCCGGAATACGAAACCGGGAGGGGACAAAATTCGACGTTTCATGCATTCCTTGCCCAAAAATCCCGGACGAGCCAGGTGAAACACAGACAAAAAAAGACAGTCCCTTTTCCGAAAAACGCCCAACCCCTCGTCAATCGTCTTCCCTTGCTGTTCATTCTAGATGCGTGAAAAAGAATCTTTTTGAAAAACCTCTAGCTGTGTATTTTGGAAGTGACTCCCTTTCACATCAGACTTAGAGAAACGATTGAGCGAGTTTTTCTCCAGGGGAATGGGGAGGTGGGGGGATTTGTCTCCCAAATTTGTAAGAAGGCCTGAACAAGGGTTTGCGATGATAATATTGACCTCCTGGAAGACACCCCGCGGGGCAAGGACCTTCCATGGCCAGTGGTTGTCTTTTTCAGCAAGAAAAAGGGGAGAGTTCATGAACCGACCATTAAAATACCAGAAAAAGCTTCCTCTAAAACCCTTTGGGCCTTTGACTGAAAGGTGCAAAAAACCCATCATAAAAACCATCCTTTGAGATTATCGTCTATGAAATGGGAAAGAGGAAAATATTTGAGAAAGGGACTTCACTCACCCTGGGCATTGCAAACTACCGGGAATGATGAGGCAAGGTTTGAGTGGGATTTCACAAAAACGGTCAGCAAAGGGAAACAAACACGGGCAGTGAATGAAAGGGGTCGGGAAGATGCCCCCATAGAGCACTCCAGTCGACGCTATACTATAGTAAAGGGAAACAGAAAAAACCAACCCCAGGGAAATTGGTCAAAAAGATGTGAAGCCAACTTGGGCGCTACCAAATCTCTGCTGTTATCCCGCATCCGACAGCCCAACACGCACGAAGAAAGGGGGTGATCGCTCCATTACTCAAGAAAAAACCCATACTATGGGGATCTTTACACTGTTTTTTCGGTTAGCCCGGGGAATCTCTGCCATGTCTTGGGTCCCAGAGAAAAACTTTGATAACAGGCCCGGACCTTATTCACGTGCTTTGAAAATTCGCAGTCGTTGGGACACCAATTGGATCCAAAGGGCAGGAGCTCCCCTTTTGCATTTGCTGCTTTACATGCTCCGGAAAACGATAGATGGCTGGCCTGGATTATGTGCCTTTTGAAGTGGTGCATACACTCAGCACCCTTCGTGGGATTTTCAGTGGCAAAGCTACAAAAGAGGCTCAAAAATACCACATCAAAATCATCTAGCAATTATGATAGCGGTTTGATGTCATATTATCCACTTTTTAAAAAAGGCCCATTTTAGTGTCCGGTGCAATGTTTCAACAAGCTTAAATACTAACCCGATATACTAAAACTATGAAATTTCGATCAGGTACGCGGGAAATGTAAAGCCTGGAGGGGGATAAAAAACATTGGGGGATTTTGCAAAATTCCTTTCCATACCCTTCAAGTGAAAGCCTTTCTTTTTCGTCAGCTCTTGCCGCTCAGGGGATGGCAAGTTACTTGTTTCCTTTGGGAAAACCATCAAGTATTTCTTCGCACGGGGTCTTTAAAAATTACGCTCGACTGAGTTTCCATCTTGCACAAAGGCGCTGGAAGATAATGAGCCTGAAAATGGAAAGCATTTAGTCCGGTACTTTGTTGTTTTCAAAAACGAGATCCCTTCCGTTTTCCCCAGATCAGGCACTCGAACAGGAAATCAAGAAACTAAAAGGGGCACGGTGGGATGGTAGGATCGCAGAGATAAAACTCTCTAATCGACTCGCACCCCCTACCCCCTTGCCTTGCCCGTATCGTTGACGAGTATCTTGAGAGCTTCCCCAAAAATTTTCCCGGGCTCCGAACGCACAGAGCATTACCCGCTGTCTGGACAGATTGCACTGGGGGTCAAGAGAGAATGCCAAAAGATCCGTAATCAAAAGAGTTGCACGCACAACAACCCCTTTTAGAGGAAGACACCTTGAAAAGTTTAGTTTTATCAGCTCTTGTGCCAGAGGGGCAAGCATGTATTCTGCATTATGCAGAAAAAGGGCGAAGCGATTCGAGGGGTTCGTTTTTGGGAAAGTCGACTACCACATCAAATCTCTCGGTTTTGGGGCAAGAGAAGAAGCTCAAGTTGAAGGCATTTCAAGAGGGTGGATAAAACAAAAGTACGCATTGGGGATAAAACATCAAAAGCGGGGATCGTAATTTACGGCAGGATTTTCTCTTTTTCAGGGAAGCCGACCAGGTCTAGTGCCAAAATTCGAGGGGAAAAAATTTGGCAAATACGAGATGTCAAAAGTGCCCCGCTCTCTGTGTGTGTTATAGATCTTTTTACATCCCAACTGACAAGGCCAGTCTGATGCATGCAGTTGAAGATGCACGGTTGAATCCCTTGGTTCCCCCAGTACCCAAAATAGGGGGGGAAGTCCTCCATTAAAGTTCTCATCATTGATGCAAAGGGTGTACTTTCAAGTATGACAAAAACGCCAAAAATGTGAAGATTTCACACCTTTGGATGCATTCAACAAACCCTAGAGACAAAGATGACGCTATGAAGGGGGGTTTGTGTTTTATCGAACTTTGGGGTCTGTCGTTGAAAAAAAAAACTCGGCAGAAGCGATAACCACATCCATTGGGGGTACGAAGTTCTCCCGAAATGAAGCCACCATGCCATTAAGGAGTTTCTTTCAGCATCAAAAAAAAAGCGGAAGTCACATGCTTGTTTTGGGCCCAAAGGCGCTTTATATTTTGCAAGCAAAAATTCATTCGTGCTCGTTGTTGTGTACGATTATCATATCAAGGGACTAGGTTTTTTAGTATCTCATAAACCCCAAGAGGGGGCACATTGATTCCAAAAAAGACTTCCCCACAGCTGTGGTCTGTCAGAAAAATCCGGGGAGGTCGCCCGCACTGACGTACCCTGCTCCTTTTTTGACTTACCGCCTCCAGCAGATGCATCTACTATATCCTTGAAATTTCATACGGGAAAGGAAAAGAAAAAAACGGGGAAAAAAAACACTTTGAAAAAGTGCAGGTTTTTGGCCTCCCCAAATGCAAGGGCTTCTTGGACTCCCCAACTTCTAGGGGCGATTTGGGGGGGCAATTCAAAGGAATTTCAAAGAAAACATGGGTAGATGCATACCTAAACTTGATGATGATGACCCTGCCATTGACTGCTTCAAACCTTTGGGGGCTTTTATTCCTGCCCAGTTGGGGCAAAGACGCTTCCCCCGCGGTGAAAAACGTTTGGGACTTTTGTGGTCATTTTCGTTCAAAAGGTCCCAGCAACCCTACCATCACTCAGGGGGAGTTTTCGGTAAAGAAATTGGAAGGGAAATGCCCCACCAACTCGTGCTGCATTGCTTCCCCTATCATCGTGCAAATACATTACAAAGCGGGCAAGTCATACCCCGAAAATTGTCAACCCTTCCGCAATTGAAAAAATGGATGGAAATTGGAGAAAGGTGTATGTTCCACGACTGTCCCCTTTCCCCGCCGCCCCACAAGCTTAGTTTAACTCGTCAAAAGGGTTGCAAAGTAGGATGCAAGGGGAAATAGGTGTAGCGCTTGAAGAATGGCCCCGCCCTGTACTCCCCCTGTAAATGCTATGGCAGGGGGATTGCGCAAAAACTATTCGGGGGACTTTCAAATATGGACATTGATGAAAAACTGATTGATTTTACGTCCGATTTTGAAAGTATCGCAAAAACGGCGTATCGCTAAATATAACGCGCTTTGGGTGGATGGTTTGGGGGCCCGGGGTGGGAAACCCCCCCATGGAAATCCCCTGTCTGTCTTAAGCCCGAATAAAGGAGGGAAAAAAACCCCGTAACATTATTTAAGTATCCCAGCAAAAACGTGGCATGGAACAGTAGTTAGACGGCTTTCGTAATGAACGGGTGAAAAACAAAGAAAAAAAGAGGGTTTTGGTTATACCAAAATTTGGGCTGATAGAGAAATTTTTGATATCACACCCGACACAGCTACAATTTTGTAGGGAAACGTAGTTCCGGTCTGTCAAAGAAAAATTAATTTGTTGCTTTTGTTTCCAGGACCCAAACCCGGGGGGGGTCAAAAGAGGATGCCCCCAGAAAAGGGGGGAAGGGTTGAAATTGGGACCCCATCTTTTTCTGTTAATCTGATACCTATAGAAGCCAGAACTGCAAGAAAATCAATTTTAGCACAAAAAATTCCTACGGGAATACATGGCATACCACACTAAATCCTTTCACTGACACTATTAAAAAATGTTAGGACTTCAGTGTGCATTATTTTGAACTAAACTATAACACATCAATAACACTAGTCGCCACTGCACTAATGTCGCCGGGCGTCATATATTACAATTTTAGCATCACTGCAGACTTGTATGTGCCACTAGAGAGGCATGCACAGTAGTTTATATTATGTACCCGTCTTCAGTGGCACATACGTCTGTAGTGATGGTAAAATTTGTAATATATGGCGCCTGGCGACATTAGTGCAGTGGCGACTAGTAAAGGGTTGTTAACCACTACTAAGAAGAGCTCAAGGATACTTTGTATTTAACCACTTAACGCCCAGATATTTCCATTGCTATATAAAATAGTCTGTTAGCCTAAAATATAATTAACAAAATTACGACAAATAACTTAAAATACCAAATTAACTAGTGGACAAGGATACTAAACAGGTCATATCTATAAAATATTGCTTATATTAACCAAAAATTGTCTAATGGTACGGAAATTACGTTAATGGTCTCAAAGGGTTAAAGGTGATAGCATCTCGTTGAGTAAATTGTCTGTATAACTGATGTCTAAGGCAAAGTAGCATTGACATCCTTAGGATGTGAGCATTGGTTAAAATTCTTTAGATAATTTCTGTACATAATTTTAATTTTGTTTCCCCCACAGATCATGCCACCATCATGCATCTGAGAACCCCGCCCTGGCACCCCTGCTCTCGTCTGTCTGGCGGTGGCGTGTCACTCGGCAGCAAGACCCACACCCATCATGCCTTGGCCTCGGCGCCCCCTCCATGCCCTGGCGTGGAGGGGCCGCCTTCCCTGCCCACTTATGCACTGGCCGTTTTGCTGGTTAATAGTGTTGCGTTAAGAGTTCGAGAGACTCTTCACTTTAATTTTTTTTCTTTTTTTCTTTTTAATATTGACAAAAACTGATTTAACTTATATTTACAGTTTCAGTAAAATGAAAAATACTTCATGCAGGTTGGTTGTTTGGACAGTAGAAAATTATGTGTCTTGCAGGGTTTATTATTATGTAAAATAATGCAAATTCCCTTACATTGTTAACATGATTGAAATAAAACTCTATTAAATGACAGTTTGTTTCACTTCCGAAGAGTCTTTAAAGTATTTATGACTTAACATCACAGCGGCGGGGCTAAAAATTGGGCAACCCAGTCGTCACCCACCACAGCTAATGCGATGAGCACCAAGGCAAAACGGTCTATTATTATGACATAAAAGATATTTTGATGAATTGTATTGTAGTATGGAGATTAAGGCACTTGAAATATTTCCTTTTAATCTTAAAGGGTCATAATAATAACGAATTTACAGTTTATTATCATGATAAATATTGATGAATGTCAGTGTGTATACCTCCAATATTGTCTTTTAGTATGTTAGACGCAGCAATCATCCACTTATCAATACGTCTTTCATTTCTTATGATAGTGATTAAAAAATTTTCCTTTTGAGATTTAAAAGAAGAAATGTATTGATAAGTGGATGAATGCTGCGTCACATACGTCACATTGACATTCATCAATATATCTCACGATAGACCATAAATTAGTTATCATTATCACCCTCTAAGATTAAAAGGAAAGATTTCAAAAGTGCCTTAAATTCCATATCAATGTAAAACCTAAATCTGGCAGTGATTCAGGTGGGAATGAACAGGATTTAATTTAGTTCATGAGCTATCTGAGATTCTGGTTCCCTTTCTCCCAGGTTTTAAATTTTTCTTTGATTATAACTAATGATAATAGTTTATTATTTGATTATGAGAGATCAACACACATCAGTTACTGGAAGATGCATAATATAAACATTTCAAGTACGCCTAATAACTGAAACCTTATTATCATCTTGTTTCCTTCTGGTGGTCAGTCAGTCAGGGATTGTTTAAGTAGCTAAAACTAAATAAGCTCATTTTAATCAAGTAAACTGAACACAATAGTCTACGAATAGTCAATAGAATAATCAGTCAAATGTGTAATAGTCTACCTCATTTTAATCAAGTCAACTGAACACAAGTCACCTCATGATAGGAACGCTGCAGGCCGCTCCGTCAAGGCAGAGGTGTGTGACATCCGCCTCTTCAGTTGCTGCTACATTGCGGTGAAGCAAGAGACGTCCTCCCACATCAGCACGCTGGAGGATGCGACGCTGTACACGACACACAACGGCAGGACACACTGGCCTGGAAGAGGATTTTTTATTTAGCCAAGACGCATGCACTCATAATATAAGCTCCTGTTTGATAAGAGAGTGCTGCTTTTTGTGGAATGTCTCTCTTAGCCCCTTCACACCCAGATCTTTCCTTTGCTATAAAAAATTGTATGTTGTCGAGCCATGAAATTACGAAAAGGAACTGAATATACCAAATTAGTTAGTCGACAAGGATATTTAACAGGTCATATCTATAAAATATTGCTTATATTCACTAAAAATCATCTAATGGTGGCAAAATTACAATGGAAATTATGCGCTGGGTCTCAAGGGGTTAACTTAACTTTAAACTAAACATCATGAACATGGTGAAAAATTATTCTGATAATACAAGTTCTGGCTCTTTTTGATCTGCAGAGATCAGTGGCACTTGCCTGACAAGGAGGCTCTGGGCATGGAATGATATGAACTGGCAGATAAGGAAAGTATCTGAGATAGCATAGACATATACAGATAATATATTAATACAAAGTGCTCAAGGGACAGATCAAGTAATACAAGCAAAAATATATTAGGGACCTTTTCTTAGTATGGAATCAGGGAAAGGAACAATCAGTTGATGGCTGGGTTGTGTGCAGTGATGGGGCATGAATGAGTTACATGTAGGGAGGGTGACCACTCTCCACAGGGAGCCGACTTCTTCCATGGCTACTTCTAATCCTCTAGTGGTATCTACAGCAAACAAGGCATCATAGATAGTGACAGTGATGCAAAAATGTATAACACTATATACTGTAGAATAGGGTTGCCATATCTGAACAGCCAAAATTCCGGACGCCTCCACTGACACCTATGACCCCGACCAACACACACTTTGGCCCTTTGACGTTATGTAACTGAAGAGTATGAACAAAAACAAATCATATATAAATTATATATATACACACAAACCTCGATTTCCCGGACCTCCATTTCCCGGATATCGGATTTGCCGGACAAAATCCGAGGTCCGGGGATATGTCAGAGACAATTTTTTTTTTTTTTTTTTTTTTTTTTTTTTTAAATATGTTGAAATGCCTGGTCCTGTTCGTAAATTGACAAAGTTGTCCGGCAGTCCAAGCGTCTCCTGTCACCCCTGGTCAATGTCCGTGCCTCCCGCCAGGTGGCAGCATGCTCAGTGGTCGTATTGTCTACATTTTGGCACAAGACACTCACGGTTAACCTGCACAACCTCCGTCAGTCCCCTGACTCCCACTGCCCCTGGTGCAGGAACGTCTCTTGAGACTATTGAACACTTTCTGCTGCCTCCCACCAGGTGGCAGCATGCTCAGCGGACGTAAAACTCCGCGGCGGGGTAGTTGATATTGGCGGTTGCCGACAGTAAATACTAGAGTAGGATAAACGTCCGGGGGGGGTAATGGTAGGCGGCGGGGAGGGAGGTGGTAACAGAGTGGTTAGCATCACCGGGTGGCATTCTCGAAGACCCGAGTTCGATCCAGAGTGAGTCCCATAAATCCACTTAAAATATTTCTGCACCGTTGAGTGGCCTAAGAACACCCACATGCCCTGCCCATTAACTCTACCTTCGATTGCGAGTGCATCGGAGGACACAGGGGGGCGACGTGAGCCTCTAATCACAGGCGTCACTATAAAAATCCTGCCTGCGCCACCACGGGCGAGGGCCAACCATCACAGCCCTCAAGTGAGCCTCCAGGGCCTACCATCCCATCCCTGGAGGTTACTGCCTACAGACCTATAGGCCAAGATGTAAAAAAGAATAAAAGAAAAAAAAATGGCATTGGACTTGTGATTCCCGGACTTTTGCGGTTCCCGGACCAGTCCTCCCCCCTATTAGTCCGGGAAAACGAGGTTTGTGTGTATACGGGGAGGTCCCGTTATACGAGCATTCGGTATACGAGAATCCGATGATACGAGATGTGTAAATTAGGGTCTATTTTCAATATACGAGATCGAAAATCCAATGATACGACATTCAAACTGGGGTGAGTAAAATTATCAGTTCAAAATGCGCGCCCTACCACTCCCAGGCTAGACAAAGGGGGATTTGGTTGACCCCAGTGAGGTCACCCCTAGCAAGCCGTGACCTGAAGGGTAATTAAGCATATGGCGCGGCCTGACATTTAGGGGTAATTAGCAGGTTGGCGGCCCCAACCTTGGGACCCCAATCAGGTCACCCCTAGCAAGGCGTGACCTGAAGGGTAATTAAGCATATGGCGCGGCCTGACCTTTAGGGGTAATTAGCAGGTGTGCAACCCCAACTTTGGGACCGCTACACTACCTTCTCTTGTATCACGCGGCGTCCCCTACATTACAACGTCTTTTTTGCTTGTTATGCATGTTTTATGTTTAATTAATGTGCAGTTATGTTATTTTGTGTGCTATTTTCTCTTTCAGAATGCTTTTTCTACAGAATAGGTAGTACAGTGTGGGTAATATAGACGCTGTGTGTTTGTTGTGTTTGCTATAGTTTATTTTAGCTTGAAAAAACATGTCTTTTTTTTTTCTTTTTTTTAATTGATGGGGTCCTGGAACCAAACCTATATTTTACCATGAGTTATGTGTTTCGTTATACGAGATTTCGCTTTACGGGTATGCCAGGTGGAACCTAACTGCTCGTATCTTTGGGACCTCCCTGTATATATATATAATATATATATATATATATATATATAATAATTATGTATATATATATATATATTATATATATATATATATTATATATATATATATATATATATATATATATTATTATATATATATATATATATATATATATATATATATATATATATATAATATATATATATATATATATATATCTATATATATATATATATCTATATATATATATATATATATATATATATATATATATATATATATATATATATATATATATATATATATATATATAAATATATATATATATATATATATTGAATTATATATATATATTGATTATATATATATATATAATATATATACAGGGAGATCCATACACTGGTCGACACCAAAAATGGTTCTGAGTTCATTGTGTGTGGGTTGGAAAGCATTTTCGCTGCTGATTTAAAAAATGGCATTGCTTTTTCTCTAGCACGTATAGTTTTTGAAATACGGGCATTTTAAATTTTAATAGCTATTATAATTATATACGTATATATAATTATATAATTAATCGAACAATCCCCTAACGTTAATATATATTACTCGTAATTAAATCTGGTGGTGCCTGCTGCTTTATTAGGACCTAATGTACATATCTGCAAGAAATATACTTAAATTATGTTCCAAATATATCCGAAAATGTGCCACATCTTGGAAATATCCGAAAATAGCCAAATCACAGTAATTTTGACTTGTTTGTAATATATATATATAATATACATATATATATATAATATTATATATATATATATATATATATATAATATATTATATATATATATATATAGTGCCAATTATTCGA
>JACEEZ010004989.1:0-7500 GCA_016584305.1 Chionoecetes opilio
ACAAGTAAAAAAAAAAAAGCAAATATCGACTGAAGTACAGGAAAAGGATTTAGTGTCATCATCAGTATGTCTAAACAGTCCGCTTTAGCTGCCAGTAAGGCATATGTGTTGGGCTTTATAACGCAACTTTGAACATAAACTCCGAAGTGATGACACAATTATACACGTCCTTGGTTAGGCCGCTCTTGGAATATGCCGTTCAATTCTGGTCGCCCTGTTTCGTAAACGATCAAGCCAAATTGGAATCAGTGCAAGAAGAGCAACCAAACAATACCAGTCTCTGCGAAATTCATCTTATGAAGAGAGACTGCGGAAACTTAATATGTTTTCCTTAAAGGATCGAAGAATCCGTGGGGACTTGATAGAAACCTTTAAGATCCTAAAAGGATTTGATGTCATTAATCAAGAGAACCTATTCGAGCTTTCAACTCAAGTGACAACAAAAAATAATGGTTTAAAACTAAAAGGTCAACGTTGCATCACCGATCTCCGTAAAAATTATTTCATGTTAGAGTCGTTGATCGATGGAACAAGTTACCAGCAATGTTGTCGGAGCCAGCACAATAACTACATTATAAAACAGACTTGACGCGCACTGTTTAAGTAAATGGGTATTGATAGTGCGATTTCGTATCTAGTCCCCCGTATCGATTAGTTGTAGTGGTAGTGGTAGTTGTAGTTAGTATATTTCATACCCTATCTTTCTGCACTACGAAACTTCCATGTTCCTATCTTTTAGGGACATGGTATCATTTTCCAACTGTTTTCTTACATGTAGTTGATAGTTAGTAGTATGTAGTTTCAGCAGATACCCTCGTCATGGACCAATAGGTCTCCTGCTGTCTGTTATTCCTATGTAAAAAAAATCCTATGTAATCCTCCTCCTCCTCCTAAAGTAATCCCTTTGGGGTAATAGTATACACACAGGAAGAAAAAAATAATTTCTGGATTCGTCTCATTGTCGTTGTTATTAATGTCAGTATGGTGAACAAATATAATTGATAATACAACAAAAGGATGTATATAAAGAGAGAAAAAAGCTAAAGAAAAAATGATGTAAAGAGAAAATAGTGTTACTGAAATACAACAGTCAACAACCAACACTTTACACTCCCACTGTCTCCTTGCCCTGTCTTGATGTATGTGTGCAAGGCTTATGTAGGTGATCCAGTAACTGTCTAGGATCACAGCGTCATCCCTCCAGCCCTTCTGATCCACTCACGGCGGCTCTGCGTGGTGGTGGTGGGGGTGAGAGTGTTTTTTTTTTTTTTTTTTTTTTTTTTTTTTTTTTTTTTTTTTTTTTTTTTTTTTTTTTTTATATAACATTTGTGCCTATAGCGCCTATAGGCAGTGGTGACCCAGGGCTCGGATGGTAGGCTCTGGAGGTTCACTTGAGGGCTGTGATGGTTGGTCCTCGCACGTGGTGGCGCAGGCAGGATTTTTATAGTGACGCCTGTGATTAGAGGCTCATGCCGCCCCCCTGTGTCCTCCGATGCACTCACAATCGAAGGTAGAGTTGATAGGCAGGGCATGTGGATGTTCTTAGGCCACTCGACGGTGCAGAAAGGATTTGGTTTTCTTCGGTGATCGAACTCGGGTCACCAAGAACGCCAGTTGGAGACGCTAACCACTCTGCTACCGCCTCCCCAATGGTGGCGGTGGTATTGTTGTTGGTGGTGGTGGTGTTGTTGTTGGTGGTGTTGTTGTTGGTGGTGGTGGTGTTGTTGTTGGTGGTGGTGGTGTTGTTGGTGGTGGTGTGTTGTTGGTGGTGGTGGTGTTGTTGTTGGTGGTGGTGGTGATGTTGGTGGTGGTAGGGGTGTTGGTGGTGGTGGTGGTGGTGTGTTGGTGGTGTTGTTGTTAGTGTTGGTGGTGTTGGTGGTGGTGGTGGTGTTGTTGGTGGTGGTGGTGTGTGTGTTGTGGTGGTGGTGTGTTGTTGTGTGGTGTGTGTGTGTGTGGTGTTGTTGTTGGTGGTGGGGGGGTGTTGTTGTGGTGGTGGTGTTGTTGGTGGTGTGGTGTTGTTGTTGGTGGTGGTGGTGGTTGTTTGTGGTGGTGGTGGTGGTGGTTGTGTGGTGGTGGTTGGTGTTGGTGGTGGTGGGGGTGTTGTTGTTTGGTGGTGGTGGTGTGTTGTTGGTGGTGGTGGTGTTGTGTGGTGGTGGTGGTTGTTGTGTTGGTGGTGGTGGGTGGTGTGTTGTTGTGTGGTGTGGTGGTGTGTTGTGTTGTGTGGGTGTGTTTGTTGTTGTGTGGTGGTAGTGTTTGTTGTTGTTGGTGGTGGTGGTGTTGTTGGTGGTGGTGTTGTTGGTGGTGGTGTGTTGTGGTGGTGTTGTTGTTGGTGGTGGTGGGGTGTTGTTGTGGTGGTGGTGTTTGTGGTGGTGGTGTTGTTGGTGGTGGGGTGGTTGGTGGTTGGTGGGGGTGTTGTTTGTGGTGGTGGTGGGTTTGTTGTTTGGTGGTGGTGTTGTTGTTGGTGGTGGTAGGTGTTGTTGTTGTTGGTGGTGGTGGTGGTGTTGTTGGTGGTGGTGTTGTTGTTGGTGGTGGTGTTGTTGGTGGTGGTAGGTGTTGTTGTTGGTGGTGTTGTGTTGGTGTAATTAACACATGAGAGATAGAATTATATATATGTAATGTCTTTGTAAGTAATTACCTAATTGGTAACTCAGGCGGGTGTTTCGCGGGTCTGTGAGACGCGACCGCCCGGGAGTGTGTCTCCGACCATCGACCAGCACAGGTCGAGGTCTGTGTCCTCCTTAAGGAATAAACTCAAATCTACTACGGGTTTCATTCCCCCCCCGTGGAAGAGACATTGGGAGGTCCTTAGGAGGGCTGACACATCATGGTGACAGCAGGGCTGACACTGTTGTTGGTGGTGTTGTTGTTGTTGTTGGTGGTTGGTGGTGGTTGTTGTTGTTGGTGGTGGTAGGTGTTGTTGTTGTTGGTGGTGGTGGTGTTGTTGTTGGTGGTGGTGTTGTTGGTGGTGGTGTTGTTGTTGGTGGTGGGGGTGGAGCTCGGTGAAGATAACTTAACAGAATGTTAATAGGATAATGAAGACAAGAATACTATATAACATGACTCGTGCTATATAACATGATACGATCCTTTCCATACATACTAGAATCACACACACACACACACACACACACCACGATGGCCAAATTGATAGCGTGCTGGCCTGCCATTCTGTGGTAGCCGGTTCGAATCCTCACTGCTCCCGGGGATTTTTCACTGACAAATTCGGGCGGTTACTGTCCCCCTTGAGCAAGGGGGGGGTGTAAGGTCTCAGCATTACCCAAAGATCGGTAATAATGAGCTCCAAGCTCGCATCGGGAGGGTGAAACTGGCGATCGCGAGTCCGACTCGCGTGGACAAGACCATGACTGAATAACACACACTCACTAAAAAAGAAAATATTTACTCCTACAGTCAAATGAATTTCCGTCGTATTACTCTACACACATTTTCAGCTCACCATCCACACACGTCACACGCAATAGGATGCTTGAATACACACAGGAATATAACAGAAAGATAATAATAATAATAGAGATGGTTACACGCACAGTCGTATTGATGCAGGGGACGAGTGAACACCGGATGTACAACACCGCAGTAAGTGTTGATGGAGGCCGCGCCATTACTCAAAGCTTGGTGTGGTGAATATGCAGCCGGGGCTTTAAAGGGAATCATCAAAAAGAGATATGTGGAATGTAGAGAGTGTAAAATGTAACAAAAATAAAGAAATAAAAAAGTAGACCGGCTATTAAAACGTGTATATAGAATTGAAATGGTAAATAAACGCTCTCTCTCTCTCTCTCTCTCTCTCTCTCTCTCTCTCTCTCTCTCTCTCTCTCTCTCTCTCTCTCTCTCTCTTCTCTCTCTCTCTCTCTCTCTCTCTCTCTCTCCTCTCTCTCTCTCTCTCCTCTCTCTCCTCCTCTCTCTCCTTCTCTCTCTCTCTCTCTCTCTCTCTTCTTTCTCTTTTTCTCTCTCTCTCTCCTCCTCTCTCTCTCTCTCTCTCAATATACGTACACATGAATTATTTAATAACTTTACACTGCTTCATTATCAAGTCATTCACTCCCTTTCGCTTCATGCAGAACAGGGTGTGAAGGGAAGAGGAGGAAGAGGGGAAGAGGAGGAGGAGAGGAAGAGGAGGAGGAGAGGTTAATGAGGGGAAACTGCATATGGTATATTTGGATCGGAGGAGGAGGAGGAGGAGAGGAGAAGGGAGTAAATTTAAAGGTGTATCAGAGGAGTAGGAGGAGGGGGGGAAGGGGTGGTGTCAAAAAGGTGGGGGAGGGAGGGGTATGTAATGGGGTGTCAGAGGAGCAGAGGCAGGAGGAGGGGGTGTCAAAAGAGGGGGGAAGGGAAAGGGGGGTGTTGGGGGGTAGTTTGAAGTGTGATAAGCGAGTTGGTATCTGTTTATTCAAGTTTAGATGTGAAATGAGTTACTGCCACATGTCACTAGTGTGCGCGTGTGTGTGTGTGTGTGTTTGTATGTGTGTGTGTGGGGGGGGGAGATAGCAAAGGGAAGTGTAGCATAGCGGAGCATAATTTGATATATAGTTGTTTGTGCGGCAGAGAGAGAGAGAGAGAGAGAGAGAGAGAGAGAGATTATATTATTTACCATTTCAATTTCACATATACACACGTTTCAATAAATATTCTTTACTCTAGTCATTTATTTTACCTGCCTCCTTCCAATCACATCTCTCCGTTACCAATACGTGATTTTTTCTCAACACTATACGATCATTTGAGGGGAAAAACATATATAAACAATAGTTAAAGGGCCGCATTCTTACCTGTTTAGCATAGTAAGGTGTGTGTGTGTGTGTGTGTGTCCGTGTGTGTGTGTCCTAAGTGCCTGTCTATCACTGCTGGCACTATTTTGGCACTGTACAGCCTTGCTAACAGAGGGCTAGGCTGTTACTGCTGTTATTACTGGCACTCTAACGTTACCCCTACCATGGCACTTTTTTTTTCCTTTTTTTCTTTTTTGGTAAACATCAGGCAATTCTGAAAACTAACATTTTTTTCATAACTTTTACTTTTTCACTAGATATGTGTGTGTGTGTGTGTGTGTGTGTGTGTATTTATATTTATTCATATATTTACCTATGTATAGTTGGTGTGTTTTGTAATTCTATTTATTCATTCTATGTATTCACGTACCTATATATAATACGGTCAATCAAGCATTTAGTTCATGTATTGATAGATGATGAGGCCACAGTACACTCACTTCCCAGACTCCAAAGCTTAATAATTGAAAAAAGCTTAAAAATAAAGCTTAAAAAAGGAAAGGTTTTCGGAAATGTTATGGATCGTACGTATAATTTTCTTCCTTTTTGCGTTATGCCTCGCGTTCGTGTGTGTGTGTGTGTGTGTGTGTGTGTGTGTGTGTGGGTGTGTGTGTGTGTGTGTGTGTGTGTGTGTGTGTGTGTGTGAATTATATGTCCCGCGAAACACAACCTCTTTTGCAGCATCCTTGTTTAGTCATTCAGTGGAATTATTACTAACCCCTCCCTCCTCTCTTTCCCACCCTTCCTCTCTCCCTCTCTCCTTCTCTCCCTCCCTCCCTCTTTCCCTTCTCACTTAATTCTTGTCATTCTGTCTATCTTTCCTCTCCCCACTTACTACGGTACTCTACGGTACCTCTCTCCCTTCTTTCCTTCCTCTCACTTTCTTCATTTCCCCCTTTTTGTATCTCCTTCCCGACCTACCTATCGTCTTGACTTGCTTACCGTTTCTATCTTCCCTTTACCTTCCTTCCTCTTACCCTACCTCCCCTTCCCTTTCCTCCTCCTCCTCCTTCTCCTCCTCCTCCTTCCTCCTCCTCCTCCTCCTCCTCCTCCTCCTCCTCCTCCTCCTCCTCCTCCTCCTCCTCTCCCTCCTCCTCTGTAAGGTATTCCGTAACCTCTTTAGGATGCAAAAACATTCCACCCGATTAGTGAGAGGAAATTAGGATTAGCGAGTGTATAAATATGCCACGTGAATATGGAGAGAGAGAGAGAGAGAAGAGAGAGAGAGAGAGAGAGAGAGAGAGAGAGAGAGAGAGGGGAAGAGAAAAGGAGAGAGAGATATTCCTCCAAGTGGTGGTGGTGGTGGCGGTGCCTCAGGGTGGAGTTGGTGCGCGTCACGTGATTGGCGGAGGAGCTGCCCGCCTGGCCAATCCCAGATTGGAACCGATGAGGTTGGATCTAGGGCGACGAGTCTGCATGACTATATTAGGTCATGTTTGATTTGACATTTTTATTATTGCGGCCTCCCCTGTTTTGCTGGTGTTGATGAAAGGCAACAGGAGACAGTGATGACGAGTCTCAGCATTGTGAAGGTAGAGTTCCTACAGGTGCCCGGCGGGAAGTTGCCCGGCACCCTGTGGGTGGGAGCCAGAGGACTCTTCTCCCGGCCACTGCTTCGAGCCCCGCTCCACCTTGAGCGCTGCTCCTTCTGGCCGCAGCCTCGCCCCGGCCTAGACAGCTACGTGCTCACGCGCCACCAGTTCGAGGGCGACCGTGTCAAGAACACCTTCAGTGTTCCCGCCAAGCGCGTGAGGCAGCTCAAGATCAAGTTGTTGCGAGGCCGGAAGAAGGTCGCCAAGCTGACAGTGAGTGTGGACGACCTGCTCGCCATGACCTGCGCAGGCGCGGCCAAGCTACACTTCCCGCACTATCACCCACTGGGCGACGCCCTCATCTAGATAGAGCAAACCGGCCTTCGCGCCGCGACTCAAGTCCCCAAGACACCCGAGGCCCGCACAAGAAACACCAGTGACGGGAGCGACGATCAAGAAGAGGACACAGAGGAGGAGACCTTCTTGACTCCAGCTGTTGAAGCCGAAGTCCCTCCAACAGTCGCCTCCCTCAAGGCCGAGGACCAGGAAGACTCGGCGGGAAGCGTCGCCCCTGCAGCCGGCGGCCGCCCTCGCCAGGAGCAGCGCATGATGGGCTTCGTATCTGCGGTGCTGCAGTAAATTTTCCCGGGCCCGTCAATTTTGCTGGCCTGGTTTGGAACAAGCTGGCCAGCACGGAGGCGAGCCCCGGCCTGCTGTACACGGCGACGGCCGCCGCGGCGCTGCTGTCCTACGCGAGCGTGCGCCGCTACGTGCGCGGGGTGTGCCACGTGCAGGACGGCATGCAGGCCCCCGTGGCCCCCGTGGCCCACGCCGCGGTGCAGGGGCAGGCCCGGGGCACCAGGCACACCCCCGCACTGCCACGCCCTTACGCCGTGCGTCTGCCGCGCAGCACCCACCCAGAGACGCTGCCGAAGGGGTGGCGCAAGGCGGGAGGCCAACACTGAGGTGGCACGAGGAAATCTCCGTGCCAAATGAAAAAAACAACTAATAGAAATAACTCGAAGCAAGTGTTCTTTCGATTTGAAGCTTAGATTATGATTTCATCGATGTATCACTTTTGTAAAGACTATCTCATTATCCAACACCTCCAAGGCCACTCTGCCGCCGCTCATCTATGTCTCCTGCCTGACGTACATTCTCATCACTTTACTCCATGT
>JACEEZ010004989.1:12500-35000 GCA_016584305.1 Chionoecetes opilio
TGGGGGTGGTGGCCCGGGGGCGTTGTGTGGTGGTGGTGGGGGGGGCGGTGGGTGGTGGGGGGTGTGGTGGTGGCGGCGGGGTGGTGGGGGTGGTGGTGGGGGGGTGGGGGGTGGTTGGGGGGTGGGGCGTGGTACGGGGTAGGGCGGTGGTGGGGTGGTGGTGGTGGGGGTGACGGGGGGGTGGTGGGGCGGTGGGGGGGTGGTGGTGGTGGTGGTCGTGGGGACGGGGTGGTGGTATGGCGGTGGTGGTGTGGTGGGGGGGGTGGTCGTGGTGACGGGGGTGGGGTGGTGGGGCGGTGGGTGGTGGTGGTGGTAGTGGGGGGTGGTGGTAGGGCGGGTGGTGGGGTGTGGGGTATGGTGGGGGTGGTGTCGGGTGACGGTGGTGGTGGCGGTGGGGGTGGGCGTGGTGGTGGTGGTGGTGGGGTGGTGGTCGTGGGGCGGTGGTGGGGGTGGGGCGTGGGGACGGGGTGGTTTGGGGGTCGTGGGACGGTGGTGGTGGTGGTGGGGGGGGGGGTGGGGGTGGGGGGTATGGCGGTGGGTAGTGGCGGTGGGGTGGTGGGGGTGGGGGTGGGGCGAGGGGGCGGGCGGTGATTGGTCAGGAGACGAGCTTTTCCCTTTGGGGGGCAAGGGGTTTTGGAAGCGTCCTTGACTCCCCCGGGGTTTGAACGGGTCATTCGGTGTGTGTTTGTGTTTTTGGGTTTTTGTATGTGTGTGTGTTGTGGGGGGGGGAGAGAGAGAGAGAAGAGGAGAGAGAGAGAAGGGGAGAGAGAGAGAGAGAGAGAGAGGAGAGAGGAAGAGAGAGAGGGGAAGGATAAAAAGGAGGGAAAAAAAAAGAGAAAAAAAAGAGAGAGAGAGAGAGAGAGAGAGAGAGAGAGAGAGAGGAGAGAGAGAGAGAGAGGAGAGAGAGAGAGAAGAGAGAGAGAAGGTCAAATTTAAATATTATATACGAATAAATATTTATTTATCTATAGCGTACCCTTTATCTAACTAACCCCTAACATTCATCTCTCCATATCTATTTATTTATCTATCTATCAATGAATGTATCAGAGTTTAACCGAGATTCTTGTTTGTTTGGTCTCAGTATAACACACACACACACACACACACACACACACACACACACACACACACGACACGCACACACGACACACACACACACACATTACACACACACACACACACACACAAGCACATCACAGCTTGTCTACAGTAGCCACACAACACACACACACACACACACACACACACACACACACACACACAACACACGCAGCACACACACGTCCGTGCAATTACAGTTTCAATTAGAACCGATTTATTACAGGTATAGGTCACGTCTCGTCTAATGTTCCCCCTTTAAAGAATCATGACAGTCATCAGGAGGCTCATCGGCAGCGTCTCCTTCGGGATGAGAGCAATATTTTCAGCCCTCTGAGTTATTTTATTTAGTTTTAGGTTATTTGAGGTTTATTTTATTTTGTTTTAGGTTATTTGAGGTTATTTTAGGTATATTTTTGGTTATTTGAGGTTATTTTAGGTTTATTTTATTTAGTTTTAGGTTATTTTTTGGTATTTGAGGTTTATTTGAGGTTTATTTTTGGTTATTTATAGATCTTTAAAAAATCTTTAAAGGCCCCGAAATGTAAAAAAAGAAAACTAGTATGTAAGCTTTTTTAGAGTGTGTGAAAATGAGAAAAAAATATAGAAATAAATGAAATAGTAGAGGGACTGTTAAAACGTGTATGGAGCTGAAATGGTCAATTTACTCACTCTCTCTCTCGTCTCTCTCTCTCTCATCTCTCTCTCTCTCTCCTCTCTCTCTCTCTCTCATCTCTCTCTCTCTCTCTCTCTCTCTCTCTCTCTCTCTCTCTCTCTCTCTCTCTCTCTCTTTCTCCTCCTCTTCCATCTTTCCCTTCTCATCCTTCTCCTCCACCTCTCTCTCTTCGTCTCTCTCTCCTCTCTGCCTCTCTCTCACTCTCACACACACACACCCAAACACACACACACCCACACCCACAACACACACACACACACACACACACACACTCTCTCTCATTCTCTAAATATTCTAAAGCTAAAAAAAAACGCCATGTCCTCTGATAAATCCCTGGGTCCTGGAGGAGACCAAAGGGCTCGCCAAGACCTTCGTGGCCCTGACATGGCTCCTGAAGGGTCGTGTCAAGGGCATTAGGGTCATTAGGGTCACTCCATCCACAGGTCATGAGAAGGGAAAAGGGGCGCCTGGCTGCTGTGGAAGTTAACGCCCTGGCTATAGGAGTCTGCTAATGGGGTCTGAAAAGGAAAACGAGATGATGGTGGAGGAGAGGAGAGGAGAGGAGAGAGAGGAGAGGAGAGAGAGGAGAGAGAGGAGAGGAGAGGAGAGGAAGGAGAGAGAGGAGAGGAGAGGAGGAGGAGGGAGGAGAGGGGAGGAGGGAAGGAGAGGAGAGGAGAGGATAGAGAGGAGAGGAGAGGATTACCATAGGAGTAACAGACACCAGTAGACCTATTGTCCATAGCGAGGGTATCTGCTGACCCTACATACTACTAACTATCAACTACTGTAAGAAATCAATTGGCAATGATACCCCATGTCCCTACGAGGGATAGGAACATGGAAGTTTATAGTGCAGCTGATAGGATGAAAAAATACTAACTACAACTACCACTACACTACAACCTAATCGATGGGGGGGGATACGGGGACTAGATACGAATTCACTTCTATCAATACCCATTGACTTTCAGTCGGCGTCCAAGTCTGTTTTGGGAAAATGTAGTTATTGTGTTGGCTCCGACAACATTTGCTGGTAACATTTTGTTCATCGTGATCAACGACTCTAACATTGATATATTTTACGAGATCGTTATGCAACGTTGACCGTTTAAGTTTTAAACCCATTATTTCCTTGTGTCACTTGAGTTGAAAGGTCGAATAGGTCCTCTTGATTAATGACATCAAAACCTTTTAAGATCTTAAAGGGTTCTATCAGTCCCCACGGAGTCTACGATCCTTTAAGAAAACATTTAAGTTTCGCAATCCTCGTCTTCATAGATGAATTTTCGCAGAGACTGGAAATTTGTTTGGTTGCTCTTCTTTGCACTGATTCCATTTGGCTTGATCTTTTACGAAACAGGGCGACCATATTGAACGGCATATTCCAGTGCGGCCTAACCAAGGACGGTATAATTGTGTTCATTTACTTTCGGAGTTTTATGTTCAAAGTTACTTTAATAAGCCAACATCATATTTGCCTTTTTTACTGCAGCTAGCAATGCGAAACTGGTTTTGCAGATCATTACTGATGATGACACGCTAAATCCTTTCCTGCTGTACTCAGTTAACGATTTATTTTGGCATTTGAGATAGTTATATTTGAGGTTATCGTTGCCTATATCTTACTTTACATTTAATCGGAATTGATTTTAATAGCATTTATCACTCCATCTGATAGTTTGTCGAGATACTTTGTATAGTTCGCAGTTTTTCTCTAGTATATGCTTTACCGCCTAATTTGGTGTCCATCTGCAAATTTTTTGATATTTTAATACAATCCTGCAGTCAGATCGTTGATATATATCAAAAAAGAGTAGGACCCAAGACCGAGCCTGAGGCACCCTTTAAAAAGACCCCACTAGTGACTCTAACAATCAGATGCCATCAACCATTATTACTACCCGTTGTTTACGATTTGAATAGCCAATCGCCAAATCCATGAACATAAGTGCTCTCCTATGCCATGTGCCTTATCTTGGTCAACCGTCGCTTATGTGGACTGTATCGGAGGCTTTCTGAAAATCAAGGTATTAATTACATCCGAGGGAATTTTAGCGTCCCAGTTTTGAATACAACGACCTAAAAAAATCGAGTAGGTTTGTTAAGCAGGATCTCTTATTTCGAAATCCATGCTGGGAGTTTTAGTATTGAGTTATTTTCATCGAGAAAAGACACTATTTTATCCGCAATATTTTCTCAAATAGTTTTACAATCACGGACTTTAGACTAATTGGGCGATAACTTACTTGCGAGGCTTCTTACTCCCTTTCTTGAATATCGGGAAAAGGAGGAGGGAAATAACATTAGCTAATTTCCACATACTAGGAACATATTTTTTTC
Organism: Chionoecetes opilio; assembly: GCA_016584305.1. NCBI lineage: Eukaryota > Metazoa > Arthropoda > Malacostraca > Decapoda > Majidae > Chionoecetes > Chionoecetes opilio. The sequence goes on from JACEEZ010004989.1 coordinate 16,618, forward strand.
ACATAGCGATTTATTGAAAATAATCTTTATGGGAAGCGAAAGTTGATACTGTGACCATTCGCGAATAGTCGCGGCGAGATTTCGTCCCACCCCACGGATTTTGCTGGGTCCAAGTTTCACAAATACTTGATATTTCGTCTACTGTTATCTCTCCTATACCAGTCTATCCCTTCGAGTCCTGCATACATGTTTACTGGTTCTGGTAATGGAGTTCTCGTCTTCTTTAAAATAAATACCGCATTAAAAGTATTCATTGAGTACAGAACGCCATACTCTATTAATCATTTACCAAGATGTATTTTTATCTTTCTGGTATAATACTTTGTTGTTGACGTTTTTCTTACTTCGAACGTATTGAACGAACTTTTTCGGGTTTGATTTGGATTCCTTTGCAATTTTTTCTTCATACTCGCGCTTTTTATGACGTAATTAGTCCCTTTGCAGCGGACGTTTGCGTCATTGTATTCTCTAGATCGCAGTCTGCATTTGATCTGTTTGTAACTTTACGAATACGCTCGGCGCTTTCTGCCAATGAATTTGTTGATCTCATTATTCATCCAACTGGGTCTGTTTGATGTTATTCAAACGTTTTTCTCTTACAGGGGAACATTTTTTCCACCACCGATTGGGTTTATTAGTGATACATTACACATGTTTTCGGCGTTTCTTACCATTTAGTAGGTCAATCCATTCACTTCCGCGTGTGTGTAGTACCCCTGCTGAATCTTCGTAAATCTGCTTTATTATAATTTGGGACTATTAACCGATTTTCTGTGATGTCTACATTGTCAATTTATGCCGCATACTGATTAGCCTGTGATCACTGTTTGCAAAATGTTCACGACATATCGCAGTATCAATCAGATCAATGTCGGTAGTGAAAACTTAATCTAGATACTATTTTTTTTTTATCCCTTGTAGCTCACGACCCACCTGATTTAAAATATACTTCGTTCACCATATCAAGCATCGCTACCTTCTCTAATCAGCAGAATTATTTTCCATTTATATGAGGTATGTTAAAATCTCCACAAATAACTGTATCGTTATTATTGTTCACAACTGAACTTTATTCTCGTCATACAGGAGCAATCTACTTCCAGCATTAATTTGGGAGGACGATATATGGTCCCGAAAAGGTCCAATAGTTAGCATTTACCGTTTAGAGCTTAATCTTTGCGTAGACTAGTCATATGATCTTTATTTTACTTTATATCGATTTCGATTGCTTGCAAATTTCTTCAATATAAAGAATGACACTCACCTGCTTTATGCGTGCGCAACAATTATGAATAGTCCTTATAGCCTGGAATGGCTATTTCAGCTAATAATGTTTATCTTGGTGTGTTGACCCAACTTCTCAGTGATAGCTTGACCAGATCTGGCGTTTCGGCAACAACGTATGCTAATAATTCGTTACGCTTTAAAATAATGCGTCTGGCATTGTTTAGAGTAATTTAAGTTCCTTGATAGTTTGGTAACCTTGGTGAGGGTTTACCGACAGGGGCGTCTACGGTCCACTTTTTTAGGCGCATTGATTAAGTTACTTTTATTGTATTTGCGGAAACGGGGACGTGACCGCAGCGTTGCTGTGGGGTAAGAAAGGGGTTAGAGGTGATGCTGCTATCCGCCGTCCGCTCGTCGTTTTTTGATCTGTAAGAGAAACCTTTATCATTTAAGCAGACGTACCTAATCGTGGCATGGCCGACGGGGCTGAGGTGGAGTCGTCCATCCCCAATAGGATGGAAATCCTCAGACCATGATAGGATCCTCGTAGAAAATTACCAGATGTTTGCCGAAGTCTACTCTCCTGTGCACAAAGAGCCTCAGTCGTTATTTGCGCTGAACGCCTTATCGTAAAAACGTTGGCCTACTCCTAGTCTGGGGGAGAATTCCTGAAATAATGATATGAATTAGTTTTAGTCTTGAATTTTCCGCTCAACTTCCTGTACTTGTCCAGTATTTCTTCAGATCCGCTACTGTACACTTCGTTTGTTCCTGCATGGAATGACATAGAGAAGTGTTTTCGTTAGTTGTTCTTTGTGACGTCTCGCAGCTGCAGTGATGTCGTCGATTCTGCTCCTGGAACAGAAGCGCTTCCTTTGTCATCTCGTGACGACCTAACCACAAAACTCCACCAGTTGTCCTCGAGAATTGAGTCCCCGATCAATCTGGTCTCATGTACGGCTTCTTCATTTCGCCAAGAACTGAAATTTATTGTAAGTTTTGATCGTTAGGGTCGCCTTGTACTGCTGTTGGTCCGTCGTGCTCCTCGCCTTACTTACGGGAGCAAAGGGAGCAGGGAAGGAGAAGACGAGGGAGCGGGGGAGGGAGAGGAGGGAGGCCTGGCGTGGAGGATGAGAGGGGGGAGAGGAGGAGGAGGCTGGCGTGGAGGAGTGAGAAGAGGGAGAGGAGATGAGGAGGAGGAGGAGTGATTTAGGAGGAGGAGGAGGAGGTGGAGGAGGAGGAGGAGTTGGAGGAGTTTGGAGGCCGAGGAGGGGGAGGATGGAGCAGGGGGAGGATGAGGGGGATGAGGAGTGAGGAGGAGGTGGAGGAGGTGGAGGAAGGAGGAGTATGGGGGGGTGAGGATGGGTAAGGAGGGAGGAGTAGAGGGGAGGATGAGGAGGTGGAGGAGTGGAGGGGTTGGATGAGATAGAAGGGGATGGGATACGGTTGGGGGGCGGGTAGATTTAAGGAGGTGGAGGACTTATGTATACGGGGTGTGCGGGGGGAAATCTGGGAGAGGAGATGAGGAAGAGGGGGGGGTAGAGTAGGAGGGTTACTCGGGCGGAAGAAAGGGAAGAGGAGGGCGAAGAGGATGCGAGTTGATGGCAGGTGTGGGTGGTGTGGAGTGTAGTGATTGTTGGCAACAGCCTTCCGTAGACTGGGGCCATATCTCTCCCGGAGACTGTCATGTGCTCTTCTTTAGAGCATTGTACAGTGCGAGGGTTTCTTCTTGCTTGTTTGACAAGACACACAGTCTACAGCTGTGAGTTGATGAAATATTGTGGTGCGAACTTTCCACTGCAAACGCAGACACTGCGAGAATGGAAGGCATGCGGAAAAATAAAATATTATGCGCTGCGGGGATTTAAATAGATTGTACTGCAACTCCGAATTAAACAAACTGGAAACTTTATACAAAGTGAATGCGCTTAGTTATATCTGTTTGGAATCTGGCTCTCTCCGCTCTCTCTCTCTCTCTCTCTCTCTCTCTCTCTAGTCTCCTCTCTCTGTCTCTCTCTCTCTCTCCTTCTCGCTCTCTCTCTCTCACTCCTCCTCTTCATCCTCCTCTCTCTCTCTCCGCTCTCTCTCTTCTCTGCTCCCTCTCTCTCTCCCTCTCTCTCCCTCTCTCTCAGGATTGTAAGAGGGACGGGGGTTGAGTACAAATCTAAGGTCGGTCGTCACCTAGGGAATCACTTTTCTCAAAAATTGAGTGGAAATTTACCACAACTTGTACAAGTTTTAAGAATGCACTAATTCTGATAAATAGAACTAACAACAACGTTTACGTTTTTTAAAAACAAGCATAATAAATTACAAATTTAGGACATATGACCGCTGCAAGTTATAGAAATTGTAATGACTCACTATCAATGCGTTTCACTGTAGTTTTCACTGTGGGTGTGGGTGTGTTAGTTGTAGTAATTATAAAGCTCGCTGTATTAAATGAAGTGCAGGTGTGTTACGACGGGAAATCTCTAAAGAAAACTTAGCGTGATATTTAACGACGTATGCGCAGCGTGGGTTTGGTAAGGGACGGAGACCAGGTTTTCACTTCCTTCCGTGTTGGCAGCGAGAAGATGAATGAAGGAGGAGGAGGAGGAGGAGGAGGAGGAGGAAGAGGAGGAGGAGGGGGGACTTTAACTTCCTTCCCGAGTCAGTGAATAAGATTTAAAGGGTTATTTACTCGTGCGTACGTTTCTCTCTCTCTCTCTCTCGCTCTCTCTCTCGTCCCTCATTCTCTCTCTCGCTCTCTCTCCTGGTCTCTCTCTCGTCTCGTCTCTCTCTCTCTCTCTCTCTCGTCGTTCTGTCACCCCCACCCCCCTCACAACCCCCCAACACCACCCCCACCACTTAAAAAAACCCTTCCAGAACAAGACTCAAACAGGAATCAAACGCGGCTGTGAAATGGAAAAGCGAACGCACAGATATTCATGTATTTTATTTTTAACAAGGTGTGTATGCGTGGGTTGTGTATACTTTTAAACTGAGGCATCTGTATATATAGGCTTATTTCTTCCTTCCTTTTTCACCTTTGATTTAGTGGCGATACGTGAGCTGTCCTGTAGAAGAAAAAAAAGAAAAAACAAACATGTAAAAAAATTATTGTTGATTGTAAAAATGACTGAAAAATGAAAAAAGAAGAAACAAATGTAAAAAAATAATTGATTGTAGGAAAGACTGAAAAATGTAAAAAAGACAAAAACTAATTAAGAAATGATTGATGATTGTGAAAAAGACAAAAAAATGTAAAAAAGAAAAAAAATGTAAAAAGATATTGATGATTGTAAAAAGCTTGAAAATTTGTGTGCGTACAGGATTCGAACCCGGGGTGGCTGACAACGCAATTTTTAATGATACGTGCACACAATTATCGACGACGTGTCATTTATACCGCAATTAGAGAGTATAATGAGGTCGTGTTATTTAATGATATGCGTCATGAGCACATTAATGGAAGGTTTTTGTGTGTGTTAAATACATTAGAGAGTGTTGTAATGAGTGGCGACCTTTTGTGGGTATAGATGGGGTCCTATTTATTATTCAAATTATTTATTTATTTTGTATTTACCATTATTTTATTTTTTTGGTAGGTTGGTTTTTATTGGTTAGTCGTGTTTTTTTTCTTTTAAATGATATGTCTTGTTTACTTTTCTTTTCTTTTTATTTGTCTGTCCACGGTATTTGTTTGGTCATAGATTTATAAGTTCCGTGGGTTATAATTAGATTAGTTTGTCCTCTCTCTCTCTCTCTCTCTCTCTCTTTCTCTCTCTCTCTCTCTCTCTCTCTCTCTCTCTCTCTCTCTCTCTCTCTCTCTCTCTCTCTCTCTCTCTCTCTCTCTCTCTCTCTCTCTCTCTCTCTCTCTCTCTCTCTCTCTCTCTCTCTCTCTCTTCATTAATAATTATTTGAGGTTAGTTGTATTGCTGTTGTTTTTGCGTTTTTATTGACTATTTTGCTTTATCATGATTTTGTTGGATTGCTCAGAAAATATACTACTACTACTGCTTTACAAAAAAAATAATAATAAGTGAATAAATATGTAAATAGATCAAAAATAAAATAAGCCGTTTGCCTACCACTCAACAAAAATATCTTAATCAAAACTTAAAACATAAATACCCCCATAAAATAAATACCCCCATGCTTGATTCCGTTTCCTTTAACCCCTTGAGACCCATAACGTAATTTCCATTGTTATTTGGTACCACTAGACGATTTTTTAGTGAAAATAAGTAATATTTTATAGATATGACCTGTTTTGTATCCTTGTCGACTAACTAATTTGGTATAATCAGTTACTTTTTGTAATGTTATGGCTAACTACATACGATTTTTTATATAGCAAAGGCAAGATCTAAGCGTGAAGGGGTTAACGTGTTCCTTCATTTTGTCTGCATATATCTATAGACTTATTTTTATTTTTATTGTAACTTATATGTCTATGTATCCAACTATATAAAATGTTGACGTGTTAACCCAACCCCTCATTTATCGCTCATTATTTCCCATCACCTTCCCCTCCCCTTCCTCCCCTCGCTTCCCCTCTCCTTCCTCCCCTCGCTTCCCTTCCTTCCTCCCCTCGCTTCCCTTCCTTCCTCCCCTCGCTTCCCCTTCCCTTCCTCACCTCGCTTCCCCTACCCTTCCTCCCCTCGCTTCCCCTCCCCTTCCTCCCCTCGCTTCCCCTTCCCTTCCTCCCCTTCCTCCCCACGCATTTCCTTCCTCCCCTCGCTTCCCCTTCCTCCCCTCGCTTCCCCTCCCCTTCCTTCCCCTTCCCTCCTCCCCTCGAGTGGCCAGAAAGACTCCTAACTCACGCCAAGACTCATTCAGCCGCGAAGTGCGATACGTCAGGGCTGGAGTTCACCCTTGAAGCGATACACGGCAAGATAAAATTAATACCCAGCCACGGGACGGGCGTTACCATGGATCATTAGGTTACAAGGCAGTTAGGGCTAATTTAAAGCATGATGGATAGAAGGGTTAATGTTAGTTGAGGTTAATTTAGAGTGTGATGGATAGAAGGGTTAATGTTACAAGGTAGTTAAGGTTAATTTAGTATGTGATGGATAGAAGGGTTAATGTTGCAAGGTAGTTAAGGTTAATTTAGAGTGTGATGGATAGAGGGTTAGGTCGTGATGGATTAACAAGACATGGATGGGAATAGATACACATAGAACGTTAAAATACACAAGATGAATATAGCCTCTTATCTGTATCGCAATAAGGCATCAGGTCCATAAAAGAGTCCTTTGTACAGGTGTACAGGTGCAGTACAGTACAGGTGGTGGGCCTTTGGCCCACCACCTGTGTTTGGTGGGCCGAAGGCCCACCAAACACGGACTCTCCAGATAGCCCCTTCTAACTTTCCTGAAATCACGGATGTAGAAATGTATGTATTACCCCCACCCATTCACTCACCCATTACCCATCACCCCCCACCCATTCACTCACCATACCCATCAACCCCCACCCATATCACTCACCCATTACCCATCACCCCCCACCTATTCCCTCACCCATCACCCATCATCCCCAACCCATCACCCCCCACCCATTCACTCACCCATCACCCCACACCCATTACCCATCACCCCACCCATTCACTCACCCATTACCCATCACCCTACATCAAGGTTTCCTCAATTCTCGCAACCCACTTTTTTTTCACAATTATCGCTAATAGGCTGCTAAAAAAAAAAAGAAGAAGTGATCGGATCATCTCATAATTGGGCTTAAAACCTTCCCCTGGTCAACCCGGTTCCAAAATGTGCCATATGAGGTGATTGCGCCACGGGGGGCGGAACCTATACCAGACACACACACACACACACACAGACAGACACACTTTCGCTTATATTTACCATTACCCATCACCCCCCACCTATTCCCCCACCCATCACCCATCACCCCCAACCCATCACCCCCCACCCATTCACTCACCCTCACCCCACACCCATTACCCATCACCCCACCCATTCACTCACCCATTACCCATCACCCTACATCAAGGTTTCCTCAATTCTCGGAACCCACTTTTTTTTCACAATTATCGCTAATAGGCTACTAAAAAAAAAAAAAAAAATGATCGGATCATCTCATAATTGGGCTTAAAAACCTTCCCCTGGTCAACCCGGTCCAAAAATGTGCCATAGAGTTGATTGCGCCACGGGGGGCGAAACCTATACCAGACACACACACAACACACACACACACACACACACACACCACACACACACAGACAGACAGACACACTTTTGCTTATATTATTATAGATTACCCATCACCCCCCACCTATTCCCTCACCCATCACCCATCACCCCAACCCATCACCCCCCACCCATTCACTCACCTATCACCCACACCCATTACCCATCACCCCACCCATTCACTCACCACTTACCCATCACCCTACATCAAGGCTTCCTCAATTCTCCGCAACCTACTTTTTTTTTCACATTCTCGCTAATAGGCTGCTAAAAAAAAAAAAAAAAAAAAAAGTTATCGGATCATCTCATAAGTGGCTTATGACCTTCCCCTGGTCAACCTGAATTCCAAAAATGTGCCATATGAGGTGTTTGCGCCACGGGGGGCGGAACCTATACCACACACACACACACACAGACAGACAGACACACTTTCGCTTATATTATTATAATAGATGTTAAGCCTAATGAAACAATCAATCAATCAATCATATCTTCGTTACTTGAAATCACCCACATTCTGTACAAACATCTTTCCTTTACGGTATGTTCATCTCAAGATATTTTTTACCTCATCTCAAGGAATCTTTGATGGAGTTTATGTAAAAGAGGATAACAAGAAGATAACAAGACTAAGAGATGTGAAAGTATACGTGATATTCAATGAAGTATCGTCTTTTTAAAACTTTTTTTTTCAGTTGATTTGTTTTTTGTTTTAACTTAACATATTATAATCTTTTATTTTTATTTGTAATGGGTTTTTTTACTTTCTGAATATAAGATTTTTGTTCAATTTGTATTTATTCCATGTGTTGTGGTATATTGATGAGGCTTTCTTTGAATTTGTACTCTTGTTTTCTCTGTTACTTTACTTACAAACACACACTTATCGCGCGGCGGCGCTTACTTCACGCACGCATACCACGCACGCACGCACTGCCGCTTATTACGCACGCGCTTGCATCGGACCACGCACTGCACGCACGCACGCACTTAACATGCACACACTCCCGACACTTCACTACACACACACACACACACACACACCCCCGCCACACACACACCACACACACACACACACACACACACACGAGCACAACTAATCACACACACTAACACACACACACACACAACAACACAACACACACTACCACCACACAACACTAACACAAAACACACACACACACACATCACCACACACACTGACACACACACACACACACACACACACACACACACACACACATACACACACACAACACTACACACACACACACAACTACACAACACACACACACACACACACACACACCACACACACACACACACACACACACACACACACACACACACACACCACACACACACACACACACACACACACACACACACAACACACACACACACAACACACACACACACCACACACACACACACACACACCACACACACACACACACACACACACACACAACACACACACACACAACACACGACACACCTTTTACCTTCATTTTCTTGATATGGTTGCATTTCACCTCATAGTTCCCTTAATCTTGCGAATTCTTCCTTGCCACACTTAATACCTGGCTCTGCTCCTTTCTTCTCCTCTCTTATCTTATCTTCTTTTTCTGTTGTAACTTGTATGTGTTCTGTGTGCGTGTGTTTGAATCCGTCTATATATGTTTATCGGTTGACATGTTTATCTATCTATCTATATCTATCTACCTGCATCTTTTTTAATCTCTTTATCTATATATCTACCTGCATCTCTATCTGTATCTATCTATCTATCTATCTACCAGTGTTGTAGATCTCGAGACTGGTCTTGGTCTCGAGACCGGTTTCGAGACCAGTTTGATGTGGTCTTGGTCTTGGTCTTGGTCTCGTTTGATGTGGTCTTGGTCTTGATCTTGGTCTCGGAGTTTGGCTCGAGACCAGGTTGAGACCACGATTAAAAAGTGCAGCGCGGCGTGGGGAAGGTCGGAATTTATTATCATACACGGAGAAAAATCATGGCTGTTTCGATTCACGGCGCGCCATGCAGCGTTGTACTGTCTATAGATACTGCCTGACTAACTCTATGGTGATGATGCATGAGCTGAGCCCTGCGAGCGCTGATAGAGTGCGTGCAAGTCGAGAGAACATCGATGACTAAGGGCGGATTTATGGTGTGCGGGGCCCTAGGCCGGTAGGAGTGCGGGGCCCTGAATGAAATGTGGGGTAAAATTCTAGAGTCCTTTCCCGCCCTTATTAGTTTTTTTTCTCATCAGACCTTCACAGATCCCTTCAGATACCTCTAAAACGTAATTATAAAGTGGGGGAGAGATGCCCCCTTCAACCCCCCCTCCCCCCTATATTACCCCCGCCCTGGACCCCCAAAAATAAAATTACTAACCTAACCAATAACCTCCTAACGAGATCTAAGGGCGGGAAAGGACTACAATTTTACCAGGTTAGGTTAGGTTAGTAATTTATTTTTTATTTTTTAATCGCTCCTCCACTTTATTATTACGTTTTAGAGGTATCTGAAGGGATTTGTGAAGGTCTGAAGAAAATAAAACCACTAATAAGGGCGGGAAAGGACTCTAGAATTTTACCAAATGTGGTTCAGATTTCATATTAGTTTAATTGAAACTTTTTCCACCCATAGTTTACATTATGTTGGTACTAATTTGTGGCCTATTATGGTACATGCAATGTAACAGTGTTCGAGCAAATAAGAAAGGTCCAGCATTCAGATTTTCATTGAAAACATATTTTTTCCTCTGGGGTGCGGGGCCCTTGCGGGCGCGGGGCCTAGGCCATGGCCTACTCGGCCCCCCCCCTAAATCCGCCACTGTGCATGACATGGCCATTCTCGGAGTGATAATCTCCGTTTGCACGCACGCATGTTTGCAGCTCTGTTCACCTCCGTGTACTTCATATATGTGTAGGCCTATGCAATCCCCGCACCCTTCGTACACGTACACCACAGGTTTAGCTAGCTCGCTTGGAAAACGTAACCACAAAAATTGCTATTTTCCTATGTTTGTTTCTTCATGCCAACGATGCAAGGAAAGCAGACATATTTGTCCTAGATGTTCAGTTGTTCACATATATTAAATTTTGTAAATATATTTCCTCCCTTATACGTTACCCTTATCCCCCTTCTACCAGAGCTCGTTAGTCGTTACATCGAGCACGTCTGGTAGCAGTGTTGCCAGGTGCACAAACCACAAAATATACTTTTGGCATTCACACTTTACTTTTTTGGCATTTTCAATTTTTCATCATAAGAAAATGAGGTTTCAATTGACGAATATTTCCGGCAAATTCCAAAAATGTTTGAGTAATTTCTGGCAAGAAATACAACAATTGGCAGGACCTGGCAACTCTGTCTGGCAGTGACATAGGACGTCGGACAGTGAGGTGTACTGGACTAGTCTCGCTTAGTTTCCGTTCGCACACCGGAATGAGTAATCATGTCGGCATCTTCAGCAGTTATCAAATTTGCGTTCAAGGACCACAAGGAGTTTTTTTATAAGAAACACGGAAACCAGAGGCACACAGCAGTTTGTACTTTCTGCAAGCAAAGCATCACGGACAAGGCTGGCACGACGTCGGCTTTTATCAAGCACACGTCAACAGACCGATCGCCGTTTGGTTCACATTTTTTATTATTTTTGCATTTGATCCCTAAGACTATGTGGATAATTTAATTAGGTCAGTTATATTCAAAGGTACATGTATGAGAAAAAAAAATTAAAACCCATTCCTTACAAACAGGACAGGACAATACAATTTAGTATTTACGCAGTACAGACCAAAAACATTCAGATAATAGTCATATTTAAAAAAAATATTTTATATGCCTGTTCTTGGTCTTGGTCTGTTTCGGAGTGTCTGGTCTTGGTCTTGGTCTTGGTCTCGGAGGGTCTTGGTCTTGGTCTCGGAGGGTCTTGGTCTTGGTCTCGGAGGGCTGGTCCTGATCTCGGAAGGTCTGGTCTTGGTCTCGAAGGGTCTGGTCTTGGTCTCGAAGGGTCTGGTCTTGGTCTTGGTCTCGGAGGGTCTGGTCTTGACTACAACACTGCTATCTACCTACCTACCTAAATTATCTGATTACCTATCTATTTATTTACCTCTCTCTCTCTCTCTCTCTCTCTCTCTCTCTCTCTCTCTCTCTCTCTCTCTCTCTCTCTCTCTCTCTCTCTCTCTCTCCTCTCTCTCTCCCTCTCTCTCTCTCTCTCTCTCTCTCTCTCTCTCTCTCTCTCTCTCTCTCTCTCTCTCTCTCTCATTCTAACTTTGGTCCGAACTATCTCAACCATTGCATTGAAGGAAGTGGAAATAAAAGGCGTTGCATTGCTGGTCTTCGCTACCTCGCCTCGCCTCGCCAAAGTCTGATGTACGAGTAAAATAATCCTTTACCGAGATGGACTTCCTCTCTATACGATCTTGTTAATTAAAACCTCCATCGGCGAAATTATGTAAGAAGCCATTTACTGATTTCCATTGAGTTAGATTAGACTTTGGTGTGTGTGTGTGTGTGTGTGTTTGTGTGTTTGTGTGTTTGTGTGTGTGTGTGTGTGTGTGTGTGTGTGTGTGTGTGTGTGTGTGTGTGTGTGTGTGTGTGTGTGTGTGTGTGTGTATTCATCTAGTTGTATTTTACAGTGTATAGAGTATTTTATTATAATTATTTATAGTATTATTGACAGCGAGCTTCGCTCGCTGTTGCTTACCATAAGACCCGTGGAACCAAGTTTCCGCCAAAAAGTGTATAACTACTCCTAAATATTGTCGGATTGAGCTGAAATTTGACATGCAAGTAGTGCTGTCAAAATCAATGGGGGCCGTCGGAAGAATTTTTTTGCGTAAAACAAGCCCTTAATGAGTAATTAGCGTAAACTACTCCTAATTAGTGTCGGATTGAGTTGAAATTCGACATGCAGGTAGTGCTGTTAAAGTCAACGGGGGTCTGTTACAACAAACTTTTTGCATAGAACAAGCCCTTAATGAGTAATTCACGTAATGAGTTAATTGGCTGGAACGTGGCTCGCTGTCACGTTCCAGCCGCAAGAACTGAGCCAAAAGCAAAGGGGCCAGAAGATGGACGTCTATACTTGATTGACAGCGAGCTTCGCTCGCTTCGTTACCATAAACCCTGGAACAAGTTTTCCGCAAAAGTGTATAACTACTCCTAATTATTGTGATTGAGCTGAAATTTGACATGCAAGTGTGCTGTCAAAATTAATGGGGGCCGTCGGAAGAATTTTTTTGCGTTTAAACAAGCCCTTAATGAGTATTAGCGTAAACTACTCCTAATTATTGTCGGATTGAGTGACATTCGACATCAAGTAGTGCTGTCAAATCAATGGGGGTCTGTTCAACAAACTTTTTGCGTAGAACAAGCCCTTAATGAGTAATTCACGTAATGAGTTAATTGGCTGGAACGTGGCTCGCTGTCGCGTTCCAGCCGCAAGAACTGAGCCAAAAGCAAAGGGGCCAGAGGCTGGACGTCTATACTTGATATATAGTATATTTTTATAGTGTATTTTACAGTGTGTATGTATGTGTGTGTGTGGTTTTTTTTTGTGTGTGTGGCGTGGTGTGTGTGTCTGTATATGTGTGTGTGTGTGTGTGTGTGTGTGTGTGTGTGTGTGTGTGTGTGTGTGTGTGTGTGTGTGCGTGTGTTGTGTGGTGTTGTGTGTGTGTGTGTGTGTGTGTGTGTGTGTGTGTGTGTGTGTGTGTGTGTGTGCGTGGTGTGTGGTGCGTGGTGGTGGTGGGGGTGGTGGTGTGTGTGTGTGTGTGTGTGTGTGTGTGTGTGTGTGTGGTGTGTGTGTGTGTGTGTGTGTGAGAGAGAGGTTTTAATTTAGTCATGGATGCAGTTCATGTTAAAGAGGATTGAGAAACAAAAATAAGAGATGTGAAAGTTTACGTGAAATTTAATTAAGTATCATCATTCTAGATTTTTTTAATAAGTTTTCTAGAATTTTACTCTAGAAGGTTTTTTTTCGTTTTAATTTCACATATTCTCCTTTTTTCAACTTTTTGAGTATCTCGATTGCGTCTCTCGTAAGTTCCCTTTGGAATTTCTCTCCTGCAATATATACGGCGCCATGCAGTGATAGAAATGGATATTGTTGCCTATTAGGAGATTGAGGTAATGGAAAAGAGGTAGTGAGGGGGTCTGGGATGGGATGTTGAGCCCTTCAGAGCCCTTCAATGGTGATGGGAAATTCCTCTTGAGATGTTAGGTATATGGACGGCAAGCAATTTTTTTTTCGTCAATTTAATCAATATTTGTTTTTATATACCTCGATTTATTATTACCTTAGTTATTACTTTATCTACAGTACCTACTTTTATTAATTTATTATCTTCAGTACCTATTTTTATTATTTATTATTTGTTATATAGTATTACCTTCAGGACGTTGCAGCTTCCACAACACACACAGATGTATAAATGTGTTGTCCAGATATCTATATGGATTACATTTACTTTAGATTTACGTTAGGTGTTACGCAGGTTTGAGTCTAGGTCAGTGGTTCTTAACCTGGGCTCGATCGAACCCCAGGGGTTCGGTGAGCCAGTCTCAGGGGTTCGGCGGAAGCACTCCGAAAAACATTGCAATTTGGCTATTATTGTAATTCCAGATTAAATTCATCAGAGTAAACTATACGCGAAATTAACGTAAATTTAAGCAGTGCGGTGGAGGGAGTCATGTGTGGGTGTGTATAAGTGCGTGTGCTCGCCCGCCTCTCTCACTTCCGAGCAGTGCCGTTTAAATATGGGGGGGGAGGGGCACGGCCTCGTTTTGCCATTAAATATCAAATTAGTGCAATATATCCCTCCTGAGGCCTCAACGTGCCCCTAAAAATGCTTGATTTTCAAACAGTTTCCTGACCCCCTCCTCAAACTCCCCAGCTGTAGAGACTTGCTTCGCTCGCCCAACCCCGTCTTAAAACAATCCTGGGTTCACCTCTGTGCCCGCCCTTTTCCGAGGACCTATATATGCCACTGCTTCAGTCCTTCCTTCCTTCCTTAGTATTATCCAAATAAACACTTGAATTTTGAGGCAATTTTTTTCTATTTTTTGCATCAATTTAATCAAAATGTATTCTTATTATTCAAATATTTCTTGAATTCTGAAGCAATTTTTCTTTAATTTTTGTATTAATCTTTTTTTTTCTTCCCATATTTGAGGGTTCGGCCAGTGTGCGGAGGTTGTCGTTAGGGTTCGGCCAGTGTGCGGAGGTTGTCGTTAGGGTTCGGCCAGTGTGCGGAGGTTGTCGTTAGGGTTCGGCCAGTGTGCGGAGGTTGTCGTTAGGGTTCGGCCAGTGTGCGGAGGTTGTCGTTAGGTGTTCGGCCAGTGTGCGGAGGTTGTCGTTAGGGTTCGGCGCCTCTGGAAAGGTTAAGAACCACTGCCCTAGACTCTATACACTGCTATAAAATCTCCCCTTTCTCTTTTAATTCAAGAGTTGGGCGTTTTAGTCTTGAAAGTCTTTCCTCATATGGTAAATCTCTCAGGCTTGGAGCCATTTTTGTGGCTGCTCTTTGTATTCTCTCAATCTTCCGTATATCCTTCTTTTTATGTGGTGACCAAATCACTGCCGCATACTCCAACCTTGGTCGAATCAAAGATGTTATCAATTTCTTAATCATCTCTTCATCCAGATATTTGAATGCCATTCTTATATTCCTCAGCAACTGAAATGTATCTCTTGTGATCTTGTTTATATGCTTCTCAGGTGACAAATTGTCCGTAATCCATACTCCCAGATCTTTTTCGGCCTTTGTTTTGATTAATTTCCCATCGAATACTTTCCTCTCTGTCTCTTTTTGCTAACCCGCCAGGGTGGCGCGGTTGGTAGAATCACGGACTGGTGTTGCAGAGTCCCTGCGCCATTCGGTCAGCGGTTCGAGTCCACCAAATTCGTCCTGGTGTGGTGGCGCTTTGTACAGTCAATAACCTTGTAGTTGGTACTTGCAAAGTGTCTAGATAGGATCAAAGTATCTTATCTTATCTCTTTTTGCTACTGCCCACTTCCATCCCTTTACACTTTTTAGCATTAAACTCCATTTCCCATAGTTGACTCCATCTGAAAATCTTATCTAGATCCTTTTGTAAATCACAGTCCCCTTTACTTTCTACTTTTCTTAGTAATTTAGCATCATCAGCGAATAAACTCATATAACTGTTCACTCCCTCTGTCATATCATTTACATAGACCAAGAACATGTGTGTGTGTGTGTTGTGTGTGTGTGTGTGTGTGTGTGTGTGTGTGGTGTGTGTGTGTGTGTGGAAGCGTGGCCACCGAGATGATAAGGCCTGGTACATCGCCCGTGACGTCACACCATAAGGATACCACCCGCTCCGCTCCCCGTACAAGTTTACCTCCCTAATATAATGTTTATCAGTATAAAAGATATACTGTTATCTTCGGAAATGTTTGTTCTATAATATTATCAAATAAAAAACCGTAAAACATACTAAAGAAATGCCATTATGAGACTTTCAAGAAATATGCATGAACTTAAACTTTTCGCCATTTAATATTTTGCTCGCAAACTTTTTACATGGAGAATATCAAAAGAAGCGGAATTAAATTAGCTTTCCATTGATATATTTCCTTTTCTGATAAATGAATTAGAACCATGCATAAATTAGCGTTAACTAAATAAATAACATCATGAAATCGGGTAATTTTTCCCGATTGATGATGTTATTTATTTAGTTAACGCTAATTTATGCATGGTTCTAATTCATTTATCAGAAAAGAAAATATATCAATGGAAAGCTAATTAAATTCCGCTTCTATTGATATTCTCCATGTAAAAAGTTTTTTCACAAAATATTAAATGACAAAAAGTTTAAGTTAATGCATACTTCTTGAAAGTCTCATAATGTCATTTCTTTAGTGTGTTTTACGGTTTTTTATTTGATAATATTATAGAACAAACATTTCCGAAGATAACAGTATATCTTTTATACTGATAAACATTATATTAGGTAGGTAAACTTGTACGGGGAGCGGAGCGGGTGGTATCCTTATGGTGTGACGTCACGGGCGATGTACCAGGCCTTATCATCTCGGTGGTCGCGGTTGAAGCCTGTTTATTTCACCTTTATTTACTCACTTTTGCCCTAAATAAGTGGTGCCGGTACAGTTTTCAGGAACACACAAAACACGTTGTTATGTTGGTTTACGAGTGTTGTATAAATCATGGGGAAGAGACTAAAGTGTTCTGTATTGTGAGTTAAAAATAAATAACTTTGCCTATACTTTTCACGTGAAGGACTCAAGAAGCCTCTTACAACGCACGATAAAAATCTTAGGATGGAAGCTTAACATCCTTTACAGTACATTTTTCTTTTCACTTTTAGCTTCGAATTTGTTCAACTTTTCTTACCTGAAAAGCCAACGTTCTGTGTGCTTCCCGCAGTTTACACTTTTTGTGTGTTTTGTTTTTGTTTTCAGGACTGCATACTGTCTACGTGTGGTCGTGACTGGAGCACTTAAGGCACAATCTTGTGTTTTCTAGGTTTTGGCCTTTTGGTCTATTACAAAGCAACTCTTACAGTTATTATGTCTTTGTGTACCACTTCTTGTCTGTCTGGTGAGGCGCGATAGACGTAGTAAATTTTCAGTCCCTGTGTGGAGGCCTTGTCTGCCAAGGATACAGAATCACATTGTATTTTCATCACGTTACTACAATTTCCGGTATTTGGGAACTTGATGGAATTTTGCGTACCCTTAACTGTTCTTGGGAGAGATCTATATCGTCAGCAATGTCGAGAAGAGTGTTGTTGAAGGCCTGTTGTTCTACCTTGTCGCAAAATACAAGTGTCTTCGTAGCCTTCATTTATGTATGGTGGAGGATCAAAGTGAATCCCCTTTGCTCTAGCTCCGTTTCCAGGATCCTGTCAAGTTCTCAATCTGTAGCTATGGAAGACTATCAGAGCGCCTTTGCCCTTCATGATGAGTTGTGGCGTAGACATTGGCAGGTACGATTACCTCCAAGAAGTTACTGTTTTTTTATCTTGGGGTTTGATCTTAGCTTTCATCATTAGTCTCGCCATGTTTACATTTCGTTGATGGCATAGAGAGAGTACGTTTAGCCTCCAACCTAGTACGTGTCAGTTTGCGGTACCCCAAATCATCATATGCTAAAAAGTGTCGCAGGTATCCGATATCGTACCTTGAGTCCACGTATAAGCTCAGTGGCTAATCCCTGTGCCGCTTTAATGCAGTTCTTCTATTCTAAAGGTTCTATTATGACACTTTTCACCCCTTTATCATAACCTTAAGAGAGCTCCCATATCGATCCTAGACAGGACTGGTTAAAAGAAACAAATGCTATTGTCTACTTGATCACTGCACATTGTTAATGCTTACTTCACTGGCGGTCACACGTCACGACTATCACATGCATTATATTTTTGTCTTTCTTCTGCTTTTTTTTGCAAATTAAAAATAAATTTCTCACTTTCATTTGGTTTTGTTTCCGAATGATTATTTTAGTTTATGAATCTGCCACATGAAGGTGTCCAGAATTATATTGCATTCTTTATTCGCCCGCTTCTCCCTTCCGAGCAGTGACGTATATAGGGGGGAGGGGGGGGGCACTCTGCTATGGCCCCCTCCTTTTGTCCCAAAGGGATGATAATTGTGTTATCATTGAATATCAAATTAATGCAATATATCCCCTCTGAGGCCTCATAATGCCCCTAAAAAATTTGACCCCCTCCTCAAAGCCCCAGCTGTAGAGGCTTGCTTCGCTCCCCCCCCCCCTTAAAACAATCCTGGATTCACATCTGTGCCCTCCCCCCCCATTTCCAAGGACCTACATACGCCACTGCTTCTGAGTTCTTCACTCCTTATTATTCAAATAAACTCTTGAAATTTGAGGCAAATTTTCTTACATTATTGTATCAATTAAAATGGAATTTATTTTTCTTATCCAAATACTATACGC
>JACEEZ010004989.1:42500-53952 GCA_016584305.1 Chionoecetes opilio
TTACATAGGAGTAACAGACACCAGGAGACCTATTGGTCCATAGCGAGGGTATCTGCTGAACTACATACTACTAACTATCAACTACTTGTAAGAAAACAGTTGGAAAATGATACCATGTCCCTGAAGAGGATAGGAACATGGAAGTTTCGTAGTGCAGAATGATAGGATATGAAAAATACTAACTACAACTACCACTACCACTACAACTAATCGATACGGGGGACTAGATACGAATTCGCACTATCAATACCCATTTACTTTACAGTGCGCGTCAAGTCTGTTTTTGAATGTAGTTATTGTGCTGGCTCCGACAACATTTGCTGGTAACTTGTTCCATCGATCAACGACTCTAACATTGAAATAATTTTTACGGAGTTCGGTGATGCAACGTTGACCGTTTAGTTTTAAACCATTATTTCTTGTTGTCACTTGAGTTGAAAGCTCGAATAGTTCTCTTGATTAATGACATCAAAACCTTTTAGGATCTTAAAGGTTTCTATCAGTCCCCACGGATTCTACGATCCTTTAAGGAAAACATATTAAGTTTCCGCAGTCTCTCTTCATAAGATGAATTTCGCAGAGATGGAATTTGTTTGGTTGCTCTTCTTTGCACTGATTCCAATTTTGGCTTGATCTTTTACGAAACAGGGCGACCAAATTGAACGGCATATTCCAAGTGCGGCCTAACCAAGGACGTGTATAATTGTGTCATTACTTTCGGAGTTTTATGTTCAAAGTTACGTTTAATAAAGCCCACATCATATTTGCCTCTTTACTGCAGCTAGCAATGCGGACTAGTTTTTCAGATCATTACTGATGATGACACCTAAATCCTTTTCCTGCTGTACTTCAGTTAACGATTTATTTTGCATTTGATAGTTATATTTGAGGTTATCGTTGCCTATATGCATTACTTTACATTTATCGGAATTGAATTTTAATAGCCATTTATTACTCCAGTCTGATAGTTTGTCGAGATCACTTTGTATGAGTTCGCAGTTTTCTCTAGTATATGCTTTACCGCCTAATTTGGTGTCATCTGCAAATTTCGATATTTTAGATACAAGTCCGCAGTCCAGATCGTTGATATATATCAGAAAAAGAGTAGGACCCAAGACCGAGCCCTGAGGCACCCCACTAGTGACATCTAACCTGAGGAGGAGGAGGAGAAGAAGAGAAGAGGAGAGAAGAGAAGAGAAGAGGAGAGAAGAAACGGAAGAAGAGAATAGGAGAGCAGAAACGGAGCAAGAGAATAGGAGAGGAGAAACAGAGGAAGAGAAGAGGAGAGAAGAAGAGAAGAGGAGAAGAGAAGAGAAGAAACGGAGAGGAAGAGAAGAGGAGAGGAGAAACGGAGGAAGAGAAGTGAAGAAGAGAAGGGGAGAGGAAGATGAGTTAGAGGTATTACACGTATGAGAAAAGGAGGAAGAAGAAGAAGGGAATAAGGAGAGAGAAGGTACTGACAGAAGGAAATGAGGGGAAGAAATGGAGAGAAAATATAAATAGAAAATAAGTAATGACAAAAGAGAAACACACACACACACACACACACACACACACACACAACACACACACACACACACACACACACACACACACACACACACACACACGCACACAAAAAGTCTTGGTGGAAGGATGTCAGCTATTCAATATTTGAGGGCTTTCCTCTTTTTTTCTTTCTTTTTTCTTTAAAGCGCCAGGGTACGTTGCATGCCCCCCCTCCTCCCCCTCCCCTCCACCCCCCCTTCTCCCCCTCCATACTCCCCCTCCCACTCCCCCTCCTCCCTCCATCTCCCCCAACAGACCCCATTCCCCCGCTCCCCCTCCCAACACTCCCTTTCCGAAATCTTGCAACCCCATTATACCAAGTGCCAAACCCCATGTCATATATTCTCTCTCTCTCCTCTCTCTCTCTCTCCTCTCTCTCTCTCCCCCCTCTCTCTCTCTCTCTCTCTCTCATTCCCTCTCTCTCTCTCCTCTCTACTCTCTCTCTCTCTCCCCTCTCTTCCTCTCTCTTCTTTTCTCTCTCTCCCCTCTCTCTCTCTCTCTCTCCCTCCCCCCTCCATTCTTTCCTCTCTTCTTCTTTAAGCTTACCATCGCCTCACACCACATTCGTTTCCACATTCCGCGTCTCTCTCTCTCTCTCTCTCCTCTCTCTCCCCTCTGCCTCTCTTCTCTCCCCTCTCTCTCTCTCTCCTCCTCTCTCTCTCTCTCCTCTCTCTCCCCTCTCTCTCTCTCTCTCTCCTCTCTCCCTCTTCTCCTCTCTCTCTCTCCTCTCTCTCTCCTCTTTTCTCTCCCCTCTCTCTCTCCTCTCTCTCTTCCTCTCTCTCTCCATCTCTCTCTCCCTCTCTCTCCTCTCCCCCTCCTCTCTCTCTCTCTCTCTCTCTCTCTCTCTCTCGCCACAAGCACTCCTTCCTTATCTCTGTTTTCTCCTTTCCGCCTTCATCCTAAATTTCACCTCTATCCTTTTTGACACTTTACTTCTTTTTCTTGTCTTCTTTCCTACTTTTTTCTCCTTTTTTCCTTCGCCCTTCCCCCTTTCCCCTTCTTCCTCTTTTTTCTTTCTCTTTTTTTCCCCTTTCCCTTCCCATACGCTATTCCTTTTCCCCTCCCCCCCCCTTTTCTTCTTTCTTCCTCTGCATTTTTCGTTACCACTGTCCTCGGTTTTAAGACTATTTTTCTCTTTTTCTTCTTTATTTCTTGTGTCGTGTCCTTTCTGCTTTGCTGTATTCTTTTATTATTATTTTCTGGGCCTTGCTGTTAATGGGTTATTTAATGTTATTGTTTTTTTACTGACGTGATAACACAAAACAATACAGGAATTCAAAGGGAGGAGGAAGGAAGGAAGGGAGGGAAGAGAAAAAGGAGAAGGGGGAGAGAGAGGTTAAGTGGATTTCTGTTATTATTTACTGTTTAAATGAGATATCACAAAAAAACAAAATGCAAAGGGAGGGGAAAGGGAAGGGGGGGAAAGGGAAAA
The DNA here is from genome assembly GCA_016584305.1 of Chionoecetes opilio. Lineage (NCBI taxonomy): Eukaryota > Metazoa > Arthropoda > Malacostraca > Decapoda > Majidae > Chionoecetes > Chionoecetes opilio. The sequence continues at coordinate 45,481 of JACEEZ010004989.1, forward strand.
GGAAGGAAAAAGGGAAAGGAAAGGGGTGGGTGAAGGGGGAGGGAGGGGGGAAAAGGAAAGGGGGAAGGGAAAGAAAAGGGGGGGACAAAAGGGGGAAGGGGTAGAAGGAAGAGGGAGGGAAGGAAAAAGGTAAGGGGGGGAAAAGAAAAAAGGGAAAAGAGAGGGAAAGGGAAGAAGTGGGGGGGAAAGGGGAAAGGGAGAGGTTAAGGGGGGGGGCTGTTCCCAGGACAACGATGATCGGAGGCAGGGAAGAGGGGGGGAAAAATGAAGAAAAAATAATGGAATGAGGATCGGTAGTGTGTGATCTGTGGCTTGTTGTTGTTGTTGTTGTTTGTGGTGGTGGTGATGATGATGATTAGGAGAGAGAGAAGAAAAAGGAGAGAGGAGAAAAAGGGAGAGAAGAGAGAGAGAGGAGAGAGAGGAGAGAGAGAGAGAGAGAGGAGAGATAAAGATAGACACAAAAGACAGATAGATAACAAACAGCTAAAAAACATGCAATAGCAGATACTAACAAACAGGCGAGAGAGAGAGAGAGAGAGAAGAGAGAAGAGAGAGAGAAGAGAGAGAGGAGAGAGAGAGAGAGAAGGAGAGAGAAGGAAGGAGAGAGAGAGAGAGAGAAAAGACCAAAACAACAGAATTAGGAAAAAAGTAGATCATAACGGGAGGGGAGGGGGCGAGTCAATCTAATGTGTTACGGGTCACGAAAGGGTTGTGTGTGGTGTTGTGTGTGGTGTGGTGTTGTTGTGTGTGTGTGTGTGGTGTGTGTTGGGGTGTTGTGTGTGTGTTTGTAGAAAACCCCCTCTACGGGGGTGACTTGATACATAAAAGAGAAGAGAGAGAGAGAGAGAGAAAGAGGAGAGAGAGAGGAGAGAGGAGGGAAAAAAGGAAAGAAGAAAAAAGAAAAGAACCCCCCCAAAAATATTTTTTTTCTTTTCTTTTCCTTCCTCCATTCCTTCCTCTTTTTTCCCCTCCCCCCTCTTTTCCTCCCCCCCCTTTTCCTCCTCCTCCCTTTCCTTTTCCACTTTCCAAATCCCAAAACTCTTGTCCCCTCCCCCTCCTCCTCCTTCCCTTCCTTCCCTTCCTCCTTCCCTTCCTTCCTCCCCTCCTTCCTCACCTCCTCCCTCCCCTCCCTTCCCTCCTCTCCTCCCTTCCCTATCGTCTTCCTCCCCTCCTCCCTTCTCTCCCCTTTCCTTCCTTCCCCCCTCCCCCCCTTCCCTCCTTCTTTCCTTACTTACTCATTTTTTTTTTTCCCTCCTCCCTTCTATTCCTTTCTGTATGAGTTTCGTTTTTCTCTTTTCATTCCTCTTTTCCTCCCCCTTTTTCTTCCTTTTTTTCTAGCCTTAAATATTTTCCTCCTTCATTCTCTCTCTCCTTATGTCTTTCATCCTTCCCTTCCTCTTTCCTATGTTTCACCTTTTTTCCTTCCCTTTCTTTCTTTTTCTATCACCTCTTCTTTTCCATATTTATTTTCCCTTCTTTCTTATTTTTTTTTATTTTTTCGTTTTTTTTTTTTTGGGTTTTTTTTTTGGTTTTTGGGGTTAAATTTTTTTTTTTTTCTCTCTCTCCCCTCTCTCTCCTTCTTCCTTCTCTCTCTCTTTTCTCTCTCCCCTCTCTCTCTCTCTCCTCTCTCTCTCTCTCTCTCTCTCTCTCTCTCTCTCTCTCTCTCTCCTTTCCCCCTCTCTTTTTCCCTCCTCTCTCTCCTCTCTCTCTCTCCCTCTCTCTCCTCTCTCTCCCCCCTTCCCCTCTCCCTTTTCCTCTTTCTCTCCTCTCTCTCTCTCTTCTCTCTCTCTCTCTCTCTCTCTCTCTCTTCACACACACACGACATTTTTTATTCTACATCACCTCTTTCTCTTATCCTCATTTTTATTTCCCCCATATTCCCCTCCTCCTCCCCCCCTCCTCCTCCCCCCCTCCCCTCCTCCTCCTCCCTTTCCCTTTCCCCCTTCTTTCCCCCCATCCATCTATTTCTATATCCTTGAGAGGGAAAGACTTGATGAAGAGAAAAGAGAGGAGAGAGAGGGGAGAAGAAGGGGAGAGAGAGGGAAAAGAGAGAGAAAGGGGAGGGGAGAGAGAGGAGAGAGAGAGAGAAAAGAGAAGAGAGAGAGAGGGGAGAGGGAAAAAACAATGTCTTCGCAACACTAAAGTTGTCTGTCTCTGAGGTGGGGGGTTTTTCCCTACTGTCCTTTTAAACCCCGATTTTCCCCGCCCTTCTTCCCGCCCACGCCCGTCCTGCCTCAACCCCACGCCCCCCCCCCCTGTTCACGCCCATCCCCTTTCCTTTTGGCCCCCTTCAAAAACCCTTCCCTTGCCCTTCATCATTACAAGCCCATTTTGTTCCTTGTTTTTCTCCCCCTTTTACCATCCCCTTTTCTTTTGGGTTACTGTGGTTTTTTTTTTTTCTCTCTCTTTTCTCCTCTCTCCCCCTTTTTTCCCCCTCTNTTTGTTTTTTATCTTTTCTTTCCTCTCCCTCTCTCTCTCCTCTTCTCTCTCCTCTCTCGTCTCTCTCTTCTCCTCTCTCTCTCTCTCTCCTCTCTCTCTCTCTCTCTCTCTTTTGTAATACATTTTTTCCAACTCCAAATATTGAATAATGTTTTAATGCAGCAAACCCATGTATCCTATCGCTCAGGCGCAGTGTCTCAGCGGAGTCAGCGGGCGGGAGCGTCACACTGGCCGGCTGGGTTTAGCGTGCACTGGCCGCCTTATTTCTGAAGGTAAATTCTCATTTCCCTATTAGTTTTTAATGCTACCTTCAGCAATGGTATGTATTTGATATTTCGCTTCATATTATGACTATCGTATACTGTCACACAAATAACTAGGCTAAGGAAAAAACCACTACCGACAAAATAGGGGAGCTTGAATTACATAATTATAGGCTGTAGCATGTTTCCATCACTACATGTACAGTGATGTTTATCTCGACGCATTCGTTTTTTCAGTCATAGAAAGTAGGAACAGCTAATATGGACAAAGTGCAACTATGTTCACGTCTGGCTTGGATTCTTGTACTAATTTTAATTATTATAATCTTACTGTATGACATTATGAAACACGTAATTAGTAGGCATGGCAGCTTACTTACGTGATTATAGTAAGATCATAGGGGGCCCCGCGCCCTACCGTAGATAACACTAAAGTCGCCAAGGCAATATTTCTTTTCGATGTACAGACGTGTGGTGGCGTTTATACTTACATTTCTACATCCATGATTTCAGGAAAGTTAGAAGGGGCTATCTGAAGAGTCTGCGTCATTTTGTGTCTTCATCTGTGTCATATTATGGCTATAAATGAACAAATTAAAAAAATATCACCCGAGTGGCGACCTTGGTAACGGCTACACTAAGGTCGCCAGCTAGTGTTTATGTCAGTGGTTCCCAACCTTTTTGTTGTTGTTTCCCCCTTCCACCATTTCAACCATCCGGATTTCCCCCTTCATGTGGACAAGGAAAAAAGTTGCCTAAACACAAAATTTACTTGCTTAATAACACAAGTATATAGACAGTATCCTCTATATTTATATATACCTGGAGAAAAGTCAATAGCCGCATTCTAAGAGATTTTCTTTTGTCGACTAAAGACTAGTAATATAGCTGTCCTTCAGGACAAATTTCCCCCTTAGAATCATGAAATTTCCCCCGAGGGGGAAATTTCCCCCAGGTTGGGAAATACTGGTTTATGTCCTCCCGCCCGAAAGGTGATGAGTTGCTGTCTGTCATCGCGCGAGAAGAAAAAACGAGTAGTGAAATTTGAAACAGTTAATACTTGCAGATCCAAAGCATAAAACAACGCTGAAACAGATTATACAGTCATGATATAAACTATTGTGTATCATCTTCAGTGGCACATACACAGCAGTAGTGATGCTATAATTCGTAATATATGGCGCATGGCGGCATTAGTGCATCGTAGCGACTTTAGTGCAATCAAAGACACTACAACAAGATACCTCCTCACTCTGGGGTGCCCTGTGGTGCGCGTGCGATCGACGCGCCGTCGTGCGGCATGAGTTAACCAGTCTGCTGGCCCATTCACTTGCTGTATAACTGACCTGAATTAAAGTGTCTCATACCTGTTCATATTGAACCAGACTCATAAATAACATAACATATAGGTACTCTAGTAATGTCCGGTGGTATACACGAAACAGCGTAAACAACAGAGAACTTGTAAAGAGAATGAGAACAGAGAATGAAAAACACACTTATTAAAACAAGGGAAATGAACGTATGGGACGCCACAATGAGCAACTGTGTCGTGCCTTATGTAGAAAGGCACCGCGCCACTCGGTTGCTCGACTATAGTGGCGGAGATCATCGTCTCCCCGCCACAAACGCAACACAGGAACTACCACGTGTAGGTCTCGCGGCCTCTTGTAGCTTCCTTATATCCTTTTGTTCTTATGTTAAAGTAATCGTCCAGACCATTTCATCATTCCTGATTTGATGTAGTTAGAGTATAGCCATTATCGAGTGTATCAACAATATGTTGTCACTTTTTGCATCCAGTCAGCCGTTTTTGAATAATCCGCAATCAAAATCTGTAAATTCACCGAGCTTCGAAAACGCTGCTGGCAACTGGCAGATGATAAGCCACGGCTCGTGACGTACAGAAGGAAGGCTCCTCTTCCCGCGCTGGCTGTGTGTGTGTGTAGTAGTATTTGTGTGTGGTGTAGTAGTGTTTGTGTGTGTGTGTGTGTGTGTGTGTGTTGTGTGTGTAGTCAGTGTTTGTGTGTGTGTGTAGTAGTGTTTGTGTGTGTGTGTGTGCGTAGTAGTGTTTGGTGTTGTGTTGTGCGTAGTAGTGTTTGTGTGTGTGTGTGTAGTAGTGTTTGTGTGTGTAGTAGTGTTTGTGTGTGTGTAGTAGTGTTTGTGTGTGTGTAGTAGTGTTTGTGTGTGTGTAGTAGTGTTTGTGTGTGTGCAGTAGTGTTTGTGTGTGTGTGTGTAGTAGTGTTTGTGGTGTGTGTGTAGTATGTTTGTGTGTGTGTGTGGTAGTAGTGTTTGTGTGTGTGTGTGTGTGTGTTGTGTGTGTGTGTGTGTGTGTGTGTGTGTTGTGTGTGTGTGTGTGTGTAGTAGTGTTTGTGTGTGTGTAGTAGTGTTGTGTGTTTGTGTGTGTGTGTGTAATAGTGTTTTGTGTTGTGTGTATAGTGTCTGTGTGTGTAGTAGTGTTTGTGTGTGTTGTGTGTAGTAGTGTTTGTGTGTTGTGTGTAGTAGTGTTTGTGTGTGTGTAGTAGTGTTTGTGTGGGTGTGTAGTGTGGTTTGTGTGTGTGTGTAGTAGTGTTTGTGTGTGTGTAATAGTGTTTTGTGTGTGTGTGTAGTATGTTTTGTGTGTGTGTAGTATGTTTGTGTGTGTGTGTGTAGTAGTGTTGTGTGTGTGTGTAGTAGTGTTTTGTGGTGTGTGTGTGTAGTAGTGTTTGTGTGTGTATGTGTAGTAGTGCTTGTGTGTGTGTAGTAGTGTTTGTGTGTGTGGTGTGTAGTGTTTGTGTGTGTGTGTGTAGTAGTGTTTGTGTGTGTGTGTGTAGTAGTGTTTGTGTGTGTGTGTGTGTAGTAGTGTTTGTGTGTGTGTGTTGTGTGTAGTAGTGTTTGTGTGTGTGTAGTAGTGTTTGTGTGTGTGTGTGTAGTAGTGTTGAACCTCAGCAGGCTCCGTAACACCTGTTCATCCACCTCGTACTCTGGCTCAAACTATAGGGTTGGGCTCCCATCACAATCTGAGGTTCCCTTTCCTCTATACGCGAGCAGCGTCATTTATTTCGGTCTCAGATTGAGCAATCGTACTCTAGATCTATCCAGCGACAGATTCACTGCTGACACCGAAGTACAATCGCTCATCTAACATTTGCCGACAGGTCTCACAGGGGCAGACGAGTTTTTGTTTACATTGGAGCTTCCTCTTGTGACGTCATCAATAATGCGTAGCCCTGTTGGAGGGAAGTAAAAAAATTTTCGCGCGTTTTTTTAAAAAGTCGTGCTTATACGGAAATATGCCGGGAAAATCAATTTATTTTTGGTGGATTAGGTGTTTTGAATGGACTTTCAACATAATTAGGCAAAAAAAAATTGGGTGGTCTGGACGATTACTTTAACACCGATCAAAAAAGGAAAGATATGGGAAGCCACTACAGGCAACAGAGTCGTGCCACTGTCGCCCGTGAGTGAGTAACCGTACTTGGCCGGTGAAATCACAGAGAACCTTAACAACACATAATCAAATCACAACACTCACCGTTTTGTAGGGACAGCTCTGCCACACGAACACACACACTTATACACTCGAAGGACTTGTTTTCGGAGCCCGCACTTTGTATAAAACAACTAAAATACGTCCCCAATGTCCCCGTTTGTCCCGTCTCCCTCCCTTCCCTCGCCAGCCAGGACGCACGGTGGCTGGGAGAGGCGCGCGCAATGTCGGCTGGCTGGCTGCATCACTGACTTATCCCTGACAGCTGATTGGCCCCGCGCGTCCACACCAAGATCCACCACTGCTCGGATACTTTCGAAGCTTTCTCGGATCTATTAACAACCTTGCTTATAAATTGTAAATACTACGGAAAATATGCTTCGGTGCTGCATTATAGTCGTCATATTGACCAAATAGCGCTATAAATAAGCACCCGGCATGATATGGTTGCCCGTATTGCCTTGACACACCCATTCAGACTGCTAAAGTGCTTTGATGGTTTCGGTCTTATTCCAGCATATTTTTGGTACTTTAAGCTATGTTTGGGAGGGTTAGAGTCATAAGCTTGTACTAGAAGTACCTAGAAGGCAGTACTACACTGATTTTCCTGGAATGATTACTGCTTTTCCCTGTCAGAGACCCTCCCCTTTGTGCAGAGCGCATAACTGAGGTCATAGTCTCTGGCATGGGGCATACATTCACACACTTTCTCTAATCCAGCCCGTCAACATTGGTTTAACTCGTGTTCTCATGCTGTCCGAGATAGAGAGGCGGCTCACAAAACGGTACCGTAACCAACTAACCATCCATCGCCTGAAACTCATGCCCTTTATATTTTTGCCTGTAATCATGCCAAATCTCTTCACTAAATCAATAAATGAATCACTAACCTTGAAGCTGATTGCTGAGGAGAATCAAGCGAGTTCCTGATTGGTGGACAGGGGGGCGGGGCAGCCACAGCTCGCTTCTGATTGGCTGTTCCCTTTGTTTGCCTACATTCCATGCTTATTTGATTACCTGAACGCAGAAAATGATTGAAATAATGATAATAAAAACTGAAGAAAAGGACGAATAATGATAAAAATAATAAAAAAAAAACAAAGAAAAAATGAAAAAAAATGTAATAATAACTGAAAAAAATGATAAAAATTTGAAAAAAATTAATTTTGAAGAAAAGGGCAAAAATTATAATAATTAATTGCAGCGAATGGGTGAAAAAATAATAATTGATAGTATAAATAATAATAATGCTTCTAATGGGGATATATGAGTTTTTTATTTTATATTGAAGTAAAAAATAGGCAAAATAATAGATAAAATGAACATTTGTCTTTGCTAAGTTAAATACGTTAGAAAAGTTGATTATACAAATTTTAATATTGTCACGTAATTTTGCGTTTTTTGGGGGGGGGAAGAATAACTTACTTAAAGGGAAAGTCTTACTAAAAAGGAAATTACTTACTTAAAAGGGAAATTATTCCTTAAAAGGAATTACTTACTTAGAAGGAATTACTTACTTAGAAGGAATTCTTGCTTAGAAGGAATTACTTACTTACAGGAATTACTTACTTAGAAGGAATTACTTACTGAGAAGGAATTACTTACTTAGAAGGAATTTTTACTTAGAAGAATTACAGTACTTATGAGAATTACTTACTTAGAAGAAATTATTTACTTAGAAGGAATGATTTACTTAGAAGGAATGATTTACTTAGAAGAAATTATTTACTTAGAAGAAATTATTTACTTAGAAGGAATTATTTACTTAGAAGAAATTATTTACTTAGAAGAAATTATTTACTTAGAAGAAATTATTTACTTAGAAGGAATGATTTACTTAGAAGGAATGATTTACTTAGAAGGAATGATTTACTTAGAAGGAATGATTTACTTAGAAGGAATGATTTACTTAGAAAGGGAATACTTTCTTAGAAGGTACTTACTAAAGGATTACTTACTTAAAAAGGAATACTTACTTAGAAGGATTCTTCTTAAAGGAATTACTTTTTAGAAGGAAAAGACTTTCTTTGAAAATACTTACTTAAAGGAAAACTTACTTAGAAGGGTTTACTCCCTTGAAGGATGCTTACTTAAAGGAATTACTTCTTAGAAGGAATTCTTACTTAAAAGAATGACTTACTTAGAAGGAATGCTTTCTTAGAAAGGGAATACTTACTTAAAGAATGACTTACTTAAAGGAAAACTTTTCTTAAAGGAAGACTTCTTAGAAGGAATTACTTTTTAAAAATTTTTTTACTTAAAGGGATTACTTACTTAGAAGGAAATTTTTCTTTTAAAAAA
>JACEEZ010004989.1:55253-67753 GCA_016584305.1 Chionoecetes opilio
GGGCAAATGAAAAACACACTTATTAAACAGGGAAATGAACTATGGGACGCCACAATGAGAAAACTGTGTCGTGCCTTATGTAGAAAGGCACCGCGCCACTCGGTTGCTCGACTATAGTGGCGGAGATCATCGTCTCCCCGCCACAAACGCAACACAGGAACTACCACGTGTAGGTCTCGCGGCCTCTTGTAGCTTCCTTATATCCTTTTGTTCTTATGTTAAAGTAATCGTCCAGACCATTTCATCATTCCTGATTTGATGTAGTTAGAGTATAGCCATTATCAAGTGTATCAACAATATGTTGTCACTTTTTGCATCCAGTCAGCCGTTTTTGAATAATCCGCAATCAAAATCTGTAAATTCACCGAGCTTCGAAAACGCTGCTGGCAACTGGCAGATGATAAGCCACGGCTCGGTGACGTAACAGAAGGAAGGCTCCTCTTCCCGCGCTGCTGTGTGTGTGTGTAGTAGTATTTGTGTGTGTGTAGTAGTGTTTGTGTGTGTGTGTGTGTGTGTGGTGTGTGTGTGTGTGGTAGTATTTGTTTGTGTGTGTGTGTAGTAGTGTTTGTGTGTGTTGTGTGTGCGTAGTAGTGTTTGTGTGTGTGTGTTGTGCGTAGTAGTGTTGTGTGTGTGTGTGTAGTAGTGTTTGTGTGTGTAGTAGTGTTTGTGTGTGTGTAGTAGTGTTTGTGTGTGTGTAGTAGTGTTTGTGTGTGTGTAGTAGTGTTTGTGTGTGTGCAGTAGTGTTTGTGTGTGTGTGTGTAGTAGTGTTTGTGTGTGTGTGTAGTAATGTTTGTGTGTGTGTGTGTGTAGTAGTGTTGTGTGTGTGTGTGTGTGTGTGTGGTGTGTGTGTGTGTGTGTTGTGTGTGTGTGTGTGTAGTAGTGTTTGTGTGTGTGTAGTAGTGTTTGTTTTTGTGTGTGTGTGTGTAATAGTGTTTGTGTTTGTGTGTAGTAGTGTCTGTGTGTGTAGTAGTGTTTGTGTGTGTGTGTGTGTAGTAGTGTTTGTGTGTGTGTGTAGTAGGTTTGTGTGTGTGTAGTAGTGTTTGTGTGGGTGTGTAGTAGTGTTTGTGTGTGTGTGTAGTAGTGTTTGTGTGTGTGTAATAGTGTTTGTGTGTGTGTGTAGTAGTGTTTGTGTGTGTGTAGTAGTGTTTGTGTGTGTGTGTGTAGTAGTGTTTGTGTGTGTGTGTAGTAGTGTTTGTGTGGGGTGTGTGTAGTAGTGTTTGTGTGGTATGTGTAGTAGTGCTTGTGTGTGTGTAGTAGGTTTTGGGTGTGTGTGTGTAGTAGTGTTTGTGTGTGTGTGTGTAGTAGTGTGTTTGTGTGTGTGTGTAGTAGTGTTTGTGTGTGTGTGTGTGTAGTAGTGTTTGTGTGTGTGTGTGTGTGTAGTAGTGTTTGTGTGTGTGTAGTAGTGTTTGTGTGTGTGTGTGTAGTAGTGTTGAACCTCAGCAGGCTCCGTTAACACCTGTTCATCCACCTCGTACTCTGGCTCAAACATATAGGGTTGGGCTCCCATCACAATCTGAGGTTCCCTTTCCTCATATACGCGAGCAGCGTCATTTATTTCGGTCTCAGATTGAGCATCGTACTCTAGATCTATCACAGCGACAGATTCACTGTCTGACACCGAAGTACAATCGCTCATCATAACATTTGCCGACAGGTCTCACAGAGGCAGACGAGTGTTGTTTACATTGGAGCGTTCCTCTTGTGACGTCATCAATAACATGCGTAGCCCTGTTGGAGGGAAGTAAACAAATTTCGCGCGCTTTTTACAAAAGTCGTGCTTATACGGAAATATGGCCTGGAAATCAATTATTTTTGGTGGATTAGGTGTTTTGAATGGACATTCAACATAATTAGGCAAAAAAAAATTGGGTGGTCTGGACGATTACTTTAACACCGATCAAAACAAGGAAAAGATATGGGAAGCCACTACAGGCAACAGAGTCGTGCCACTGTCGCCCCGTGAGTGAGTAACCGTACGTTGGCCGGTGAAATACACAGAGAACCTTAACAACACATAATCAAATCACAACACTCACCGTTTTGTAGGAAGACAGCTCTGCCACACGAACACACACACTTATACACTCGAAGGACTTGTTTACGGAGCCGCACTTTGTATAAATCAACTAAAATACGTCCCAATGTCCCCGTTTGTCCCGTCTCCCTCCCTTCCCTCGCCAGCCAGGACGCACGGTGGCTGGGAGAGGCGCGCGCAATGTCCGGCTGGCTGGCTGCATCACGTGACTTATCCCTGACAGCTGATTGGCCCCGCGCGTCCCACACCAAGATCCACCACTGCTCGGATACTTTTCGAAGCTTTCTCGGATACTATTAACAACCTTGCTTATAAATTGTAATACTACGGAAAAATATGCTTCGGTGCTGCATTATAGTCGTCATATTGACCAAATAGCGCTATAAATAAGCACCCGGCATGATATGGTTGCCCGTATTGCCTTGAACACACTATTCAAGACTGCTATAAGTGCTTTGATGGTTTCGGTCTTAATTCCAGCATATTTTTGGTACTTTAAGCTATGTTTGGGAGGATTAGAGTCATAAGCTTGTACTAGAAGTACCTAGAAGGCAGTACTACACTGATTTTCCATGGAATGATTACTGCTTCCATGTCAGAGACCCATCTCTTTGTGCAGAGCGCATAACTGAGGTCATAGTCTCTGGCATGGAGGCATACATTCCACACACTTTCTCTAATCCAGCCCGTCAACATTGGTTTAACTCGTGTTCTCATGCTGTCCGAGATAGAGAGGCGGCTCACAGACGGTACCGTAACCAACTAACCATCCATCGCCTGAAACTCATGCCCTTTATATTTTTGCCTGTAATCATGCCAAATCTCTTCACTAAATCAATAAATGAATCACTAACCTTGAAGCTGATTGGCTGAGGAGAAGTCAAGCGAGTTCCTGATTGGTGGACAGGGGGGCGGGGCAGCCACAGCTCGCTTCTGATTGGCTGTTACCTTGTTTGCCTACATTCCATGCTTATTTGATTACCTGAAGCAGAAAATGATGAAAATAATGATAATAATAAACTGAAGAAAAGGACGAAAATAATGATAATAATAATAATAATAAACTGAAGAAAATTATGAAAATAATGATAATAATAAACTGAAGAAAATGATGAAAATTATGATAATAATTAATTGAAGAAAATGATGCAAATAATTATAATAATTAATTGCAGCAGAATAGGATGAAAAAAATAATAATTGATAGTATAAATAATAATAATGCTTCTAATGGGGATATATGAGTTTTTATTTGATATTGAAGTAAAAAATAGGCAAAATAATAGATAATATGAACATTTGTCTTTGCATAAGTTAAATATACGTTAGAAAAAGTTGATATATCACAAATTTTAATATTGTCACGTAAATTTTGCTAGTTTTTTTTGGGGGGGGGAAAGAATAACTTACTTAAAAGGAATGTCTTACTAAGAAGGAATTACTTACTTAAAAGGAATTACTTCCTTAAAAGGAATTACTTACTTAGAAGGAATTACTTACTTAGAAGGAATTACTTGCTTAGAAGGAATTACTTACTTACAGGGAATTACTTACTTAGAAGGAATTACTTACTGAGAAGGAATTACTTACTTAGAAGGAATTATTTACTTAGAAGGAATTACAGTACTTACTGAGAAGGAATTACTTACTTAGAGGGAATTACTTACTTAGAAGGAATGACTTACTTAGAAGGAATGACTTACTTAGAAGGAATTACTTACTGAGAAGGAATTACTTACTTAGAAGGAATTATTTACTGAGAAGGAATTACAGTACTTACTGAGAAGGAATTACTTACTTAGAAGGAATGACTTACTTAGAAGGAATGACTTACTTAGAAGGAATGACTTACTTAGAAGGAATTACTTACTTAGAAGGAATTACTTACTTAGAAGGAATTACTTACTTAGAAGGACTTACTTACTAAGAAGGACTTACTTACTAAGAAGGAATTACTTACTTAGAAGGAATTACTTACTTAGAAGGAATTACTTATTTAGAAGGAATGACTTACTTAGAAGGAATTACTTACTTAAAAGGAATTACTTACTTAGAAGGATTGACTCACTTAGAAGGAATGACTTACTTAGAAGGAATTACTTACTTAGAAGGAATTACTTACTTAGAAGGAATGACTTACTTAGAAGGAATGACTTACTTAGAAGGAATGACTTACTTAGAAGGAATGACTTACTTAGAAGGAATTACTTACTTAGAAGGAATGACTTACTTAGAAGGAATTACTTACTTAGAAATAATTACTTACTTAGAAGGAATTACTTACTTAGAAGGAATTACTTACTTAGAAGGAATGACTTTCTTAAAAGGAATTACTTACTTAGAAGGAATTACTTACTTAGAAGGAATGACTTACTTAGAAGGAATGACTTACTTAGAAGAAATTACTTACTTAGAAGGAATGACTTACTTAGAAGGAATTACTTACTTAGAAGGAATGACTTACTAAGAAGGAATTACTTACTTAGAAGGAATGACTTACTTAGAAAGAATTACTTACTTAGAAGGAATGACTTACTTACAAGGAATGACTTACTTACAAGGAATTACTTACTTAGAAGGAATGACTTACTTAGAAGGAATGACTTACTTAGAAGGAATTACTTACATAGAAGGAATTACTTACTTAGAAGGAATTACTTACTTAGAAGGAATTACTTACTAAGAAGGAACTACTTACTTAGAAGGAATGGCTTACTTAGAAGGAATGACTTACTTAGAAGGAATGACTTACTTAGAAGGAATTACTTACTAAGAAGGAATTACATACTTAGAAGGAATACTTACTTAGAAGGAATGACTTACTTAGAAGGAATGCCTTACTTAGAAGGACTGACTTACTTAGAAGGAATGACTTACTTAGAAGGAATTACTTACTTAGAAGGAATTACTTACTTAGAAGGAATGACTTACTTAGAAGGAATGACTTACATAGAAGGAATGACTTACTTAGAAGGAATTACTTACTCAGAAGGAATTACTTACTTAGAAGGAATTACTTACTTAGAAGGAATTACTTACATAGAAGGAAATACTCTAAAGGATGACTATTTAAAAAATATAATAAACTAGAAAAACTTCTTTAATATACTTAACAAAATAAAGAAAAAAAAATAAGAATAGAACAAAAATTCAACAGAAAACCCCGAAATGCAAAAAAAAAAGGAAGAAAGAGGGCAATTGAAGGAAAAAAAGAGAGAGAGAGAGAAGAGGAGAGAGAGGACGAGAAGAGAGGAGAGAGTAAAGAGGAAAAAGAGAAGAGAAGAGGAGATAAAGATTTAGAGGAGCAGACGAGAGAGGAGAAGAGGAGAGAAGACGAGATAGAGAGAGAGAGAGAAGAGAGAAGACAGGAAAAAAAGGCAACAACGGAGGAGAGACAGAAAAACAGAGAGAGAGAAGAGAAAGGGGAAGGGGAGAGAGAGACAGACAGAAGACGAGGAGAGAGAGAAGGAGAGAGACGAGGAGGAGGAGAGAGAGAAGACGAGGGGGAGAGAGAGGAGAGACTGAAGGAAGAGAGAGGGGAAAAGGAAAAAGAGAGAGAGGAGAGAGACGAGGAGAAAAGAGAGAGAGAGAGAGAAGAGAGAGGAGAGGAGAGAGAGAGGGGGAGAGAGAGGGGGGAGAGAGAGAGAGAGAGAGAGAGAGAGGGGAGACGAGGAAAAGGAGAGAGAGAGAGAGGGACAGAAGACAGACAGGACAGCCCCAAAACAGACAGACAAAGAAGAAGAAGGACAGACAGGACAGACAGAAGAGAAGAGAGGAGAGAGAGGAGGAGAGGAGAGGGGAGAGGAGAGAGAATAGAGAGAGAAGAGGAGGAGAGAAAAAGAGGAGAGAGAGAGAAGAGAAGAGGAGAGAGAGGATGAGAAAAGAAGATGACGATGAGAGAGAGAGCGGATAAAGGAAGAGAGGCGAGGGGGTGAGAGACGAGAGAGGGGGATTAGGAAGATGAGAGAGAGAGAGAAAGACGACAGGGACCAGGGACAGACACACAGGAGAGAGCCCCAGAAACCAGAGAAGAGAGAAGAGAAAGAGACGAAGGGAGAGACAGACAGCCGACAGAGGAGAGAGAACAGGACGACAGACGAAACAGAGGAGCAGACTGAAACATAGAGAGAGGAGACAGACTGAAACTAAGAGAAAGACAGCAGAAACCAGAGAGGGGAGAAGAAGAAGGGGAGAGAGAGAAGATGAGAGAGAGAGAGAGAGGAGAGAGAGAGAGAGAGATGGAGGACGGGAGAGAGGGAGAGAGAGAGAGGAGAGACGAGGGAGAAGAGAGAGAAGATGGGGGAAGGAGAGGGAGAGAGGAGAGGAAGAGAGAGAGAGGATCAGATAGTCAAAAAACGTTTTGTGAATAATGTACACATTATACATAATATATATATATAATTAAGGGTACAAAATAGAAAAAAGGGCGCACCCCCCATGCAGGTTGCATAGGAAGATTGCCATGATTAATGAAGTTAGATAGTAAATTTTTTAAAATTACATTTAGATATGCATATACAAACGACTATGTTATGTTACATATATATTAAGCCCTTTATGAGGCATTGGCAAAGTTTGGGTGACTTTTTTTTGACTTGGATAAGGTTACTGGTTGTAGATAATAGTGCAGCAGCCCAGCATAGGAGGCATTGGCACAGCTGCCTCTAAAAAGATCATTTTTTGACACTCCATTACATAATGGCGGAGTGTGTGTTTCCTCTTCCTTTTACAACAGGTTACTTTTTTTCATTTTGATGTTGCACTGCTAGCTACCTCCCCACATGTACTTATACCCTAACATTAGCCTACTATAACGAAACCTGCTGGCCCCTAGTAATTGGGCCATTTTGGTATGTAGTGGGGTTGACACCCTTTTGTTAGGTCCTATATGTAGTGAGAGAACCAGACTGACCGAGCATGCTGTCAATAGGGTTCTCTTATTGTACGTTTCCATTTCGCAAAACATATCAGTTTTAGACGGCCAAGGGAAAAGGGGGAGCGGAAACCCAACACCATCCTTAGACGTAGCACTGTTGGCGAGTTAAATCTGCACGCTCGTTACCCGCTATCCAACAGTGTGATGGGGGACCAATAAAGTTCCAAAAGCTCTGTCCTGACACGTTATCTTTACCCCAAGTTAATAATTCGTTCACGAGGGACGGTGTGAAGAAGGTTCCTGGGATGTTATTCGACTGTAGGGCAGTCGTGCTGCAGAGGCAATGATGACGTCTCCGGCCTCTCGCTTGACGGGCTTGCCAGAGCCCCTGCTATCCCGAGAAGCTCCGTTTGGGCTGGGGAGCAGCCAATCAGATGTTCGGATGCTTAGCGCCCGGTGTTCACCCGCTTTTCTCCCTTATAGTACACGGCCCCGGCCCCCGCACGCCCGTCCTCATGCAGCGACCCGTCGGTGTACAGGGATTTTGGGACACTCAGGGAGGGCATTCAATCTACAAAGGAAGTCTACCTCATCAGCTCACATGGTACATTAAATTCTTAACCTGATGGTTAGAATAGGACACATTGAAAACTGGAAAGTTCCCAGGGGGGAGATCAACTGGTTTTTTGCTCCCTATCATCCATGTTTTTATCAAAATTAAATAAAAACTGAGCAATTTCCTGACTGATGAGAGCCAAACATTACACTTTTCTTTCCACTTAGGATTGAAAAGAGCTCATATAATTTTTTGACCATCATCATTAGTATTTAGTGATCTCAAAATTTTGGAGGGCTGCCATTTGCTGTACTCTATGTGTGAGAGGTGGTAATCCTATCTCGTGTCGTGCACTATCCTGCTGTGTTGACCTGGGCACCCTAAAATTATCCTAATTGCTGTATTTGAATGACTCAAGTGCTTTAGATTTTCCTTTGTTGAGACGTGTTAGGGTGCTAGAGTTGTAATCTATGACTGATCTGTTTAAAGGGGAAACATATAGCCTCTTAAGGAGGGGGACAGACGACCCCACGTCTCCCGATGCAACCTTCCTTAGCAACGCTAGTCGAGGCTGACAGATGTGCTTCAGTCTGGTGATTCGTTGTGTCTTGTGTTTGCAATGCCCAACAAGTACACCCATATACTTGTAGGTGGGGGCTTCTTCTAGAATTTTCCCTTGTATTTTTAAGGAAGCTTTATCCCGATGCCGTTTATACAGCACCTTGCTTTCTCTGGTGATATGATGAGGCCGATAGAGTTGCACAATCTCCCCAATGTTCGCAACGCGTTTTTATGTGTGTTGTGAGTCAGCTTGTAGCACTATGTCATCAGCATAAACAGTAATAACAAAACCCCATTTAAAATTTGAAAGAAGCAATGTATTCATAAGTGGTTGAAGAGCATTTGGGGAGAGAAACACCCCCCTGGTGGTGTCCTAATTCCATGTGTTTTCCCCCTTTGAGTATGCCCCATCAAAGTAGACTCGACTGTGTCTGTCTCTTAGGTAGTCTTCTTTCTTTGATGATGGTCCCCGAGGTCAATTAGATAGTTGGGATAAGATGATACTGGGTTAGCTCTATCAAAGGTCCCTTCAAAACAAAAAAAAAACATTAAATCGTTCCTTATGCCAGCAAGGACTCTATGAATGCAGTTTTGTGTGCTCTGCCAGAAATGAATCCATACAGATTACTGGAGAGCTGGGGTTTGATACTATATAGTAGAAGATTAAGGGGACTATTCTTTCAAAGCATTTGCACAGAAAAAGAGGTGAGAGATATTTTGGGCTGAAGGACCCCGGGTTTCCTGGTTGGAAATAGGACAATAATAGCTTTTTTCCAGGGGTGGTAGGCGTCCCCCGCTCCATATCATGTTGTAGAGTCGCAGAACAGGGATTGCCATCAATCGTCGTAAGGAAGCGAATACCATCGTAGGTGACACCATCCATGCGGGGTGCACTAGAGCTGCCTTTTCCAGGCTCCGACGAGCTCTTCTTCGGTGAGGGCATGTTATGCGGACACATTAGGGTCGAGTAAAGCTTGCTTCAATCTTCCCAATACGATTCCTGGCGTTGGTGGCAAGAGCACTTCGCACCTGCAGGGGCAGACAGTCATAGCTGGAGGCGTCCGCCTACTCCCGCATGAGTTCGTGGGTCTTCTTTGTTGGGTCAGGGTGGAGGGGGGGATGAAGCTTTCTTCCCTTGTACGATTTTGATCTTCCTTGACACTTCAGCAAGTGGCGTTCTGTGACCATGGATTGTAGAAAGGAAAGTCCAGTATTTTTCTCTTGCTTTCTTTTTGACATCTTGCATTGATGGGCCCCCCTCCGCTTGAGTATCGTCAGGTTATTATGAGTAGGGTTGTTTTTCCATTGAGCTTAATTTTCTTGTATGTCTGCCAATCCGCTGAAAAGGCTTCACCACTGTTATACCATCTCTTCATTTACATTGTGTTCTCTTTCCATGCTTGACTGTCAAAATTAATTTTACTCTCCAGTGGGTATTATGGCTGTATTGAATTCTTCTGTCCCATGAGGCGGTGTAATGTTTATACCAGTTATTCATTTGTTCCTAATGCGTTGCTCATATTTCTTCGGAAACACACAGTCTCTTTCTGGACATACTGTGTCTCCTTACGTATCAGGGAGAAGGATCTCTCCATACACACCCAAAGGGTCGGATGTCAAAAGTGTCAAAACCCCCTCACAGTGATGACTCATTGCAGGGTCATTGATCAGTCAGATATAATCAAAGCTTGTTCCCCTGTAAATGTGTTGGCTCAGGCCCATTGAAAATATTCAGAAAAAATCTTGGTTGTTTTCCATGAAAGAGACAAGCTTTTTCCCATTATTGGGTTGGAGCGCCCAGAGGCATTATCTCCCAGCTATAATGGTAGGCATTTAGATCAACATCAAAAAGGCTAGGTAACCATCAGCGAGTTCAATAATGGGGTGAAGTCAAGCATGTTATCCGTTACATAAACATTTATGATTTTAATAAGGATTTTCCCATTTGTATCATATATATTGGGCTTATATAGGGGTATATAGGGCTAGGGCTAAGGGTGGGAAGTCCTGAGTTTGCGTCTGGAGCTTTTTGCTGGGCTTGGGGCTGGGCATGGTGCTGGGCTTGGGGCTGGGCTTGGTGGGGTTGGGGGTGCGCCCGGGGGCTGGGCTTGGGGCTGGGCTTGGGGCTGGGCTTGGGGCTGGGCTTTGGTGTGAGCTTGGGGGTGGGCTTGGGCTGGGCTTGGGGCGGGGTTGGTGCTGGGCTTGAGGCTGGGGTTGGGACTGGGTTTGGGGCTGGGCTTGGGGCTGGGCTGGTGTGGGCTTGGGGCCCGGGTTTTGGGTGGGCTTGGGGCTGGGTTTGGTGCTGGGCTTGGGGCTGGGCTTTGGTGCTGGGCTTGGGCTGGGCTTGGTGCTGGGCTTGGTGCTGGGTTTGGTGTTGGGCTTGGGTCTGGCTTGGGGTGGGCTTGGGGCTAGGCTTGGTGCTGGGCTCGGGGCCAGGCTTGGTGCTGGGCTTGGTGCCAGGCTTTGGGGGTGGGCTTGGTGCTGGCTTGGGGCTGGGCTTGGTGCCAGGCTTGGGGCTGGGCTTGGTGTGGTCTTGGTGCTGGTCTTGGTGCTGGGCTTGGTGCTGGACTTGGTGCTGGGCTTGGTGCCAGGCTTGGGGCTGGGCTTGGTGCCAGGCTTGGTGCTGGGCTCGGGGCCCGGCTTGGTGCTGGGCTTGGTGCCCGGCTTGTCGGGGGCTTTGGGGCTGGGCCTGGTGCTGGGCTTGGTGCTGGGCTTGGGGTTGGGGTTTGGGGGTGGGCTTGGTGGGGGTGCTGGGGCTGGTGCTGGGCTTGGGGCTGGGCTTGGTGCTGGGGCTTGGGGCTGGGCTTGGGGCTGGGCTTGGGGCTGGGCTTAGGGCTGGGCTTGGTGCTGGGTTTGGGGCGGGGTTGGGGTGGGCTTGGGCTTGGGGCTGTTGCTGGTGCTGGGGCTGGTGCTGGGGCTTGGGGCTGGGCTTTGGGGCTGGGTGGTGCTGGGCTTGGGGCTGGACTCGGTGCTGGGCTGGGGCTGGGCTTGGTGCTGGTGTTGGTGTGGGCCTGGTGCTGGGTTTACGGTGTGAGGGAGAGGTGGTGCCCCCCCACCTTGACAGAAGACTCAAGGAGCCCCGGACACTTACTATAGGTCGCATGGTGCTCGCCCTTTGGCAGTTGGCCCCACTGGGGACTCCCGTCTCGCCAGCGATAATTTTTCTTTACAGCAGGGACATAGACAGCCTGCACAGAAACGACATCTGGCCCGCCACCCTGCAATTTGAATGTGTGATTCCACACCGAGCATCTGCCACATAAGTCTGGTTGGGAATATATTCTTCGATCTTGAGTGTTTTCTCATCTGTGATCGGGTTACTGGGTCTCCCCCCCAAACCGCCTTACAGATTTTTTATCCAGCCAGCCCCCACACGGTCTTGGCCCATTCCAATATTTGTTGGAGATACAAACCGATTGATTTTGTACTCTTGGGGGAGTCGAGGGGAGAAGGGAGAGAGTTGATCGAGGAGGAGAATTGAGAGAGTGAGACAAGCGAGAAGAGTTGAGAGACCAGGAGAGAAGAGAAGAGAGATGAGAGGGAGACTGAGAGAGAGAGAGAGAAGAGAAGAGAAGACGGAGAGAGAAAAGGGAGAAAAGAAGAGAGAGACGAGAGAGAGAGAGAAAAGAGACGAGGAGAGAGGAGACCCTTGGAGGGGAGAGAGAGGAGATGAGAGAGAGAGAGAGAGAGAGAGAGAATGGAAATAAAGTATATAGATGTAGTTAGGGCATTGCATTAGGTATTCTATATTTATTGTTACTATTACAGTTTTGTCGTAATAAAAGTTAGTTGTCTGAGGAGGGCGTGACATCTTCGGGAAATTGACTATTTTTATCTTATCTATTTTATCTTATATATCTTTTTATCTATATGTTTTTTGGTGAACATTAACTAATCTTGAAACGAATATTTTTTTTTCTTATTCTGTTATTAGGCGTCGGCTACAATTATAATTATCGACAGTTTTAGACAAAAGTTTACACTACCGTAGATAACACTATAGTCGCCAGTCACTCGCCACTGCACTAATGTCACCAGGCACAATATATTACGAATTTTAGCATCACTACAGACTTTTATGTGCCACTGAAGACATGTAGTGTGATGTACATAATATAAACTACTGTGCATGCCTTTTCAGTGGCACATACAAGTCTGTAGTGATGCTAAAATTCGTAATATATGGTGCCTGGCGACATTAGTGCAGTGGCAAGTGACTGGCGACTATAGTGTTATCTACGGTAGGGAGGTGAAATTGTTTTCAGCAGTATCAACACATACATGGTTTACAAGCGGCTTGTATGTAGAGTAGAAAACGAGGCATCACGGGGCACAGTCACGTGTATGTCACGTGGCATGACAGGTCAAGGAAAGGGAAATCCTGACACAGTTATCGACGGTCTAACAAATTTGTATACAAAATTACAAGCAAAATCCTGCAAAGTGAACCAAAAACGTAACTAACAGCAAGG
>JACEEZ010004990.1:2500-7500 GCA_016584305.1 Chionoecetes opilio
AGTGGGATCATACAGTGGCGGCTCGTTATACAATAAAATGGAGGGACTGCAAGCTTAACATAATAGTGGAATACACAAATTTGATCTACCTCAGGTATGAGTTGTAGTTTATGTACATGGATTTCGGACGGACCAAGGAGGTTATATAGGAGGAGGCAGCATGCCGCGCATTCCCTGTGTTATCGGGTAGGCTGCTCGCCCCGCCCCAATGCGGGGAGATTGACTAAAAAAATTGCGATTTCACGCGTCGACTCATTGCACTTTCGGGCTTTCTATCTAATTGATACACAAAAATAGATTAAAAATATGACTGCCTAGGTATAGTTATAGGGTATATAGGGCTCACGCTAGAGGCAACATGCCGCCTCCTCCTATATAACCTACTTGGTCAACATGCAATGTAAACACGGGAGGACTAAGCAGCTAATCGAGCTGGCCTCGACTGCAGCCCATTGTGTTCACAAGTGGCGCGGCGACGGCGCGAATCGTACAGCAAATATGAAAGTAACTAAAATTTTGGTCTGGTTTTAATGAAAATTCAGTTAGCAACGTATTGAAAATAATCAAATAACATATGATGTTTTTATATTATGATATATTTGTTAGTAGTGTATCAATTCTGCTGTGTCTCTAAAGGCATCATACACCTGGCATTGAGTGTCTGGGGGTGCTGCAGCTCTGCAGCCCTATGCCACGACCACCACTGGGCATGATACATACGAGCAGTGACATCAAGTGTGTGACCCGTGGTGCCTAACATGCTCAAAGCTGGGCACAGCACGGCACAGCAACCAACTCACCGACCACCTTCTCCTGGAGGCAAGATTCTCACACCCGCTTATGCTGCTTTGCACCGACCCAGATGAGATCCACAAAGGAAGGCCAAAGAAAGAATTTATTGATAGGGAGAGGAACAGGATGGCTAAAAAGAGCGACCCACCTATGAAAAGGCTTACTGCTGGAGAGCATAATATTCCATGGAGTATAGTTACTTATGATAAGCGCTGATGCGCGGGCTCTCTCTCTCTCTCTCTCTCTCTCTCTCTCTCTCTCTCTCTCTCTCTCTCTCTCTCTCTCTCTCTCTCGTACAAAGATACACACACTCGCATATCAGATACATATACACACACACACACGTGTGTGTGTGTGTGTGTGTGTGTGTGTGTGTGTGTGTGTGTGTGTGTGTGTGTGTGTGTGTGTGTGTGTGTGTGTGTGTGTGTGTGTGTGTGTGTGTGTGTGTGTGTGTGTGTGTGTGTGTGTGTGTGTGTGTGTGTGTGTGTGTGTGTGTGTGTGTGTGTGTGTGTGTGTCATTCACCCATGGTCTTGTCCACGCGAGCCGGACTCGCGATCGGCAGTTTCACCCTCCCGGTTCGAGCTTGGAGCTCATTATTACCGATATTTGGGTAATGCTGGGACCTCACACGCTACTCATCCCCATCCCATTGCTCATGGGGGACAGTAACCGCCAGGATTTTTCAGTGAAAAATCCCCGGGAGTAGTGAGGATTCGAATCGGCTAACCACAGAATGGGAGGCCAACGTTCTATCCAATGTGTGTGTTTTGTGTGTGTGTGTGTGTGTGTGTGTGTGTGTGTGTGTGTGTGTGTATGTATGTGTGTGTGTGTGTGTGTGTGTGTGTGTGTGTGTGTGAGTGTGTGTGTGTGACGTGTATGTGTGTAAGTGTGTGACGTGTGTGTGTGTGTGTGTGTGTGTTTGTGTGTGTGTGTGTGTGTGTGTGTGTGTGTTTACCTAGTTGCCTTTTACAGGGCCTGAGCTACACTTGTATGGTCCCGTCTCCATATCTACATTTTCATTTTGCTTCCTTAGTGCTGGGTGTTGGCCGAAGCCACCACCCCGGGAGGCGGGACACAACCCCCGGCTAACACCCAGTACCCATAAACTGCTGGATGGAAAGGTAGAAGAAAATATGGGGACATACGCTATTCTGCGCCTGGCCTCGGTGCTCATCTCCGTCGCATAAGCCTTTGAGCCTTTGGTGGGTGAGAACCCGTTACACCGGGACGCATATTCCCCATGCGTTCGCCCATTTCGGCAGCTGGCTGCCCTCTACGCATGGCTGTAGCTCCGAAACTAACCACAGGATTTTCTTGAAAATAACCTCATTGTGATTCCCACACAAAGTTTCCTGAACGATAGTGAACCTAATCCTAACCTAACCTACCCTAACCTAACCTAAACTAACGTTTTTCTAACCTAACCTAACCTAGCGGTCTGCCAAAAAGGAAAAGCGCCTGGAGAATATGCCACCGGGACACAGGGCTAGTGTGAAATCCGGGTTACCGCAGTTACCTTCCCCAGGCTTCCTCAGGTACCCCTTTATATGACCGAAGCCACCAATCCGGGAGGCGGGACACCACCCCCGGTGTCGTGTGAGCCAGAGTACCAGACACTGATCAACAAGTCTTTGTTAGTAAACGGACTGCACCTCGTAAACAGACTGCTGCTCACACGACACCGGCTAGCACCCGGTACCCATAAAGTGCTGGGTGAACAGGGGCTCGGATTTTAAGGAGACCGCCCAACTCTCTTCACTCCACCCGGGGATCGAACCCAGGATTTCTCGGTTGAAAACCGAGCATGCTAACCACTTCACTAAGGAGTACCCTTTACCAGCTCTATGCGGGTATGTGGACTCCTGAAGAAGACGCTTGGCTGTAGCTCCGAAACTAACCTGTAGGATTTCGAAAATACCCTCATTATTTCCCATACAAAGTTTCCATTAAAACGCTAATAGAACCTCACCTAACGGAACCTAACGTGACGTGTTCAAGAGTGGGCGTGACACACTGTACCAGACTTCGTGAATATGCTTATCGCAGTACAGGAGAAAAAGAGAGAGAGAGAGAGAGAGAGAGAGAGAGAGAGAGAGAGAGAGAGAGAGAGAGAGAGAGAGAGAGAGAGAGAGAGAGAGAGAGAGAGAGAGAGAGAGAGAGAGAGTGTGTGTGTGGTCGTGTATATGGATATCACGAACTTGTAGTAGTCTGAGTTTTTTAATATCTTCCCTTGATAATTGAAGTCATTGTAATTCCCCATCCTTTGTACTTTTAGAGACTTTTAAATGTATTTCAAATGTGTTTGAAGTTTTTTTTATCATTTCTGTATTTATTATTTATCCTCATAAAGGATTGCTGTAAATCAAGACATTATGTTCTGCCATGTATCAGACTGTTTGTAACCTCTTTGGTAAATATACCGTGAATCATTATTATCACTATCATTATCATTATTATCACTTGCAGACAACACTTCACTTCCAGTTTGTTTAAAACTTGAGCCTCTCTGCACTATACTTACAGCCATACATCGGAAAGGGTTCTTTCACTTCCTCTTTTCATTAATCCCACGAATTGCTGAAACTCATGATTACACAAACCTTCAGTAAGTTGTGCGTCTCATATACAGACCTTGTTTGTCCCTACCTGGAGTGGTTTGGCCATGACAAGGTTCATGCAATGCCCCTAGCATTGCCAGAATAATATGAAGTTGTAAATACCATCCCTTTTCCATTAATTACTATCTCTCTCTTTGCGGCAGTGATACATTGCTGGCTGTTGTCAAGGTAACTTTGTGTGTGTGTATGTGTGTGTGTGTGTGTGTGTGTGTGTGTGTGTGTGTGTGTGTGTGTGTGTGTGTGTGTGTGTGTGTGTGTGTGTGTGTGTGTGTGTGTATTCATCTAGTTGTATTCATCTAGTTGTATTTTACAGGGCCTGAGCAACGCTCGTATGGCCCCGTCTCCATATCAACATTTTTTTTATCATTCATCCTTAGTGCTTAGTTTTGGCCGAAGCCAACACCCCGGAGAGCAGGTCACAAACCCCGGCTAACACCCGGTACCCATTCACTGCTGGGTGGAGAGGGGCTCGGGTTTTAAGGAAACAGCCCATCTGTTTCCGCTCCGCCCTGGGTGTGTGTGTGTGTGTGTGTGTGTGTGTGTGTGTGTGTGTGTGTCCGTGCGTGCGTGCGTGCGTGCGTGCGTGCGTGCGTGCGTGCGTGCGTGCGTGCGTGCGTGCGTGCGTGCGTGCGTGCGTAACGTTGTATAAAACCTGATATGCACAGACTCTTCCCTCATGCTGTCATAATCAAGTATTTTTTTCTTGAAGGAAGAATCAATTTATAACTTAATCATTTAATTCCACACCAACAAAGTCTTGCACATACTGAATAATTGCACTATATTTTTCATACAAGTTAGGCATTTTAAAGATAATTTTGAGTTCGCTTTTCAAGATCTAAAAAAAGCTAGCTACTTTTTTTATAGTTAAAAAATGAAATTCAATGGCTCTCATACTCTATATTTCGATCAATTCCCCACGTAGCTATCTCTCTCTCTCTCTCTCTCTCTCTCTCTCTCTCTCTCTCTCTCTCTCTCTCTCTCTCTCTCTCTCTCTCTCTCTCTCCACACACACAGATACAGGAATAGCCAATATTTTTATTTATCAAGGGACGGGGACCGTAAAGTAAACAAAATCAGCGTTAAAAAAAATCATTGTTCTGGTCGTCTCTCTGCTCTATACCTTCCCGAAAAGAGTAAAAAGAGAGACAAGGAAAGAAAAAAATGGCAGAAGAAAAATTATATTTCAATTTAATCTGGCTGTCGCAATGTTCTGCCTGTGTACCGCCTTGCTGCTAAAGCTCCAGAACTACAACACATGCTACCAGGGTGTATATTCGTACCTCTAAAAGGGCTAAATCCATATTTGATGCCAGTGTGAGTATTAATGTTTCTGAACCGGATTTATTTACACATACATTACAAAACACACGAAAAAAGTTACTCATATCTGTTCGAATTTCCAGCAACATGAAGTAAATATTGTAACGTAGAAAATATATATATGATTTTTTTTTACAACAAGGACGAAGAAACAAAGTAAAAAATTGGAACATGAAAAATAACACCAGGCCTCTCTTCTCTCCCCTTCCTCCCTTCCCCCTTGTCGTCCTCCCCTGCCGTGACACAACAAGGGGTCGTAGCCGGGT